>JAJHZJ010000390.1:0-502942 GCA_023548195.1 Bettongia penicillata ogilbyi
TGATGCCTCTCCCATTTTTCCGTTATTTTTCAAATATCACTAACAATGACTCAAAAATAACAATGCCATTGTGACTTGAACTCATTAAGGACGAGTATATGCTCTCTCACAATCTTCTTAGTTCTCCTGGGTATTTACTCTATTAGGCTATTTTGTTCTACCATTTACAGTCGGCTGGTAATTTTCCTTTGCAAAGAAAAAGAAAACAAAATAAAAATTAATTTGTTCTTATTTCTCTCTGTTGTTAGCTATCACCCATCTTATCTACTTCAAGCTATGACTGCACCATTTTTTGATCCTACTTTTTCCCCCAATACAGCTGAAAACAAGCCCTTACTTTTTTTTGTGTCCCCTAATTTCTCTTGGGTCATGAGTAAAGATATTGACTGAATGAGGATGTCATGAGTTAATATCTCTCACTCCCACAATACCATTTCATGTTGGTTCCATAAACTTCTGAATATAGCATTTGTATACAGATACTTGAGTCATTGAACTTTTACTATGAGTCTTTTCTTGGATTTGTCTCCTGTGAATTTCTAGATATATATATTTCTAGCTGCTATGTTTCCTTTCTGTATCGGAGATGTGAAACAATAAGTTCAGTCTGCATGCTGCCAACATGGCTTGAACTTGATTAAAATGTAATTGAGAAATATTTAATCAAATAACTAAAAGCACGATAAAGCAAATATTAATATATGGTTTTTTTAAGTATATATGGGATATAAATAAATACGTGTGTGCAATTAATGGTTTCTTTTTCTATTTGATTTTGTCAATTCTGCTCTATACTATATAGCTTGGGGAAAATACATAGGCAGTCATTTCCCTCTTCCATGTTTTTCAATTCAAAGCCTTCTTTTTAAAATTAGATTTGCAGAACACCTGCCAAAAATGTTTTCCAGACTTTGTGAGGTGAATTTCCTCTCTGATAGGACTGTATCAATTCTGTATTGTAAGCCAAAATCCAAAAATCTAAAACCATTTCTCATGCACCACCTTCTTAGTCAGATATTCATTTCCAAAAATTAATTTTTTCTTTTATACATGTATTGATTTTCTTTTTTTAATGATTCTTTTTAAAAATTAATTTTTTAGTTTTGAACATTAATTTCCACAAAATTTTGAGTTCCAGATTTATCCCCATTTCTCTCCTACCCTCACCTTGATATTGCATGCATTTTGATTACCCCTTTCCCCAGTCTGCCCTTTCTTCAGTCACCCCCCCATTTCCTTTCCCCCTTACTTTCTTATAGGGCACTATAGATTTCTATACCCCATTGATTATATATCTTATTTCCCAGTTGCATGTAAAAACAATTTTTAGTATTTGTTTTTAAAACATTGAGTTCTAAAACCTCTTTCATTTTTCCCTCCCCACCCACCCTCATTGAGAAGGCAAGCAATTCAATATAGATCATACATGCATAGGTATGCAAAACACTTCCATAATAGTCATGCTGTGAAAGACTAACGATATTTACCTCCATCCTATCTCACTCCTCCGATAACTCTATTTTCAACTTTGACCCTGTCCCTTTTCAAAAGTGTTTGCTTCTGACTATCCCCTTCCCCAATCTACCCTCCCTTCTATCATTCCCCTCCTCCCTTATACTCTTCCCCCTTACTTTCTTGTAAGGTAAGAGACCTAATTTAGTGTGTATAATAGCATACATAAACATAAGCAAAATCTGATGAGGGTAAGGTTCACTCATTCCCTCTCACCTCCTCCCACTTCCCCTCTATTGTGAAATCTTTTCTTGCATCTTTTATATGAGATAATTTACCCCTTCTCTCTGTCCCTTTCTCCTCCCAATATATTCCTCTCTCACTTCATGATTTTATTTTTTAGGTACCATCCCTTCATATCCAACTCACCCTGTGTCATTTATCTCTCTCTCTCTCATATATATATATATATATATATATATATATATATATATATATATATATTTCTTCCAACTACCCTAATACTAACCAAGGTCTCATGCATTACAAATATCATCTTTCCATGTAAGAATGTAAATAGTTCAATGTTAATAAGTCCCTTATTATTTCTCTTTTCTGTTTACCTTTTCATACTTCTCTTAATTCTTGTGTTTGAAAGTCTATTCAGTTCTGATCATTTCAACAAGAATGCTTGAGAGTACTCTATTTCATTGAATGACAATTTTTTCCCCTGAAGTAGTATATGCAGTTTGGCTGGGTAGGTGTTTCTTGGTTTTAATTCTAGCTCTTTTGACCTCTGGGATATCATGTTCCAAGCCCTCTGATGCCTTAATGTTGAAGCTACTAGACTTTCTGTATTCCAGATTGTATTTCCATAATACTCAAATTGTTTCTTTCTAGCTGCTTGACCTAGAAACTCTGGAATTTGGCTACAATATTCCTAGGGGTTTTCTTTTTGGGGTCTCATTCAGGAGGTGATCAGTGAATGCCTTCCATTTCTATTTCACCCTCTGGTTCTAGAATATCAGGGCAGTTTTCATTGGTAACTTTTCGAAACATGACGTCTAGCTCTTTTTTTGATCATTTCAGGTAGTTCAATAATTTTTAAATTATCTCTCCTGAATCTATTTTCCAGATCAGTGGTTTTTCCAATGAGATATTTCATGTTATCTTCTATTTTTCATTCTTTTGGTTCTTTTTTTATATAATTTATTGATTTCTCATAAAGTCATTAGCTTCCATTTGCTCCATTCTAATTTTGAAGGAATTATTTTCTTCAGTGAGGTTTTGGACCTCCTTTTCTATTTGGCCCATTCTGCTTTTTAAGGCATTCTTGAACTCATTAGTTTTTCGGACTTGTTTTGTCTCTTTTTTAAGTTTTTATTTTCTTTAGTATTTGGGGGATCTCCTTTAGCAAGCTATTGAATCACTTTTCATGATTTTTTTGCATCACTCTTATTTCACTTCTTAATTTTTCCTCTACTTCTCTTATTTGATTTTCAAAATCCTTTTTGAGCTCTTCCATGGTCTGCAACCAATTCATATTTTTCTTGGTGGCTTTTGATGTAGGAGCATTGACTTTATTGTGTTTTTCTGGTTGTATGTTTTGATCTTTGTCACCAAAGTAAGATTCTATAGTCCTAGATTTTTTTAATGCTGTATGCTCATGTTTCCAGTCAGACACTTGACTTTCTAACTCTTTGTCAAGGTAGGAGTCTGTTTCTAGTGGGGATGGGGGTGTGAGTGGGGATATGAGTACCGTCCCAGGCTTCAAAATTTTGTATCAGCTGCTCGATCCCTCCTGTCTGTGGACCCAGAGCTCTGAAAACAGCAGCCACCGCTGATCTTCCAGGCAGTTTTGGGCTAAAGATTTGTTTTACTTCATCATTTTGTGGGTTCTGCAGCTCTAGAATTTGTTTAGAGTAAATTTTTTACAGGAATTTTGGAGGGTTTGGCAGGGGAGAGCTCAAGCAAGTCCCTGCTTTTACTCCATCTTCTTGGCTCTGTCTCCTCTTATACATTTCTTTACTTCAATTGACAACAGTGAAGAAAATAAAACCTCTGTCTTTACAGTCTTACATGCTGAAGATTTCATAATCGTTGGCAAGATTTTTCAGGTTCTCTCTGCAAAGAAACTACCAGTTACCAGGATGCATTTGTGCCCATCTGTATCACCAGAAGTGGGTCATTGTCATTCAGTTTGATAATTCTTGGAAGGTTCTTTGCTATATCTTACATACATGTGCAAGGAAGACAATAGAGCTTTTTCTGTTATCAGGTTGATAGCTTCCTTAGTATTCTGAGCAAGGAATCACCAATATTACTCTTCCATGTTTTCTCTGCCCCTTATTAGAAAAATCTCTGACCTGATAGTTTCTGTGGTTTAAACCACAAAATATAAGTAGAGTTTACAACTTTTGGATATACAAGCAACTTTTTCCTCTTCACTGTATTTTTGAAAGAGCCTCAAATGTGTTTTAAAGTTCTAATTGCACAGGTGTCCTTTTCCTTCCTCTTTTCCTCTGTGTAGCATTTTCATTATCTATCAAATCCCAAAGTTGAATTGTCTCTGTCTTCTCTGAATTACCTTATTTTCTCTCCTATTCCTTATTTTAAATATTTCATTGATACTGTTTTCTTCTATTTTGGTATCTTATTACTACTCCTCTCCCTCTTATTTACCCTCCTACCATCACAGTCTTCCTTGCTACCAGATAGTCAACCAAACAAAACAAATCAACATATTTTTCCTTGTCTGGAAATGTATGCCTACTTCTGCACCTCTGGGATATTACCTTTGTAATAGTGTAACAGTCATTTATGGGCTATTGTTTTTAGAAAGGTTTGCCCAGTGGAGTTGTACTCTCTGCAGTAGAGTCTGAATGCTTGGCAGTTTAGTTTCAGTAAGGACCTCAGTGTCTGGTATCTTACTCTGCCAGGTAATCTTCAGAATCTTCCTAAGACTATACAAATTGAAACTATTCAGTTTCCTGGCATGTCACTGGTATACTATCCAAGTTTCATGAGCATATAGCAATGAGGTCAGCACAATGGCTCTGTAGACCTTTCAGTGGTAGTCAGTCTAATACCTCTCCTCTTCAATGCTTCCTTCAGAGCTTCCTAAACACTAAGCTAGCTCTGACAATGACAATCAACCTCATTATTAATGTGTACATTCTTGGAAAATATATTACCAAAGTAAGGGAACTTATCCACAGCACTCAAAACTTTTCCATTTGCTATAACCAATGTTTCCACCTATGAACGGTGTGGTTGAGGTTGATGGAGCAATTGTTTTTTCTTGATTTTAACTATGAGGCCAAAATTAGAACAAGCTAAAAGTGAAATGAGCAGAAAAAGAAAAAAAAACAGTAAGCACAGTGACTTCAACAATAAAAGTGACAAAAACAAAATTGAAACTAGCACTCTATTGTTATAATGATCAAGATTGGCTCAAAAGGCATGAGATGAGAATACACCAACTTTTATTCTTCGTAGTCTAAGTCATGGTGGGTGAGGAACGGTGCATTATATTGTCAGACTTGATTGAATTTTTAGGTAACTTTGCTGAACTGGTTTTTCTCTTTTTTTGAGAGAAATGATTAATTCTCTCTCATATTAACAATCACTGATTAAAATTAGAAGGTTTTTTGAGAGTAGAGAAGGGAGATTATATTTATTGAAAACTCGAAGTTTTCATGTGATTGTCATGGGAGTGGGGAACTGAACAATGAGGGTCTAGTTCTTAGAGTATGAACACAGACTTTTCTTTCTGGATCCAGTCTAAGAAACTGCATGGAAAGTTAGTAGGTGCTTGTTTTTAGTCATACTGAGGCACTACTACTGTCAGATGATGAAAAATCTTCTACTTGACTGAGGAGTTGGAATGTCTGGTGATTTAGAAGGTACCTGGAGCAAATACAAAAAAGAAGATGTTTGTAATTTTTCTGTCCTGGTCAAGAACTGTTGTGAGCTATTGAGTGTGGTAGCAGTAGCAAGTTACATTTACTCATATAGTTACAGCTCATATTCATAAATATATAGTTATTACTTCTGTATGTGTTCATCTATGACCTTAGGTGAAAGAATATCTGGACATGGAACTGGCCCAGGAACAACCTTGCAAATATTGAAAGGTCAGAAAAGACATCACACATCTTCTCTCTCCAGATAAACATAATCCCATAGCAAAGTCCACTACTTGTCATCAAAAATTGGGGAAGTACTTGCAGTTTGGATGTGGAAAGTCAGTTAGGTGATGGCTTGACAAAAAGTATTACTGTTAAAGAGAGAAGGTCTTGCTATAAATGTTAAAAAGGCATCTTTGAACCATGTAGGGAGGAAAGAGTTACATCAAAGGAAAATTTCATGAGGAGTCAAGTCAATTAATAAACCCTTGGTATCAAGCATCTTGAGGTACCTATACTGTACAGGTATTCTCTATCCATGTACCCCAAAATGCCAGTTGACACTGGAGCTGAGCCAGAATATCAATACAATTTTTAAAATGGCACCTTTATATTGAAAGGACAGATTAAGTGTGTTGATTTTCCTGAATATATTTTCTAGGTAGGATACTACTGACAGCCACTTCTCATCACACGAATCTGGGACATGTTTTTTTGTAAAAGCAAATTTCTTAACATCTTTCAATATGACAAGTCTTTTAATCTCTTTGGCAGCAGATAACTAGTTAACCTCTGTGTAGAGAAAATATTGGCATATGTAATCTTTTGTTGATAAAAATTTTCTTTTTAATTTCTTGTTTTGGTGGCACTTGCCAAATAAATAATTCATGGTAAAATATTTGCATTTTTCAATGCTTGAATCTAGAATCCAGCAAATATTTTTGTAGCATTTCATATCTCTTCTCATATATATTTTCAAATAAATAGCTTCTTTGTATGGCATTTCTATGGCAAGAATTCAGAGATATCTCTAAGTTCATAGATGTTGAAATCAAGCATATCAGTCTCAAAAATACTGATTGACTTGGAAGTTCTCTCTAACAATGAATTGATAGCCATTTATTAAGCATCTATTCTAGGCACTATACTAAGCAATAAGAATGCAAAGACAAAAATGTAGAGAATTAGTTACAAATTATATATGATTGTGATATATAATATAAATGCAAATTATACACAAAGTATAAAATGATATATAATATGAATTATACAAAATGAGAGAAGTTCCTTCTCTCAAGGAGCTGATAGGAAGACAGTATTATATTAATGCAGAATATATACAAAATAAATACAAGGTCATTTGGGAAATGAGGGCACTGGGACCTCGGAAAGTGAAGACTTCATGGAAAAAAGTGGTACCTGCATTCAGTATTGAAGGAAATAAAGAATTCTAAGAGGCAGAAGTGTGGAGAGTGATTTCCTGGCATAAGGTACATCCAATAAAAGATATAAAGATGGGAGATGGAGTAGTGTCTGTGAGAAACAAGAAGACCAGTTTGTTGTATCACAGAGTATGTGAAGGAGAATTTTGTATAATAAGGTTGCAAAAGTACTCTGGGACTGGGTTATAAAGAGATTTAGATGGTAAATTGAAATTTGTATTTCTTTCTAGATAGGAATATGGTCAGACCAACATTTTAGGGAATCACTTTGTCAGTTGTGTGCAAAACATTGGAAAAAGAGACTTTTAGGGCACAAAACAATGAGAAGAATATGGCAGTAGTTTAGCTGAAAGCTCCTAGCAATCTGAACTAAGATGATGGCTGTGTGACTAGAAAATAGAGAACAGATGCAATGAATGCCATGTAAGGTCTCATGTAAGTAGAAACAGTAAGATTTGGCAGTTGGTTGGATATGTGGAAAAGAGTGAGTATGAGGACTTGAGAATGTCATGTGCATGGGTGACTAAAGGATAGTAGTGCCTTTTACAATAAAAGTTCAGAAGAGTGGACAGTTTAGGAGAAGGATAATGAATTGCTTTGGACATGTTGAAATTGAAATGTCTGTGGGATATTCAATCTGAAAGGACTTTTCCTTTTCTTTTCCTGTGGGACAGGAAAGAGTTTAGGAGTAGTTCTATAGATCTAGGAATCATCTGCAAAAGAATGACGATTGGGTGTGAGACAATATAGAGGGGAAAGAAAGGCAGGATCGAGATGGAGAATGAGGGGATATTCACAGTTAGGGAGTATCACATAATCCTCAATAGATTTGTATTCTCAACCATCCCCATAAATATCTTGAATATTCCAACTTTTCTTACCTACTTTTCCCTACCCTATTGCCTTCAAATATGGCCAAATCTTTCCAATACATAACAAAATCCTAACAATTTTCATTTAGACTTTCAAAATATTGTCCTAAATCTCTTTCCTATCTCAGAAATTTTTTATATTTTTTCCAATGACATATAGAAATAATTTTTAATTTTCTTTTTAAAATTTTTGAGTTTCAAATTCTTTTTCTTTCCTCTTTTCTCCTTGAAGAAGGCAAGCAATTTGCTATAGATCGTACATGTGCAATTAAACAAATTTCTTGAAAAAAAATCTCTATATTCCGCATCTTCTTCCCCCACCCACACTATTCACTCCTTAAATCTTTGCGATCTGGTGTCTGCCTTCATTACTTAGTAGAGCATGGTCTTTACAAAACTGCCAGTGATCTCAACTGCTAATTTGCATGATCTTAAGTCTTCATCCTTCTTGACTTATGTGTTGTATTTGACCCTGCTGATGACACTTTTTTCTCTAGATTTTTGGGATGCTATCTTCTCCTAGTACACATCCTATCTTCTGGTTGCTCCTTCTCACTTACCCTTACTGACTCCTTATTTTTATTATAACTTCTGCATTTGTGTGTTCACCCAGGGAACCTTTTCAGGTAAGACCATTCAATTAAAGCCAGAGTGATTTGGATTTAAAGTTATAGTCAAGTAACTCCATTTGAAACACAATGGACTGGTTCAGAGAATCTTTGACCTTGTTTAAAACATTTATTTTTTTAAAGCCTGTTTTTCTCAGAGCTATAATTTGAGAAATTATAAATGAAAACTACACAGGACAGAAGTAAATTGTCCCAGCTTTTAGAAAAATTAGAGTTTCACAAAATATAAGCAACTACAAATTATACTCCTAAGGACAGAGCACCTACATGTAAGCATATGGCATTCCAAGTGGAGAAAGGGACATGAAGTGGTGAGGGGCTATAGTTGTGTGTGACAGCAAGGCAGATAGAACAGACAGATTAGACATCTCTAACCTCATATTTTCCCACCCTTCTCCAAGAGACACTTTCATTCCTTTTGTCAGAGTTAGTTCCGGGGATCTACAAACCCTCAGTTCTTCCACAGTGGCAAGATCCAAGGAGACGTATGGTCACTGCTCTTTTGGTCTGTGCTCTGGTCTATAAATAACCACAAGCACTCTTCTCCATCCTTGAACCATGACAAGGGTCCCAGCAATCCACCTATAAAATGTGGATAACAATAACACCTACCTCCAGGATTGACTGGAATCATGAGGAGTGAAGTGAGTAAATTATCTGTCACTACTGGATTGCCTGAGACATCTAAAGCAGGGGAACCCACTGCCACTTCAGCATCTTGAAACAAACCTTACCTCAAATGATCCCTGAGTTTCTTTCAAAGCACTGTCTTCTTCACTTGAATAGTTGTCTTCTTGGAGTTGCAAGAGGCTATTTACCAACTTCCTAAAGCATCTAGATGGGGAATAAATTTTAAATAAGGACATGGAAGTAGATGAGTTCTGAGAATTTTAGATGATGAACAATAAGGGAAGTTAAATAGAATTCACTAGTGAAGAGAGGAGGAAGGGGGTGGAATTTATTCATTTCTCTTAACTGGGATGTGCAAGAAAAGTATACAAAAATGGAGGGAGGATAAGTGGAAGCAGGCATCACCCATAGAAACCAGGCAAAGGGTTTTGCATTCTCTCTCTCTCTCTCTCTCTCTCTCTCTCTCTCTCTCTCTCTCTCTCTCTCTCTCTCACACACACACACACACACACACACACACACACACACACACACCCCCAACAGGGAAATAGGCAAAGTGAAGGAGAAGGGAGTCTTCAACATTGGAGGGTGAATACCAAAGAAGGGATTAAAAAGAAAAAAGGAAAAGAACCAGAAACTAAGGAGGTGCCCATCAATTGGAGAACGATAACAAATTGTATGAATATAAGAAAATATTACTGCATAGTAAGAAATGATGGAGATAATTTCAGATACTTAACTTTAGGAAGTTTGGTCTTAAAGAAGTAAAGTGAGCAGACACAGGAAAACAACTTATACAATAATAATAAATTGTAAAGAAAAATAGAAAGCTTTAAGAGCTCTGAACTCCAAAGGACGTATTTGATAAAGCATGCTATACATAGTGTATTTGTTTTGCTTGACTATTTTCTTACAAGCTTTTATTTTATTTATTTTAATGCAGGGAAGGAATGGCAGAAGATACAAGTAGCAATAGTCAAAAATGAGAAAAAACAAAATACGGGTCATTGAATCATTTTTTAAAATGCATAGAAGAAAGAGAAGACAAAGAGAACAGCTTTGTAAGTAATACGTTGAATTTATTATATACTTTAATAAAAGCTAGCTGCATGGAAGAGATTCATGGTTTCATATACAATCTTCTTTTAATGCGCTACTTTGAGGAAATGCAATAAAAAAGGAATATAGCCTCTTCCTTTCACATGAAAGAAATAGCATTTAATTTGATCTGTCAAAATTGAATAGTTGCCCCAAATTTCAACACAGAATAAGAGAATGATATGAATTCAAAGTAAAAAAAAACCCAAACAAACTTGGGTTCTAGTCCTGGCTCTGACACTAATCAGCTATGTAACTTTCAGTAATTTTTTTTGAATGTTGTTTTAGATTATTTGCTTATCTAAAAGTAAGGATATCAGACTATCTTCCTCTAAGGTCATGGAATAATACTCTCACAATTGGAAGGGATCTCAGAAGTTATATAGTCCAACCTCTACCTGAATAGGAATTTCCCTATAAAATCCCTGAGAAATATTCATCTAATCTCCCCTTAAAGACTTCCAGTGATAGGAAATTCAGTTCTTACTAAGGTAGCTCATTCCATTTTTTTGACAGTTAAAGTTAAACTATGGATCATCATAGAATATAGACATCTTCAAGAGGCAGAAATGATGGGGTCATCAGGAAGTAGTTATTTTTTTCTTCATGTTGAGTCAAAATTTGCTTCCCTATAATTTCTACCCATTGGTCCTTTCAAGTGCTAAAATTCAACTTAGCTGCACTGGTAAAAGTAGTCACCTTTCAGTTTAAGCAATTGAATCTGTGTGGTGTGAGATAGCAACTGTAAGACCATGAAGCATCTAGATGCTCTTGAATTAATGAACTTGGGGGAAGGGTTATCAGTGGGCCAGAATCAGATCAGAGTTAGATTTTTTTAAAAAATCTAGTTTAAGAGTTTACAAAGGGGCAGGTAGGTGATCCAGTGAATAAGCATGGGCCCTGGAGTCAGGAGGACCTGAGTTAAAATCTGGCCTCAGACATATGACACTTACCAGTGGTATGACTGTGGGCAAGTCACTTAATCTCTATTGCATTGTCTTTCCCCCCTCAACAAAAAGTTTACAAAGCATTTTATACATTTGATTTGATTTTCATAGTTCATTTGAGTTTCATGGTAATCTTGTAATTATTTATTTTCCTAGGGCTAATAAATGACTGAGCTAGGATTTGAACTCATGTCTTTTGACATCATGTTTAGAGCTCTTTCCATGACTCCTACTGATTCTCTTCTCTAATTTTACTCCATCTCTAGTAAAAATCAGGATGAACTGATTGATCCACTGGATAATCTCTATCATGTTTAATAAATTAGTATAAATTTCCTTAAAACAATGCTTACACTTCCTTCCTTTTTGGGGAGGATTCCTTTTCCTCCCACTATCCTTTCAATTCCAGAATAATTTGAGAATCTTCACTAACTGTGTGTTTCACATACGAAACATAATCTAAGCCCATTCATTCTTTTGTATGAAATCACTGTTAGAATTCAGTGAGGAAGTTTCCGAAGCTTATTTCCAAATCCCTAGAGTGATATCCAATCCAGACAGTTAATTGATTGTGAGTTTGGGAGATACCACTTGGATGCTTAGATCACAGATGAAAATGGAGTGACTTTACTCAAATAACAGTTGTTCCAACTGCTTTTCCATCTAATAAGGAACAGCCATTCTACCTTCTAAATGGGTAAGAATACAACAGTGAATGTGGAGACCTTACAGATAACATGATTCTCGATGTCTACCAGTTAATTCACTGGAGGGCAAAAACTACAGGAAGACTGCATATCTGAGAAACTGAAATGGACTTTGGGAGAAAAGTTAGAGAATTTATTTTGTAGTCACCCCCTTAAAGATGAAAATCAAAGGAGTGAAGCAGTGAGGAATATGTTTCTTGCATGGCTTTATTAATCAGTCAAAAAAGTGGAAGGGGCATGGAAAAAATAAAGAAAAATACCTATGTTATAATAACATGTTTTTATGTTTTAGGAAGGAGAAATGAATAAAAGAAGGAAAAATCTATATTAAGGGTTTGGACTATTTGGGCTCTCCATATTTAAAAGTTTTTTGCATGTGATATCCTTGTTTTTCCGAACGTTGGAACTTAAATATTTCCTTTCAGAGTGTTGTGGTAGGATAAGTAAAACCCATGACAGAAGCAAAATTAAATTTCAATAAAGGCTTCGTTTTTAAAAAATCTGAAAGCACTAAGTATTTATGACTCTTTGAATGAAAACGATAGGATAAAAGACATTTAGCAGACTAAAATAATAGACCATTGACTGTCATGCTCTTAAGAAGGTAAAGATGTGACCATTAGTTATAATTTAAACTGCTGCCTTCTCCCATATCAATCAGATTGAATCATTCCAGTAATTCACAGGAACTTATATATTAACATTAAATCCATATTATTGAATTTATAAGATCTGCTTAATGGTAAATGTTAATGATCCAAGCAAAAAATCAGTTGCATGTTTATATGCAAAAGGTCTTTGATATTTTTACTACAGGACAAATGGAATATAGATCTTATTACCTTGTTTTCAGTTTTCTGTAGTGAAAGGGACTACTGTTGTAAACAATCATTCACGACTATTTCCTCGGTGAATTGGTTTGCATTGTGTCGGAATTGCAGGATTTTTGTACATGTTTAGGACAAGCACACATGAGCAGGCCAGGAATAAATAATATGTAGTAAAATCATTAAACCTTAGTATTAGTCACTAAGGGGACTGATTTTATGTCCATAAAAGTAAAACAATTATAGCAGCATTAACAGCAGTTTCATCATAACAATATAATGGAGCTAAATATTCTTGTCCTTCGGGAAGGTTTAATTTCCCATTCAGGAGTAGCTATATGCTTAACCAGAAAAATAGGACACGCATTATAAATAACCCCTGACCTTTGGCAATTCATGTTGTCAACAGGGATAATAGTATAGTAGTAAGGAAGTAGGGAGTGGAAAAAATATTTGCCAGCTAGTTTCAAATGTAGTCCAAGACGGTAACCATCTTATATCTTTGGTTATGTAATAAATTGACTTGGTATTTACCAGTTAATCTTCAGTTTATTTTAGCAGAAGAGTAAAACATGTTGCAACAAATTATTCACAAATTATTCTACTCCTGAGTAATTAGGAATGACTGAAATGTCAGCTATAATAGAGTGTACACAGAGTCAATCAGTTTGCATCTGAAAATTGTAACTTATTTGGAAAAAAATAGGAAACTGACTTATGGGAAAGAGCCATAATCTCAAGCTAATAAGAGGAGCACTATTTATTCAGTTGATATAGATGTGGATATGTAGGTATTCAGTCAGCAGACTTTCCTTCATTTTATAGATCTTCAACAATTATGGGATTGTTTCATTCAAATACAAAAGATTACCAATCATTAAACAATGCAAATTCATTTCACCTCTTTTAACAAAGAAAACATTAACATATGAACTTCCCAGTGAAATGATAACACACATCTTTCAGATACATCAAAATGCATAAAGAGAACTGATATAAAGAATGGTAATTTTTAAAGCAATAATCAAGAGGGCATGATATTTTCCCCTAACTTGTAAATAAACATTTATTAAGTACCTACTATGTGCCAAGCACTGTGGTAAGGCTGGGGATACAAAGAAAAGCCTCTGTCCTCATGGAGCTCAGTCTAATTGGAAAATAATATGAAAAAAACTATATACAAACATACCCTGGATAAATTGGAGATAATCTTAGAGGGAAAGCACTAACATTAAGGTGGATGAGGAAAGAGTTCTTCAAATAGGTGAGACTTCAAGCAAGTAAAGCGGAGAAGAGTGAGAAAGCATTCAAGGGATGAGGGACAGTCAGTGAAAATGTACAAATTTGGTGAAAGGGTTGTAGTGTCACTGGATTTTAAAATATGTGGAAGGAATTAAGAAAACTGGAAATATAGGAAGGGGACAAATTATTACGGGCTTCAGAAGTCAAACTGAGGAGTTCATATTTGATCTTAAAGGTAACAGAGAGCCACTGAAATTTAGTGAATAGGGGATGATGTGGTCTACACCACTTCTATGGACAGGAGTACAAGTTTATTTTACATCACTAAAGGAAAATCCTAGCACCTTACACACACACACACACACACACACACACACACAAACCCGAACTCAGAAACTGAGTAGCGCAACTGTCTAAAAACATCTGTAATCATTCATATAGAAAAATCAAAGAACTTTACCATTAGAATGAATCCCAGAAGTAACCTCACTCATATCCTTATTTGACAGATGAGGAAAATGAGGCATAGAAATACTTAAATTACTTGTTCAAGGATCACATAGTTACTTAGTCATAGAAATGGATCTAGGTGAGGGCTCCTTGAACTTTTTCATCTCAGCCTGTCAGTGCTTCCTAAATCATGAGTTTAAGATGCGTGATCTAGGTCTCTTAAATTCCAGTACTTCTTCCACTAGATAATAGTCCCATTCCAGCATGATAATATTACAAATGTGAGTGTAACTTAGATGAGATTTCAGAATCAAACCAGTTCTTTATTATAACATGATACTCTTCCATAACTTTTTTCTAGAACTGTCAGCAATATTCCCCACAACCTTTGGATAAATGGAATTTTACTACGCATAGAATCATTCTTTATATAACAATAAATCCCATTCACCTTTCATAAAAAAATTGTAGGACCACCTTTTAAAAACTACCTATTATCAAAACATCAATTCAGTAGTTTAAAAACATCTGTTAAAACAACAGTTAAGTGACAGATAAAAATTAATAGGTCAGTGACTACATGTTTCAGTTTTCAATTGGCTATTTCTGATGTCATATACATATAGCCTAAATAGTATCACTAGATGTCTACCAAATTGTAGAGAATACTTTATTTGAAGGCATAGGTGTCAAATTGTGCTGCAATATAATTATATGTTGTGCACTGTATTAATCACCCAAGTACGCATTTTTCTAAAGCAAGACATAAGATAATATGTTATATAACTGACTATGCGAATTTAAGAGATCTGCTTTGAAAATCTGGTCCACAATGTCCACCAGGAATGTAAGACAGACACAAAAACATTTAAAAAAACAACTTTTTTTAATTCTGATTGCCAAATTATTTAAGGCATGTATAAAAAAAGCATTCAATATACATTTTACACAAAATAAACTAAATTACAGCATAAAACAGGTAACCAGGCAATGGTATTAAAGTCTCTTTTCTAAAACTGGGTAATTGTAAACATTAAAAAAAAAGACTGTGGAACTATTCAAGTAATAGAACAATCACAGATGTCTTCTGATATGCAGGCTATTGGGTTATTGGCCATTCAATATTTTTAAATGGATGTTTCATTATTCATAGATGCTCATTATTTCCCCATTTAAAATCTATACATTATGTACAACACAGTTTTTGTGGTACTGGCAACCCTATGCCTTCCGAAAGTATATTTTCCACCATACACAATTACAATGAAACAGTGAATACAGTAACATTTCACATTGATGCGTCTTAACAGGAGTCACCAAATCGACATCTATATTGTATGAAAGTGTCATCATCACAGTTAGTCCTTCTCAGAGGCTCGTGGAAATATCTTAAGGGTATGCAAGGTTCAGGCACACTGATACATAACATTATTTATAATTTAAAAGCAAAAGGAAAAGAAAACAAATAGCCTTTTGTGGCTAATACTTTTCAACATGACAAAATCACTTTTTTCCTTTATTGTGTGGCTTGCAACTTGGCGGCAGACCCTGTGTATTTGAGCCTGGTTACTGATATAAAAAGTAAAGAATATACATATATAACACATATATATGTATGTATATATATATAAAAAGAAGTTTAATTACAGCGACATTTGTTACTCTGTGATAAAATCTGCAATTTACAAAAATGAAATGACTGCTTTTTGCCTGCCATTAAGGCATTTCAAATTAACACCATGGAACTGATGTCTGTAATAAAGCGCTTCTCCATGTGATCCAATCACATGACAGTATACATTTCCAATCTTTTCACTCTCTGCAAAAGAAAACAAGGAACCTTAAGAAAATTCTTTTTCTCAAAATTAGCAACAAATGAGAACTATGAAACTAACGAACTTGCTTTTATTGTATTAATTCCTTGAACTACTCCAACATAATATCTGAATTAGAAAAGTAAAATGTAAAGTTTGTCATAATATGTTATGGGAAATGCAATCATTTTATTTTTACTTTTAACCTGTGGTTGAATGAAACTAAAAATATATTTAGATTTATATCTTTCTTTAGCATTATCAATATAAATCTCTTGTTTTTACAACTTTAATGTTAAAACAAGATTAAGCAAGGGGAGTCAGAAGACTTTAACAAGTAGAGAAAACTGATACAAATATATATATGTACTGTAAGGAAAATAAATGCCACAAAATTAACATAACAAAATAAAAAAATTACAGTTTAGAAAAAGGTTGACTTTCAAGTTTAAAAAAGCCTATCATTAGCTTTTTTCCTCCCTGTTAAGATATCTCTTTCTTTAAAAGTAATTCAAAACTCACAGGATATTTACCTTCTCTGTGCAGGAAACATACCAGATGCAGAAGCTTGAGCAGCCACCTGCTGAGTAGCCACAAGGGCAGCAGAGGTTAACCCTAATTGACAAAGAAAGAAAAAGAGGTCCTGTTTCTGTGGCCTTTAGAAAGACAATCTAGGTACAGACTTTCATGTTGAATGTCTGTAGAATCCACAGCAGTACTTTGTGCTTTCCTAAACAAATGCACAAAACATCTCATACAACAAAGAACCAGATAACTAGTGTAATATCTCTTTACTGGATATACTGAGTTTTCTTTCCTTACGAGCTAGTTTAACAGAATCGAGCATTCCATCTCATGTTCCTTTCTGAGTCCTGACACTGTATAGTGCTAAAAGGCTTGCATACATTATAGAATACAAAACCCAGTAGAAATAAAAAGTATCAGATAACAAGAGGAAACAAAAGCCACATTGTATACCAGAACCAACACAGTCGTCTTTTTGGTTAGGATATAACTTTCCCCAATGATGAAGAATAATACGTTCTATAAGGTACATGGAATCACTAAATAATATTTAGAAAGAATAACAGCTTTTAAATGACAAAGCTAGATTTCACCCAAGCTCTTTTTCCAAGGAAAACTAAGGTGCTACTCCAGAAGGAAATATTTTAATTTTGTCAGAACATATATCACAAAAAAAGGTGACCAAACTGGAGCAGACAGAAAACATTTAATTTATTTTCTACACGTCTTTTCCTTTTGTTTACTTTCATCTTATGAATATAGGCTATTTTAGAAATTACAGATTTAACATTCTCGATACAGACAAAGAAGACGATCTGCCTGAATTAGAGTGAGTAGTTGTAAAACAGAAGCTGCATAAATAAGGATAATCCCTTCCATTTGTATAAAGCCTTTCCATGTAAAAATAAAATCATTTTTTTTGAGATAATAAATACTTCCCAACACCCAAACTCCCGAGAAGGCATATTCTGCCACAATGGTTAAGTAAAGCCATCTAAAAGAGCAGGGTGTGTGTGTCATAGATTATTTCTTGGTTTGTGGACTTCTCAGAATAATTGAGTTTTTAAAAATCATTAATTGAACGAAATGTTAAATATCAATGGAAAAGTTAGTGAAAATAAAGATGTATTTTCCCCATCTAAGTTCAGGGATTACGATATATTCAGGGGCTTTGTTGTTAGTCATGTCCAACTCTTTGTGATGCAATTTAGGGTTTTCTTGGCAAAGAGACTGGAGTGGTTTGCCATTTCCTTTTCCAGATTATTTTACAGATAAGGAACTGAGGCAAACAGGAGTAACTGAGTTGCACAGGGCCATATTGCTAGTAAGTATCTGAGGACAAATTTGAACTCATGATCTTCTGGGCACACTATCCATTGCCCAACCCAACTGCCCCAGGGAAAAAATCTTTATAATAGTGATTGAGAGTCATAAGTTTCTTTTTCTCCCTTTGTAGTTTACCCAACATTAACCGAAAAGTCCAGTAGGGAAGACATCCAAGGCACTAGGGGAGGTGCAGTGAGAATGCAATCAGGGATTGATATCTTGTCATAAGAATAGAAAAAAGGCTAGGGTCACTGGATTGTAGATTACATGGAGAGGATTAAGATATAAGAAAACTGAAAAAGTAGGAAGGGGCCAAATTATGAAGGACTTTAAAAGCCAAAGAAAATTTTGCATTTGATCCTGGAAGTAATAGGGACACATTGGAGTTTATTGACTAGAGGAATGACATGACTAGACCTGCACTTTAGAAAGATCACTTTCGCAGCTGCACAGGGATAGACTGGAATGGAGAGAGACTTGAGGCAGAAAAGCCAATCAGAAGGCTATTGCAATAGCCCAGGAACAAAGGGATGAAGGCTTGCACCACATCAGATAAGAAGGGTGGCAAAGATAGCTGTGAAAGAACTTAGGCATTTATATTGGGTAGGGAGGAGGGATGAGAGAGTGATGAGTATAAGGATGCCATACACCTAGGTTTTGAGATGAGGTTGCTGGGACGAGAGTGGTCCCTTTGACAGTAACAGAATCTTTAGGAAGACAGTAGGGTTTTGTGGGAAAAATAATGGGTTCTGTTTAGTACAGTCTTTATTTACATTGCTTTACTAATCATATATGTTATTCTTTTGTATAGTCTTAGACTTTTCAAAATCCCATTATACCCATTGTTTCATTTTATCCTCAGACCAGTCAAGGATGCAGAAAATTAAGAGGCAAAATGGAAAAACTCTACAATGTAGGACATAGTGATAACCCTAATGTTATTACTTCTATCTCTTCCCTAGAAAAGTGATTGCACTTAGTAGGCATTTATTTAATGACAAGTTTTACAAGAATGAGGGAGGGAACAGATCCTATCTCCCTAAGGTTTATCTTAACATATACTCATGTCAATTCTATATTAAAATATGTTTCTCCTTTCAACCCTTATCCTCAATGGATTAGATAGGAAGTCTTGAGGACCTTAACAAGTAACAAGTATTGATTCTGAAAGCAGTAAGAGTTGTATCTAATAATTTTACTGTTAATACTTCTACATAAAAGAATTTTAATGACTCTCTGGGAAAATATACTCATCCAAGTGCTATTAACATCTTTTTCCTTCTACTTCTCCTATGGCAATATGAATGCTACATTTAGTATTCTGTAGCTGGATGACCACACTCAGTCTGTGGTGACGTTAGTCTGCTGATAACATCAACCAGTGACAATCATCTGGAATCCAACTCTTATCTAAACAGACTATGTAGATGTCAGATACTTTTGTAACAGAACTATTTTTCCAATGTTACATTAAATCTATGATACAAAAGCTGTGTCAACAATTTACAAGAGGAAATAAACAAAAAGAGATTGATGAAAGAACTACTGACCTTGAAAGGGGTCATACTGACCCGGTATTAATGGATAGCCCATTCCAACATGTGTATGATGATGAGTATGAAGATGACGTTGACTGAAGGGGGAGTGACGGTCTCGTTCTCTCTCTGCTTCCCGCTCACGTTCGGCTACAGCCTTTTCTATGGGCTGTCATGAAAAAGTGAGAGGAGGAAAAAGGATGACAAGGTATTTTTCTAAAAACTTGTCACATAGCAAGTATAAAAACTTTTGCTCCTGTTATTATTATATAAATAATAAGTAGATAGATGTAGAATTTAGGATTATTCCTTGAAGACAAAAAAAGATGACCTCAATTTTCCTCATTGCATGTCTTTCCTTATCATTCTAATGACTATAGCTAAATGCAGTTACAACATGGTCTGTCATTCAACAAGTCAAAATGGCTAAAATTACTTTTATTTTAACAGTGGCCCTTAAACACCCATATATCAACCTTGTTTTACACATTATTAAAAAAATGAAGATAAGGAGCCAAATAATTTCTGTAAATTTATACCAAGAAAATTTTCAGAAAATACAGACTAATATTTAAGAATGCTTTCCAACCTCCCATCCCCAATTATATAGCAGAAATGTTTACTCAAGACATAATTAACGTAACTAACAGAAAGTAGGAAATTATAGGAATCTATCCCCATTCATCTGCGGTTACTATATTACATAGAAGCATCTAATTGGATTCTACCAGAGCTCCTGCTCTCCCTTACATGTGGTAATGAAGGCAGTTTTTAAAAACTGTTTTTGGGTCAAGTTTTTTGATTATACACATATTTTTTTCAATTGGCAGTAACTTTATATAAAATCATAAAGACATAGCTCTTTCACATTTAACTAGCTATGTGACCTTGTGAAAATCGCTTCATTTACCTGAACCTTTGTTTCCTCATGTGTAAATTAGAGTTTGACCTACATGGCCTCTTAGGTCACTTTCAGTTCTAAATCTATGATCCTATATATCTTGGCACTAAAATAAATAAAAGTAGTTTCAGTTTAAGACAGTTTGCTAAGACAAGTATATCAAGGAAATACCTACAAAGCCCAGCAACTTGCTTTCAGATTTCTTTGTGTGTGTATGCACATATGCATGAAGGTATGTTTTTGGAAGTTATGCTTCCAAATTGGGCTCTATGAATTTCAGTTTTCATGTGAAAACCTTAACCTAATTTCTCTCTTTTTTTTAATAAAATCGTGAAATTTTGCTATGGTACGTCTTTCCCCCCTCTTCATGTGATAAAGCATTTTCATTTGGAAGAAAGCATTCTTTATGTATTAATATAAAAAATATCTTGAATTGAGAGTTGGGCTCCACAACCATTCATATTTTGAAATGCTTTTCTACTTTGTCCTCTTTTCCCCCAAAACATAGCATTCTAAAAAACAACAAAGGGCAGCTTACAGCAGGGGACTTGCTGCGGTACTGGTTGGCATGCTGCTGAAGCAAATCCAGTGCTTTAGATTCAGTGGCTGTTTTCGTGCTGATGCTAGGGCTGGTATTGACTTTTTCCGCCTCTTCTCTCCCTGACATCTTCCCATAAACAGGATAATGAAATCCTGGAGAGAGATAGGCCCCTGCAGGTAAACAACAAATGCCACATCAAGTTACTGGCTGCCTTTTTATTCTCTTTTCGAACATTTGAGTTACACTGATTTGGGACGGAGTTAGAAATTGTAGTATAGGGGTTACGTTAAAAATGGGACATATCTTCATTTACTTATATCTCAATTTTTCCCCCAGTTAATTCATACTGATAAATGGAGGTTATAAACAGAGTTGAGTTTATAGTCATTTCATACATTTATGTGTTCTCTTAAGTGAAAGGAATAGTAGCTATAATAGTTCTGACAGTAAGTGCTTAGAAAATTTTTATAGGCAATAAAATATCTGTCAGTCCAACAGTAATAGCAGACTGTCAGAAACTATGGAAACTAGAGCCAGGAACTCTGACAGTTCATAAAAAGAATATCTTGTATTGAATCAGTTTCATCTGTGAAACTATAACATAAAATCAAGAAAAATAAGTGTCATTTGAGCAGTTCCTAATTTATCCGAAAATTCTACAAGCTAACAGCGGAACAAAACTTTTTACACATACAGGTAAACGTGAAAATATTTTCCCTTAGGATATAATTCACTTACCAGGATAGCTGTGCATTAGGACAGGAGAAACAGCTCTGTATGCAGGATGATTGGGATCATACATCTGCGGATAAGGATAAGCATGTAAATACTGTATGTATGACTGATGTTGACTCATTGGAGAGGAAACAGCCACTCTGGCTCCTCGTGAGTCCTTCCAGTTTACAGGAGTCTTTCGATCATCATTTTTCATCTTATTCTCTTCCAGTGATTGAGAATCAGGATGCTTGGCTTCTTTGGGTTCCTCTTTGATACTTGTTAATGATACAGGAAGGCCAGGTATCATACTCTCTTTATTAAGTGTTTTCGTTGGGCTATCCTCTTTTAACTTTTTTTCTCTATCAAGCTCTTCTGACTTTTGCTGATCGAGGTATTTAGACTGGTATACATAATGGTGCCATGATCGTGAATCTGGATCCTGACAAAGAAATACAGGGATTTTCTAAAGTTAGTTTCAGAAAGGTTCATCAAAATGTCATTGCTCGTGTTTCAGCACAGCACGTGTTTTTCTTTTACCATACACATTTCACATAAGTTTTAAAGAGGGCTATTTTTAATTCAAATACAAGCCAGTAACAGTAAATTTAGTCATCATGGTGAATATTAGCATCATTAAGACAAAACCTCAATGGTTTCTTGTTTTATTTCTCCACTATTTTACTGAAACTGAAATTTAATCTACTAACATAGAGTTTCACAGCTCAGGATATGCTAAAATCCTAATTACAAGATTTCAAATTATGACAAATATCTTTTCAATCAAATAACCTAACATGTAAGACAAAAAGTTATTAGCCATCTTGTGAAGATAATGTCTTTTGCTTTTATAACAAAAGTGAAGTGCCTTACAAGAAAGAATTTCTAAAGACCATCTTTTAACCAAACACGAGTAATGAAAAATAACTGGTATGTGGTCAAGAAAATCCTTGAGAAAATTTTAAGTAAGAGCATCAAATTCCAACTAAAGTTGAATCTATATTCAATAGGAGAAGAAATTGATGTGATGAGAAGTTAGTTGTTCTCGGTCAGTGAAGACCATTTCTAAATCTCCTTGGGATCAAGAGATCAAAGTTCATACTACAAGAAGGAACCTTAAGACCATCAAATCCAGTTCATTGTACAAACGAGTAAACTTTACCTAGAATTTTGTAAAGGCACACAGCTAGTCATTGGAAGAGAGAAGACGAAGAAATCGGTCTCCCCTCTATCCCTACCCCCACCCCCCCCAGCCCTTTACTCTTTCCACCAACTACAGGGAAGGCAAAGATCTGAAAAAATAAGCGCATCGTTAATCATAGGGCTTCCTTAATAAGCTGCCATGAATTAGTTATTTATATACAACTCCACAACATATGTTTATCTAATTGAAGTTTCATAACCACTTTTCAATTTTTAATGAATTTGTTTTCAGGGATGATCAATAATTTGACCTTGAGAAAATCTGAAAAGGTCAGATAGACTTCTCTACCCATTTTAGCTTTAGTGAACTTGATTACACAGTAATATGTAGAACATTTTAAATATCACAAAAATTAAAAAAAGTTGGGGACCAGATCTCAAACTGCAGAAATTACATAGCTGGCCCCCTGCATGATCTTAAAAAGAAAGGAAAGGATACATGGGGACAAAGCCTACCAATTCCCAGTAAATGGTAATGAAAATTTAAAAATTTAAAAGATCTCATATTTGACCATCTAGTACAAGTCTCTCATTTTAAAAATGAGAAAAACGAGGTCCAAGAAGACTAAATGACCTGCTTGTGGTCACAAAGAATGATAGAGCTGGTACTAGAATACAGGTATCAAGTCCCACTCCAGTACTGCAGAAGAAAATTTTGTATCATGGGACTCATAAATTTATTTTAAATTGAAAGGACCTCAAAGATCCTCTAATAAAAATATGTAATATTAAAAATATTAATATGCTTTTAATAGAACTGAAAGGACTTCAGAGACTCATCTAATAGACATATATACACATATATGAATGTAAATATATATTTTTTCATATATATATGTGATATTAGGAACATTTAAAAAAATGTTCTTTAAGGAGAAAATTAAGGTGAGGAATCCTCGGTATTTATAGAACAAAAAGCATAATCAGATAAATCCTAGAAATGTACAGATTGCTCTCTATGTCTAGGGCCATCTTACTTGTTTAAATCTTGTGGTTGGGTCTACACCTGTCTGCTTCATGGAATCCATGACAGATTTCATTTCTACAGCCTCCTTAATAAGCTGGTGGTTTTCCATCTGCTTAGCTTTGAAGCTGTCGGACTGAAGCTGTTGCTGGTGATTGGACAGAATCTGTGATTTACCTGTCTCCTCAGTTTTATTAGTCAATGCTGGACCAAGTTTAGTATTGTTTTTGTTAGGCTCGGGAGTAGTAGGAGCTTTAGAGATGGTGGCAGATGGGATATTTTTCTGCTTACTGTCCTCCTTGCCTAGTTCTTTCAGAGGGAGTTCATTTTTTCTCTCACAGTCTCTTCCAGGTTGAGCCATTTTCTGTTCTGCCAACCTCTGATCCTCATAATATTTCTCATACTGCTGTCTGTAAGCGGGATTACTGGCTATTAAGGACTTCTGGTCCATATAGAGGCCATAGGCATACTGTCCATAATAAAGTGATTGGGCAAGTGCAGGGTGTCTTTGAGTTATTACCGACTGATGTTGAGGTGGTAAATTAGAATTGTTTTCCATTTTCTTAGAATCTAATGGCTCTGCCTTGTCTTTTCTTTCCATTTCTTCTTCAGACTCCTTTTTGACCTTTATTCCCTGTGTGTAACTACTGTTTCCAGCTGCAGGGGTGCTGACTTGGCCTGAGTGCATATAACTTGGAGAATAATAAGTATCGTAGCCATGGTAATAGGGAGAATGGGACTCTTTTACTTGGGATGATTGTGCTGTAGCTGAAGAATGCCCTTTTACAACACTGTCCTTACCAGAAATAATATCTGAAGGTGAACTGGCCTTTGACCTCATACCCTCTGACCTGCTATCGGAACCACCATCATCGGCAGCGTCAGATATATCAGAATAAGCAGGGCTATTAGTTTTAGCAGCTGAACTTTCTGCCCCATTTTGCGTCAACACATGCAGCGGTGGCATAGGAGACTGTCCATTCACCAAAGGGTTACATTCCATCCTGGAAGCGCTCCCTATAGAAGGGCTGGGCGCATTGTCTGTGAAAGTGTAAACCTTATCAGCTTCAGCTTTAATACTTGCCATCCTGCTCTCTTGAGATTCTGACAGACCATTAGCTAGCACTTCATTCTTGCTGAGATGGTCCTTTAAAAAATGTCCAGATAAATCTTTCCCAGACCCCTTTGTGTCCTCAAGCTTGCCCAGCTTCACATCCATTTTAGGGCTTCCTGATTCTTTGCTTTCTTTATCTTTTACCTTTCTCTTTTCCTTTTTCTTTTTGTCTTTGAGCGATGTGAGAGCTGGGTTTATAGTGCTTGGCTCTCCCATAATTGTGGGCTTTGGTTGAATGGGTTTTAATGGAGGACTCTTTGGTGTGGCCTGAACAACAGTGGTTGTGAGTGAGGGCAATCCTGATACTGACCCTGTAGTGGCAGTTGTAAAGGCTGCAGTAGGAATAGCTATCAGTTGGGGAGGAGTAGGAGCTGGGGCAGGAGCAATAGGCCTGGCAGTTTTCAGTTTTGAAAGGTTTTTGTCCACTTTGCAGCTATTAGCTTTTTTGCTCTTATCTTTCTCTCCTGAATTTTTCTTGTCTATTAGCCCCTCTGCTTCCAGTTTGGGCATTTCAGTAGCCAAACTGCCATCTGTTACTGAGCAGCTATCCAAAGTGGCTGACGTATTAGAGGTCACTGGAAGGTTATTAAGTTCATTGTTAAGGCCCTTCTTTTTGCCAGAATTCTTGCCAGCTTTAGAACTGATCATTGAACTTGGGCCATTATTAACCAATTCTTTTTTGCCCTTGGGTGTCCCAGGGGTGTTCATAGAGCTAGGGGATGTTGGTGCTTTAAGTGGATCAAATGTTGATATATTTGTGCTTGGCTCATTAAATTGAGATGTCATGGCACTCAATGCTTCCTCACAATCCGAAATTTTGTCCTCACTCTCAGGCTCAAATTCCAGTTTGTTTTCTGGGTCTAAGTGTGCATGAGCCTGGTGGTACCGCAGTCCATTGATGTGCTTGTACTTTTTGTTACAGTTTGGGTGAGGGCAATCAATTAATACTGGAGAAGAGCAACCTTGGTCCAAAAAAGTAGTCTCTGGTTTCCCCTGAGGGGTGGTCGGAGTGCTTCTAGAATTAGTACGGACACGCTTTCCAGACTTATTGTCCTCTGAACTGGAGTTCAAATCCAGTTCCATGGGAGGTTTATTTTTTCTCTTATTGGTTGAAGAAGGACTGGCTTTGACATCTTCAGCAGCACAGTTTGGAGGTGTCCTGCGTCCACTTGAGTTAAGGTTACCTCTCCTCCCTTTTCCATTAGCACCACCTCTGCTCTTATTCTGTAGCCCTCTAGCTTCTGCAAAGCTAGCATCATTTCCTGGTACAGTTGCTGCAGACCTGGCTCGCTTCCCTCTTCCTCGACCTCCTCTCATCTCCAGATCACTTGTTGGTGACTCACAAAACCTAGGCAAGCGAGAGCAACAAAAGGGAAAATTAGGCAACATAAAGGAGGTACGTGTTATACTTCAAAGTCATCACCAGTATCTGAATCACAAGGGTAGCCCATTTCTTCCACTGGTAATTTCACCAGCTAAGGCAAGTCTGCCACCAAAGACATTTCAGAAAACTAAGTAAAAGCATCTAAAGTGACCTCAGATTCAACTTAAATTTGCATAGCCTGGAAAAGCACTAAATAACAAGGGTGATAAGGTACAGAGAAATTTCAACAGTTATGTTTTTAACATGTGTGCAGAATTATTAATTTCTTTTCTTCCTGGTTTCAAATGAATATTAATTTACACAGAGTTTCCTTTTAGGAAGGAAAGGGAAAAAGGAAGAAAGAGTAACAAAATAAATTGTTTCCGGTTACCTTGGGGGTGCCCAATCATGCTTTGTGCAATCCAGCAGCGTGCCCACGTAGGTCTTATTCCGCCATGTGACATTTACCACCAAGACACCTGTAGTTGGGGGAGGAACACAGAATTATCACAGTTGGAACAAAACTCCTGTTTTCATTTTTAATTGATTTTTATGAACACAGTCCTATTCTCATTTGCTTTTAAAAGGTCATGATTTTAAAAGACCACTCTTCCTCATTTTTGGTTTCAATGACCTCAACTTAAAACCCACAGGAAATTCTTGGAGTGTGTGGTGTGTGCATCTGTGTGTGTGTGTGAGTGTGTATGAATGAATAAGACAGAACGTGTGTGTGAGAGTGTAATCATATCTCTCTGCAGACAGAAGGTAATCATTTTTGCCGTGTCCTGCTATAAAACGGCAACACTCACCTCTTAATTTTTCTATTACATTTAATTGCTTTCTTTTGGCAGTCAGCCAACATAAACTGAATGCCAGTTACCAGTGTTTAAATCAGGAGACTGAAAGTAATGTGTTGTTTTGCTCAAATCAATAAAATAAAATATTTTATTCCTCCCTCCCCCTAAAAAGGACACCGATGCATAAAAGTATGGGAAAGCAGCTACCCAGACTAGGTCCAAAAGCATTCAATTATCAATGCTCTCAACTTTAAAATTAACATTTGCTCTGAGAGAACAATGAATCCAAACTGAGGTGAGTCCAGATCGGTACTTGGTTCTGTTTTAAATAAAGGTGTCCTAAAATAGTATTATTAATAAATTTAAAAAAAAAAAAAGATCTTCACAACAGCTTTACTTTCAGGATTGTTCCTGGTGAAATCAACCTTAGAGTGCCTGTCACAAAGGATTAAAAAAAAAAATAAAAAATGCCCTACCCCAAGCCTCTCCCCATGCCATTTCCTATGAACTATTCTGTTTTCACCAAGTCTGCCTTACAGATGATTTAATTTAGTGCTGCATCTGTGGATTGCTAAACTTGACTGCTAGCCAAATGTAGGGGGAAGTGTAAAATACATGATGCATTTTCCATTTCTCTTCAAAATTTACAGAACAAAAAAAAAAATTACACATTCAAGCCTACCCTAAACGGATCCAATTTTTGTCCTAATAGATAACAGTTCTTGTTCTCACAGAACAAAAGTGTGTGCTTTTTTCAAATTTAAATTTAAGTATTCATTGTTTGCTATAGCTAGCCTTCACTTTCTCTTATAAACAAACACTGAGTCAGAATAAAACCCTTAATTCTGTTTGGTTTACTTAATAGCAGTAAATCTGTGATTTTTCATGTTCTAGACAGTAGCCTCAAAATAACCTAAGCTTACAAACCAGGTCATCACATAACTAGAGGAGAGATTTTGTTAAAATTCTCAAAGTGCAACTGAACATTGTTTCCCATAAAAACTGTACTGCTCTACTTAGGGGACAGCAGAATCCTATTCACTCTAACAAGTCTAGCAGACAAAATGATAATAAAAAAAACAAGCCTTTCTTCCATCACAGTTGAGGCTATTGGATTTCCCTTAGGAAATAAAAGATCCGACAATATAAAATTAATATTGAGATCAGAACCGACAATTGAGTGTTTAGACAGAATTTGCACAATGTAATCTAGTGGGGGGAAACAATATTTTATCATTTTCAGATCTCCACACACCTCCTTTCTAGGGAAAAAAGGTTAAAGAAAGAGAAGGGGAAGATTGATTGGCTTCTCACATTGTCTCCTCTAGGGCACTGTGTGTGATGTCAAAGACCTTTCCAGCTGCTTAAAATTCTTCAGCATGCCAGCTATATTTACTGCTGAAGAATACATCTGCATTGCCAGAGGGTGACTGCATTTTAGCTTTAGATGCAATAAGCTGAGTCACCGAGTTCCAGAGGCCCCCATGTAGTACAAATGTATAATTAAAAATGCTTGAAAGGAAACATGAAAGAAACAATAAATGCTCCACTCTTGAAGTAATAAAATTAAAAACAGGAAAAGTCTGCACAAACACTTAACATTTGCCTGCGCCAAAAGGCTTTTGTTACCGCTTTCTCCCGATGGGTTTCACATTTCCAGCAAAAAAAAAAAGGGGGGGGGGAGTTGGGATTGGTTGCCTTTCTGGGAACACTGGTGTCTGATTGGCTGGATGGAGCACTGCAGTAGGAACCTCAAAAAGTAAGTGCCTCAGATAAATGAGCTTCAAAAAGGGAGGGGCGAAAGAATGTGACACACCACAGTACAGAGCATGCAAAAGGGTGAGACACAGTGAGAGGGGAGAATATATAAGTAGAAACTGTTTTTATGGAGGAGGAATAATCCCTCCAATGAGAGAGGCTTGCCTAATGCTTCCTGAGTCAGTAAATCAAACACTGGTTTGTTTTCAATAACAAAGATTGTCAGTGAGATGAAAGGTTACTGTCTGCTAAACTGTGTTGTGTTTATACACTAAGATCCATGCCACAGAGCTTTTCAAGATAACATTTAAACCTATTCAGCACTGTAAGAACAGAAGGTGTTGTAGCAAAACAGGATAAAGAGGAGTTTGGGGGCCGAGAGGGAGGAAATGAATTCCAAAACAAGTAGTAAATCATAGTTATCTGTGGCTCTGTCTGAAACTGACAATAGCTCAACTGAAGATGAAATCACCATAGTAAGTCATTCAAATCTCTCCTGTCTATTTTTAGGAGCCAAACATATGCAAATGCCCCTTCAGAAGCATCCACAAATGAACAGCTTAGTTTTAGAATTTTTAATAAAATTTTAAAAAGATAAAACCTGTTTATGCAAATAAAGATCAAATTCAATTTCAAAAAGACCAAGAATTACCTCTTATTTTCTAGAAGTCATGTTATTCCTTGGGGACCTTTTTTTTTTTTTAATAGCAGCTATACACAATGATTAATTAACTATATCCTTCTATTGACTTTTGTTTTTTGTTGTGTCTATAACAATTCAGAATACTGAACAATATTTATGTGTGCCTAAAATTCATACAAATAAATACACATATACACCCACTTAACCAAGTTCCAAGAGTGAAGTAAATAACTTGAAGCTTTCTCACATAAATTCTATTGTTATGCTTTTACGTAGGAAAACATATTGAAAGAACATGTGTCATAGAAAGTCAAATAATTACGTTGTAGCATGTTTTGGTTCAGAGGAAGAAAAATGGATGATCATTCCACTGACGGTTTGTAGTCTTATAATATTTTGTAACCAACACACATGCAAAATAACCTTTAAAAATGAAAATGTTCAAATTATATAAACTTCAAAGAAAACATGTTTCCTAGACTAGTCATTTTCTGTTAGCTAAGATGGAACTCTTAACACTGATCTCAGTCCCATAATAAGTGCCTAATAAATTCTCTTTCATTCACTGCTGACAACAAAATACTAAACTGTTAAAACTAGACACATGTAGGGAATGTGGGAGGAAGGAAGATCCTGTGTAAATGTAAACAGCAAGGATAGGCAAATTATTTGCTTCCCTTTTGCATATAGCTTTATAGTGTTATTTTCTTAACTACAGGAGAAAATTTACTGCTAAATAGTTATTTTTTTAAAAGGTGGTAAATCAGAGAGGAATATGAAGAAAGATAAGGCCCCTGCAGAAGACCACCACATCACAATAGAAAGACACAGTACAAGAAATTCTCAGTGGTAGTATGTATCAGATGAATAGATATTAACATCTTTTGAAATGAAGGCAACTGATATTTTAGCAATTACATTATAACTGGGATTTTTAACCTGGGGATCAATTAACTTGTATTTTAAACATTTTGATAACTATATTTCAATATACTGAATTTCTTTGGAATTTTATTTTTATACGTTTATATTTTATACTCTGAGAAGGGATCTACACACACACACACACACACACACACACACACACACACACACACACACACACACCCATACTCTGGAGGAAAGCAGAATTATTCACTGTAGATTAGAAAGATACTTTCTCATTGAATTCTTTCAGTTGTGCCTGGCCCTTTGTGACCACATTTGAGGTTTTCTTAGCAAAGTTGCCATTTTCTTCACCCCATTTTACAGAACAGAGGCAAAAAGGGTTAAATGACTTGCCTAAGGTCACACAGTTAGTAAGTGTCTGAGGTTAATTTGAACTCAGGAACATGAATCTACCTGACTCCAAGCCCAATGCCTAGTTGCCTAGAATAGTACCTATGCTAACATTTTAAAGTTTCCACATAAAAATGGTGCATTATTACCTCATCTTCTTTCATGATCCAGCTTTGACAGTTTTAGCAACTTTTGGTTATGAAAGACCAAAGAGAAAGCTCATCACCAAGGGCTGAGCCACCAGGAATGAAAATTTTTGTATACAACAACTCATAATCAACTATCTCCTCAAGTGTGGAAAAATTATAACAGGTGTCTGCCAATAACTACCCACACTGATAAAATCATGACTCTTTACAATATTTTTCAAAATTCTTTTTTTATTGTGTACTTAATAATCAACACAAATATTTAAATATACAAAGATGATTATATTTATAATGCTCTGAAAAATGGATCACACGATTTTTTGACACAGAGGCCATTAAAATCGAAATACTCCCACATTTAATGTCAGTTTCATTTATATTTCTATATTTTAAAAAAGAAATATATACTTTTTGCATTAATAGTGCTTAAATGGGCACTTCAAAAGGGTGGTAAAATATATCATGGCAAATCTGGATAATAATTCAAAAGTTTCAAAAGATGGAAAAAAATTAATGTGCCTTACAATATTACAAGCCTTAAATTATAGCACTATTTCAAACCATAAGTGTAAACTGACAAAAGTGCTTGAACAGATATGATAGCTAACTAATGACAGGTTCCTGTTAACTGACATTTTCTGTTTTCAAAAGTTATTCAGTATTCAGATGAATCTATAAAGAAACAACTAGATTACTAGAAGAATCTTTGTGGAATGGAATATATTCACTTCTACATGATCGCAAGGCTGATCACAAAGAAGTTCTTCCACAAATAAATACTGAATGAAAAATTCTTCTCTTTTTATATTATTAACAGTGGATTTGGGAGCAATAGACCCGTGTTTGTATCTTTGCTTCACTCCATACTTGCTGTGTGACTTTGGGTTAGTCACAAAATTTTCAAGTTGTGTTTTTTTTTTTGCAAAATAGAAATACTGATACTTGTACGATCTGCATTATCTTGTGCAAGATCTGGGAATATCCTAGTCAGACATGTTCGATTCCCTATCCTTCCTATTAGCCAATTTGGTTCTTTACCAGAACCTGGGAATCACTAAATTCTTCCTTATGTTCTTTTCTCATTAGAAACTAAAAAAATGAAACTGACCTGCTTACTTTTGGAACTACCTTCTCCAGTTCTATCTTGCAATAAAATATTTTCCACCTAGATGTCCTGGGACCAGAGGATCATGGATTTAGAGTTGTAAGAGAACTTGGAGGTCATTAATTCCCACCCTTTTATTTTACGGAAGAGGGTTTAAATGACTTTCCCAGGATTACACAGTAGTAAGTGTCTAAAGTGGGGTCTGAATCTAGATTTTTCTTGACCACAAGTCTCAAGTCAATTTCCACTTTTGCAAGAAGTCATTCACAGTTCTACTTAATCTTAATGCTTTCCCTCTTAGAGCACCTCCAATTTATCCCAAATATATTTTGTGTGTACATAACTGTTTGCGTGTTGTGTCCTCCATTAGACTGTGAGCTCCTAGAAGGAAGGAACTGATTTTTAACCTTTCTTTGTCTCACCAGTGCTTCCACCTGGTATTTAGCAGGTGGAAGCTACTATCCACGGTACTAACTCTCAAAACAGATTACAGTCAAAGCTATGTTTTCAAAAATAAAAACAATGTTTTTTGAAGTCTCCACTTCTTTCCAATAACGGCAATCAATTGTTCTAAAAAAGATGTTCAATATCATCTTGGCATCATCAAATATTTATTAAACACGGGTTACATGGTAGTACACTAATTATCAGTTAAAGTCTTTGTTTTATCATCATAATCAATGGTGAGGTCTTTGAAGACAAACACTGATTAAATATTAACAAATGTACAGTTCTAAGTATCCATGTATAAGAATTTTCTCTGTAGATCACTTATTCCTTCAGAAAACACTTTTGTCAACCTTAAATTACTCTAAAGCTATTATTACTGTTATAATTATCTATAATCATACCCGAAAACTTCCATTACATTTAAAGACAAATATAAAATAATTTTTGAATCACCCTTTGTGTACCATCTCTCACTTTTCTTCTTTAGTAACAGATAATTAAAAATTTATTTTATAATGCTTAATATATGTTATACAATAGTTTTTCTTTTTGTATCATGTCTCCAGTGCTTCGCATAGTGCCTAGCATATAGTAACCATTTAACAATGTATTCATTTATTAACATACATTAGGGATAAGAAACTTCTTTTTACATCTAGCAACCCCCTCAGTTTAATTTCATCAAGCCTGCAGCAAGTGCAGAGAAGTAGTCTTGCTCTGGAGACAGTATCGGAAGCCTACAGAAATCACTAGCCAACCTAATCCAAAGGGAAACCTCTGAAGAGCAGTCCAGAGGTAATGAACAATACTTCCCAAAGATTTTATTCACTATTTTGTTGTTGTCGGAGTTGTTGATAGCCTCTGTTATATAATGAATTACAAAATGAAATTTTAAAACTGGAAAGAGTTTAACTCAAAACACTGGGAAGAACACTGGGTTTAGGGATCAGGAAACTTGGATACTAGTCACAATATCACCATTACTCAACTATATAATTTGGGGCAAATTACTTTATTTCTTTGGGCCTCTGCAAATTAACAGGTCATTAGGACATTCTTAATTCTCGTTAACCTGGAGTCCATAAGCTTTTTTCTTTATATCTTTGGATAAACCAATAAAATTGATTTCCTTTGTAATCCTATGAATTTTATTTTATGCACATTATTATGAGAAAGGATTCCAAGGACTTCACCAAACTGCCAAAGGGATCCATAACACACACACACACACATGCAAAAAGATAGCTGATTTCTGAGATATTTTCCAGTTCCAATATTCTATGACTCTGCAATTGTATCCTTAAATATGTAACTTCAGCCTGTCATTTGACAAGTGAGGAAACCTAGGCCCAGAGTAATGAAGTTATTTTCCCAAGACCACACTGCTAATTATTTATAGAATAATCACTAGGTTCCTATCCCTTCCCCCTTCTCTCTGCCCCTTTCCACATATGCAACCTTCATTTAGCAAAGTCCACCTGGAATGTTTTTACAACCAAGCAAACATGAATTTAATCCTTCAAAAGGGTCTTACTGATGAAAAAAATTTCATTCAGTTATTTTTTTTCATTTGTTTCTGACTCTTCATGACTCATTTTAGGGTATCCCTGGCAAAGATACTGAAGTGCTTTCCTATTTTCTTCTCCAGCCCATTTTACGGAAGTGACAGAGTTACATGACTTGCCCAGGGTCACACAGCTAGCAATTATTTCCCTCTAGATTAGATTTCAAGAAGATGAGTCTTCCAAATTCCAGGCCCCACACTCTAGTACCCCCTACTTGTCTTGATAAAATAAATGGTGGTTTCAACTATAAACTACAAGTTTATAGAATGTAGCCCTGATAACAAAGCACAAAAATAAGAAAGTTAGCTTTTGAATGACAAAGGAACTTTCTGATAAACTTTTAAAATCTAATTTACTCCAATAAAAAAAAGGGGGCCTAGAGTAGATCATCATTAACATTCCTTGAACTACTTAATTCAAATCCTTGATGCTATGCAACACTTGGAGAATTACAGAATAAAAATGGGTGTTCATTTAAAAATAAACCTTGTGTCAAGAAGAAATATGATAAAACATTTCCTACCACTCCTTTGAAGAAATATGAGTTCCAAAGGAATGGAATATTACACTTTTGGATTTCGCTGATGTATTGATTGGTTTTGAGGTTGTTTTTTCTCTCATATTTTTCTTTCAATATTTTTGTTGCAGTTTATACATGATAGCTTTCTGGGAGGCAGAAGGGTAAGAGACACTGAGAGAAATTTAGGAGATATAAAAACAAGGAAGTTATTAGTGCAGAAAGTGCTGTACTAAAGGGATGCATATGTAACTAACCATTTTATTATTAATAACAATTATTAATAAAATTGGTAACATTTTACATATGCATCATATATAAAATACATGCATGTATTATTAATAATAGTAATTACTGGTCAATAATTACTATTATTAATAATACATTCATATATATGACCTTATCTAGACTCCAAAACTACCTTATGCCACAGTGCTAAAGTTCTTTATTTGGAGTAAGAAAGACTTGCCTTATAATCCTATCCTAATTATGGCTATATGGCCATAGATAAATTAAGTCATTTCTCAGAACTTCAGCTTCTTTATCTATAGAATAGGAATGTTAATTCCTATAATATCTTTCTCAAAGAATTGTTGTAAAGCTCAAATGGCACAATATAAATAGCTCTGTAAACCTTAAAGAACTATTTAGAGGTCAGCTGTTCCCATTTTTATGAGTCAGTCAAGGCAGATAATTATCCCCACTGTAATCAATGCAGAAATTGAAGTCCGGAAAATATGAATGAGTTGCTCAAGATTTTAGCGTTGAGTTAGTGCTAAAGGCTGCACTAGAATCAGAGTTTCAGAATGGAAAGGGTTTGCCTAGCTGGCTAATCTCTAGAATTTACTACTCCTGACTCCCAGCCCCAGTGCCTCTTAGACCACTGTCTTTCACCTACATGAAGCCAAATTGGATTATGAGTTCTTCCTGGATCTCTTGTAATCCTCAACCTCAAGTGCATTTGCACAGCTGTATCCTGTACCTGAAAATTTCTTCTATATCTCCATTTGTTGAAAGTCATCTCTTGTAGAACAATTTCTCAAATATTCTTAAGAGTAGGGATTCTTAATCTGGGATCCTTGAACTTCTTCTTTGTTTGTTTTTAATATTTTAATAACTGTATTTTAATTGGTTTCATCTGTGATATGATGTATTTTATCGTATATATTTAAAGACATTATCTGAGAAAAAGGTCAATAGGCTTCACTAGATTGCCAAATGGCTCCATGACCCACAAAAAAGGTTAAGAAGCCCTTTGTACTTTTTAATCATATTCATTTATATAAATATCACATCATCACTTTTGAATTTTAAGCTCCTTGAAGGTAGGGCTGCTCTCATTTTTCATCTCTGTATCCCTACCTGGCACCTAGAAGATAATGCATAAATATGGAATTGATTAGTTGTCTCCCTAATAATATAAAACCACACACAAACTGAACAATCAACATAACCTTTTTGTTTGCACTTGACTTATTAAATAAGACAGTTCTTTACAGATGGTTTCTGTTCTGAAGATGCTATTAAGTCTGGTATGCAAATTATTCATTTCTGCTGTTTGTGAGAGAATGTTTTTCCAAGAACCCAGCAAATACCTAATTTCTCAGTGGGGTAATCTATCCCAGTTTGCATATTGTCAGCAGTCTTAAAGCATCTCATTTTATTCTTGTGAATGATGCTTCTACTGGTGCTGCAATGGTATGTGTAAAACAAAAAATAATATTTTTGAATTATTATTCAGATTGCTACAACTGGGTATGCATGACATTTGTTAATGCACAAAAAAACCAAACCAAAACATAAAATTCACTCTAAACAATATTGTCATGTAATCATTCTTTCTGGTTTATGATATTTTTTCCATATTTTTCCACTTGAAATATTTTAGTTATGACAAAAATATCACAATGTCCTAGAGTTTCAAGAGTGTGGAGTAATGTGTATTTATCTTAGTTTTCTGTATTACAAATTAAATAATGATGCTAGAAGTGGACAATATTTGACGTGCTCTAAGTCACTGCCATTCATGTAAGAGGTTCATAAAGGTCTGCTGTAAAATTTCACACTTGTAATTTAAAATGCCAGCTTTTTATCATTAAAAAAAATACTTTAAAACTTCTATCTACAAAGAGATCTTTTTTCAAACAGGCAGATTTATCACAATCTGGGCATTTTTTTCCAATTTGTAATTAAATTACCCATTAAATACTGTTAATCGAATAATGAAAATTCCACATTACTTACATTAAGCTCATATATAGTGGCTACAAATATCCTTTCCCCCTTCTCGTTCCCTTTCCTCTTCCTTCTTTCCTTTCTTTCCTCCCTCCATTCCATCCCTCCACCCTTCAAAGCTGGGTTGAATGTTTGGGGAGTCCCCTTTAATCACTTCCTGTAATCAAAACCATCTGGAACATAGACCTGTGATTAGTCACCCTCCACATTAGGCTTTATCTGCACAAATAATGTGCAGGATCAGAGCTCACAAGACAGGGCAGCACTAACAATGGAAAAGCGTAAGGAAACTTCATGGTTTAGTATGCTGCTCTAGACTCATATAAACTTGAGACACTTTGCTCTAGTATTTTCAGATGCAAAGTTTAGCATTAAAAATGAAAAGCAAAACTTGCTAGTTAGATCTCCCCAGTTAGTGGCAGGAATATGTGGCATGACTGTTATTAATTGTATCACCTCTAACAGTTTAACACTTCTAATACTATTACATATTATTTTCAGTAAGTTATTGAGCAGGGTTAGTTTATTCAATGTTATTGGTGAGCATAAATAGTGGGATAATGAAAGTTTAATTCAAATGAATGTGCTTCACAAAGAACAGAAAGTAAACAACATATGTTGAAAAGCTGCTCTTTGTATTTAAAAAGGAGATAGGGGTTTATTTAATGCCATTCTGACAATTTTTTTTGCATATGTCATGTGATCATCTGGCAATTTATTCAACTCTTAAAAAATGAAAACAAAAAACCTAAGGGATGTGTCAGAAAATATACTGAACAGGCACTGAAAAATGAAACTGAAGAAACTGTGTCTCCATGAGTCTACTACACAAAAGAACACACAGGCATTTCCATCACTGTCACCTCTTCTTCCCCCAGCCACCCCCCACCCTCCAGCCTTTGTTCTGAAGCCTGATGAACTGTATTGATTTGGGAAAATCATTGAGCTCCTTGGAAAACTAGACTCTGGCTTATTCACCACCATTTATTTCTTTCTCATGAAGACAGCTGGTCAATATTCAGATGACTGGCCGACAAAAAGCAGCTCGAGCTGCCTTTCTTTTTTATGCTACCCTAGTAACATTATCCTTTTTCATTCTCTGGTAGAAAATATAATAAAATGTTAAAGCAGCCTTGTTAAGAAGGTGATGATTTTGGATAACAACTTTACTTTCAAAGAAATACCAAAGCCAAAATAAGCAAGTCACACATATTAATCACTTACGTTCACTGTAAATTTAGTATATGTTATTAAATGCTAAACAAAAGCTTGCATGCATTCACCCAGTGGGAAGGGTCTAAAGCAGAAGATATTGAATGGGGAAAGAAATGACTAAAAAACATGCTGAATGACAATCTGACATTGAGATTTTTTTTTTGTCAAAAATAATTGTAGTAACAAAGGTTATTTTCTTTTCAGTTATAGTGATCTAGAATCTTTGTTCCTGGAAGTTTAGGACCTGTTTTAGGAAAATGCTTCAGTAACACTTTAAGTAATTATTAACCAAACTCAACTACTGAATATATTTAATATATGTGTACATATGTGTTTATGTATATATGCACATACATATATGCATTTGTACACACACACACATATATATATATATGCACACTCACACACATAATACAATAAGTTAAACATTTTTGTTTTTTTTAAATTAAAGTCCCTTCTAGTTCCAGCAGCCTACTCTAACAGTGTGGTGCAATAAATAAAGAAAAAGTAACAGTGGAGCCTGGAAAACCTGTTTTCAAGCCCTGCCTCTGACATGCTTGTTGTGAGATCCTGGGCAAGCCCCAGGTAACCCTCTAACTCTTTAAGCTGCAGAGTCCATTGGCAGATGTAGTCCTGAAATTAAAGACCTGGAGAAACAAGAAGTGAAATGAAAATGTATATATATACATATATATGTATATATACACATATGTGCATCATATGTATTTATGTATGTATGAAGTAGAGTTAAGGAGGGAATATATTCTTGCCATTGGGGGCAGATAGCTCAAAGACACCAAGTCCAGAGATGGGATGCATGTACTGAGGCTGAACCACAGAGCACATAGAGATGTAGAAACAGATATTATAAACAGTAAATTTATGCTGAGGTAGGTGATCAGAATTTCCACTACAGGTTAAAAGAAAGTGTATAGGATTTTTCACAATCTGGCCTCCTCTCTTACGTGGTCATTTGTCTTTGAAATGTCCTACATGAGCAACACCCACCCCCACAAATATACACCCTACATAAGAGAAAATTAATACATTGCCAAAAGTGATAAACTCGTTCCTTTCAAGAGAGCACACCTAGATTTTATATTCCCTGAAATCTATAGGTGTGATTGAATATGTGATGGGACAGAAGAAATCCAGCTGATTACAAGTGGAAATTACAACTGCTTTCCACTCTTCCCCTGAAATTGATAACACCAGAGAGAATTAATTGTTTCTAGAAGTTCCTGCACTAAGTTAAAGAAGGAAAAAAAAAAAAACCTCTTAGTGAAATTAATTAAACCAAGTAAGTTTCATATAAACCAATGAAAAACACCAGAAAATCAGCATTACAACTCTGAACCAATCAACAAGCATTATTAAATATCTACTGTGCCCTATGTAACTGGTACAGCTTTAAGAGTAAATATAAAATACCTTGGACAAGGCTAGTTTTATTTCTCTTTGTCTATACATGGTTTTTCCTGTCACTGGTTTGTTCATCTTTGTCTCTGTCTCAAATATTTACTTTCAACCTCTGAGCTTTTTCTCCCCTTGACCACATCTACTGTGTGCCAGGCACTGGGCAGGGAAATAAATGAAAGAATATTTCCCTCTAAGAGTTTACATTCTATCAAGGGAGACACCAACATCTCTAAATAGATAAAAGAGTTACTTTTTTTGAGTGTACAAGCAGACATTAGCTTCAAAAGCAATGAGGAAAATTTTCATGGTATAAGGTGGCTTGCAACCTGAACCTTGAAGCCAACTCCTACTGCTGATAAACAGAAGAAGTACACTTTAGTCATGGAAGACAGCCTACGTGAGATGCAGTCCATGTACGAGGAGCACTAAAGGAGTCGATTTGGGTTGAATGTAGAGCATATATCAAAGTAGTGTGTAGTGAAGACTGAAGGGTTAGACTGGGAACAAGTTGTGAGAATGGCCAATGCCAAATAGAAGGAGGAGTTTATATTTCATCTCGGGGGTAACAAGGAGTCATTGAAATTTACAGAGCAAGGGAATCACTTGATAAACTTTAGGAAATTCACTTAGGTAGGGAGAGGACAGATTCATGTTTTGAGACATTAGGGGTCAATTGCAATGTAGTTCAGGTGACAGGTGATATATTTGAATATACCAGAAAACACAGAGTGAGCTCTCACACTGGGAATGAGATATTTAACTTAAGGGAGAGAGAAAGAAGGAGAGAGAGACAGAGAGAGAGAGAGAGAGACAGAGACAGAGACAGAGAGGGAGGGAGAGAGAGAGAGACAGAGACAGAGAGACAGAGACAGACAGAGACAGAGAGAGACAGAGACAGACAGAGACAGAGAAAGACAGACAGACAGAGAGAGAGAGAGAGAGAGAGAGAGAGAGAATATGTATTCCCTGAAATCTTTAGTGAAGAAAGCTAGAAATCAAGGACATGTCACAGCACTAGTTCTGAAGAGATATGGGATGATGGGATGCTGACATGGTTTAGGGGTGCTGGGACCCTGAGAATGCCAAGCCAGAGTTGCCCAGAACAAATGCACACAACTCAAGTATAGTCAAATGGTAAACTTTATTGTAACACTTTCGCAAAAGCAGATGAGCGTCCTTAGGGAACCTGTAAATAAGTGAGAATGGTGCTGGGACTTATATGGAAGAGAGACAAGGGAAAGGAATGCCAGCAATGCTAATTGGGTAATCTAGGGGTCCAGGCGTCTTTGGGAGCTATGGATGGCAAATAACAGGGAGTCTGCTGAGATAATTCTTTTTTGAAATCAGGCATTGTCAGAGTTGTCAGAGGCAAGAACATTGGGGAATCTGTCTTGAGGGAGAGTCTGTGGGGCAGCCAGAGATGAAAATCCTTGGGCAAGGCACCCATGTCTGTTCCGATAAGAGAATGTATTCTGCAACAAGACACAATTGTCTCACAGGGTGGGTCCCCACTGAGAAATTGGGAGGCTTCCAGAGTTAAGATCTTAGAACTGGGGCCCAAGCACCCCATCAGTTCCTCTAGCTAGCTATCTGTTGCTTCGTAAAACCTTTTTCTCTTTCTCGGGGCCTGGAACCATATGCGTCCACTCAGTGCCAAAAGGAAAAAGTTTCTCCTCTCCCAAACTCTCATGCTGACTTCTGCTTTTCAAGTAGGCTTACAGCATAGAGTAATCGTTGCCCCTACCAATAAAGGAGTCTTACACAAATGGAACAGGCTTGAGTTGCATTGAAATAAAAGAATCCAGCTGATTGCTAAAGGGTATATTCTGAAAATATCATATGGAAATGATACAGCTATATGAAAATTTTGTAACTTTGTTAACCTACCACTGATTTTTCCAGACAAAAGATGAGATAAGAGCGAGGTAGCACTGACTTTGAGTTAGGAAGACCTGCTTAATATACTTCTTACCTGTATGGCCCTGAGCAAACCGCTTAACCTTTAATTCTTAGTTCCCCTATTTATAAAATGTGGATAATTCAAGCACTATGTCACACGTTTGTTTTTGAGGATCAAATGTTACGTAAATGTAAAGTATCTTGCAAATAGTAAAGCACAATGTAAAAGCTAGCTATTTACTATCACTAGTACTATTAATATAATTACTAGTCATTAATATAAAAATGTTGCTGTCTTGTAGAATCATATGGTTGATGTCCCTTATACTGTCAAAAATTTATGGAATAGGTGGAGGATACAAATCCCTACATATATGCTCAGATGCATATGGCACTTCAGCCACTGAATGATGATGGGACTTTCAATTTATTTGTCATCCTTAAGTTCTGAAGTAAGCTTTACTTTAAACTTAGGCTCCCTTTAACTAGTTGCTTGTGTATTCAAACTGTCCCAAATCCCCAGTTTTAAACTTGAGAAATTAAAAAAAAGGCACAGTAGCATGGTATAATGGAAAGTCTGTAATAAGAAAAAATGGAATCCCACTGTTACCACTCCAATCTCCTGATCTCTGGACATCATTCAAGATCAGTTCTGGAGAGCCAAGAATGAGGTGATCAAGATACAGAATGATATGCATTTTCAGGCAAGCAAAATGGAAATTAGTTTTACCTGACTATGCCCACTTGTTGCAAAAAATGTTGCTATTTTTTTTTAATTTTCAACTAAAGAAGGATTTAGGTGGAAAATGGATGTTAACAATAGAGTTGTCAGAAACAGGAAAAGAGTCTAATTGAAGCAGTTTAAAATTTCACAGAAGGTAGAAGGAAACAAAGACAAGAATAAGCTTTGAAAGTTACATATTACTTAAAAGGAAATGCAATATTCTAATTTGTCTATGGAAACATCTATTTTCTTTAGTATATGGGTTCAGAATTTTAAAAAACTTAAAAGAAGATAAAATGAGGAGGTTGGAAGAGGCTGTCTAAGATCACTCTCCAGCTATGAATGAATGAATGAATGAATGAATGAATGAATGAATGAATGAAGAAAGCCCTTATTAAACAATTACTATGTGGCAGACCCTGTGTTAAGCACTGAAAATATGAATATAAAAGAGAGACAAGTTATCTCAAGGAACTTCTATTTTAATGGAGACAATATATATAAGGGCGTTGTCCGGGAATTCCCAGGCGCCAGAGCAAGAAGTAGGAAGAGGGTGGGAAAGTACAAAAGACTGGTACATGCCAGCAAAGCATCCATTGGCAGAGCCGGGCTAGATATGGTGGACTCTCACCAATTGTGTAGGTATTAGGTCCTGTGATCCTAAAAATATCCGTTCTTAAGAAAAATAATGAATGTTATCCCCCACATGAAAGAGAAAGGTCTAGAGAGGGTTAAATGCTAGGAATTTTAAAAGTCATTTAAAAGTCATTGTCAGACTAAAAAGCCCAGGATTGTTGTGAGGACAAAACAGGATAATACTTATCTGCAAAGCACCTGACAAGGAATCTTACACAAATGCAACAGGCTTGAACACCGAGTTGCATTGAAATAAACTAATCCAGCTGGTTGACATAACAGTTGCTATATAAATGCTAGCTATTTCTTAATACATTTTCACAAACCATCTATTTAATAACATAATCTAGAATTTTACCAGAAATTGAAGCCAAACTAATCAACCAGAATTAAAGACTTTCACCATTGTGCTGGTCTTGAAATGAGGGCAAAATTTTCCCACTTCTATAGCATCTCTCCTATTCTCCACAACAGTTCCAAAATGGCACTGGATTTGGTATCAGAGAAGCTGGCACCAAATCCTAGCTGTGCTACTGAGATTGGAAAAATCATTTCTTACCCCCTTGGACTTCTGTTTCCTCAAGCTGTAAAATGAGAGTGTTGGATTGTCCATCTCTAAGGATAATAATTTTGGTAACAATAATAAATGATAACATTTATATAGAGCCTACTGTGTGCCAAGCACTGCACTGTGTTGTATGTGGTATGTAGTTTGTTTAGGCTTGATGACTAATTCACTGAAAACACAAAGATATTATTACTATCTTCTTACTTCAATTCTATGCTTTTCAAAACAAATTTAATCTTTCTATATCATCAATTTTTGGAATAAAAGAAGTTGCTTCTTCAATCAGTCCAGCACCACTCTCTACTGGAATATTCTCCTAAAGGTTTGGGAACATCATTCTTTCCTTTCCTCTTTGTGTCACATTCTTTCATCCTCTAACTTTATCAGTGAAGATTTTGTATGTATGATTGGTATGTGCATGCATGTGTGTATATATGTATACATATAGGCACATATACACATATATGAACATACATGCATACAAATATGCATGTGAAATTATCTTCTATTATATTAATAAGTCAATTATTGAATTAGGATCCAGGCTTTTCTCCTCTGTTTCTTCATTGAGGTCCAGCTCTTGTGGAAGGTCAACCTCTTGAGAGATAAGGCTGACTGAGATTACTACTTAACCTTCAAGGAACATGGTCTTTGATTCTGGGTTATACCTCACCCAACCAGAAGACCTAACTTCTGATTGGAGCATAAACAAATCCAGTCTAGGGTACTTCTTTTGTCAAAGAAAATGAGCCCCTGTCCTTATACCCCACCATTAGAGTTTAGGGTGACCCAGTTCATGAAGGAGAAAACCAACTAGAATGGTTTGGATGGAGATGAATTCCCCTGTCCAGATTGCTGGAGGAGGTTGCAATGCATAATCAAGCCATGTTCTCAGCAGGCGGAGCTGAAGATTTCTAGCCCACCTCTCCATTAAATGTCCACCAGTGAGGGTTGATTTTCACTTGTTAGGAGCATTCCCTTTTACAAAAGGATTTAAGGCTTTCATCCTCTCCATGGTTTTGTCTTTGGTTATCTTAAGAACTGACTGATCATCAAGTTATTGATTAGCAGCTAGCCTAATTAATAAATTGATTATTAATTATCTAGAAACTCTGTCTATGGGCTTTTCATTCATCACATATATGTGTCTATGTGTAAAAGCGAAACAAATTTCCACACTGGCCTTAGCCAAAAATTATGTATGTTAATATGCAATGTAAGTCCATCAACTTTCTGTCAGGTACTTTATTTAATCATCAGTAGTCTGGAAGCATGGTAGCTCACTGTGCTGATCAGAGTTCTTAAGTATTTTAAATTAATTTTTAAAAATACAATGTTGCTATTATATATGTTGTTCTGGCGCTTTCCTCACTTCATTTTTTGTAAGTTCATGATAGTCTTCTAAGATTTCTATGAAATTCACTGCATAGGTTTTTGCCCAGTTATCTGTTTCCCTTCTAATTTTAACTGCATTCATTTTGTTTGTGCAAAACCTTTATTTTTTATGTAATTCATGTACTAAAATTGTCCATTTTGTCTTCCATCTCTCTCAATCCTTACCTAAGTCATGAGGTGTTCCCCAATCTGTAGACATGAAAATCAATTTTTCTTTAATCCTTCAATTTCTTTATGATGTCACACCTCTAACTTTAAGTCACTTGTCAATTTGGAGCTTATCATGGTGTATGTTATGAGATACTGATTTATACTTATTTTGTGCCAGACTACATCCCAGATTAACTAGAAGTTTTTGTCAGATAGTGAATTCTTAGTTCAGTGCTAGGACCTTGGGTTTGTCAAACATGAGACTTGGTGCTCTTTTCTTTTATATGTAGTATAACTAATATATTTCACTGAAAAACCTCTCTATTTCTTAACTAATAATAGTTCACTGTTTTGATGATTACTGTTTTGTAATATAGTTTGAGATCTAGTACTGCTAGGCAAGGAGTGTGATGAAGCCAGTTCATATTGGCTCACAAGAGCTGATTGTTAAAACTTTCAGCATTTAAACCTCAGAAATCGAGCGAATGCCACATACCAGAATTTATTGTTTTGTTGATTCTAAACTGAAGAAAGTAGTGGAGAAAAGGTGATGCAGACTAAGCTTAAAGTGGGTCTCATATTTCTAGAGAGCTGGTTGTTAAATATTCACAGTTCCATGTTAGGCTCTCTTTCTTCTGGCTTTTCTCATTTCTCTTAACATTCTGGATCTTTTGTTCCCCCAGAGCAATTTTTCCTCTACTTTCATAAAGTCATTTTCGTTAGTTTGATTGGCCCTGAATAAGTAATATCAATTAGCGAGTATTGTCCTAAATGTTGGGTTCAAATATAGCCTGTTCTTCTCAAGCCCTTTTTTTCATAGTTTTCTATTTGCACATCCCAATTATAAGATAATTTTCCTAATATTTCTTCCCTTTTATCTGTACTCCTCTCCTGTCTCCTTTCCTTCTTTTTAAAAAAGATTATCAAAAGGTAACCAGGATATTCCTAGACCTTATGCATTGTTTTGGTCTCTCTATGACCTCTGATGTTATTACGATTCTGAGAGGATACTTGGAAGATCTCCTTCTGATTACATTGACTAGGGAGAACACTCTATTATTAAATTCAATGAAATTTATAGTGGGGCTTTTTTAAAGAAAAAAAACAGCTGAAAATGGTCAGATGAACAAGATAGTAGACTAGTTATTTCTCTAGTCTTCATGATCCCTCAAATCTCCCCAAAACAGAAATTATGCAAAAAAGATAAAGCACCTTCATCTGTTTCCATGGGCAAGGGCACCAAGGATCCAAAACAAGAAAAAACAAAAACAGAATTCAGGAATGGATGCTCACTGACCCTGAGCTCACTGAGGTCCTTTGCCCATGCTACTGGTATGAAGCCACATTAGCAGAGCCATGGACATCAAAACCCACCCCTATATCCTGGCTGCCCCTCATTCTTTCCAGTACCCTAGAAACCTTGGCTCTAGGCTGTAGAAGATTCTTGGTCATAGTCCTTCATAAGCAAATTCCTATTGGAGGATGGAAACCAACTGTCAGAACTGCCAGTTCCAACAGTGCCAGTGCCAGGTCAAAGAATTAACAAATGGAGAAGTCCCCTGAATGGGGCACCTGATGTGTGGGGGGAGTTGTGCAGCACGTCCAGTCTAATAGAAGAGCATGACATATGGCTGGAGCCAGTTGTAACCACCCAAAAGTCCAATGGAACAGAGATCTAGCCCAGTAAACTGAAAATTGCCCAGTGTGGGAGAAGAGTGACATGCTTGGAGATCCGGTCCCCAAAGAAACCACAATTTAAGAGGAAGAATTAATAAATGACCACTAAATAAATGAGGGAGGTGGGGAGAAGATTGAGGGTACCAATGAATCCAAGAAAAGAAATTTCAAAGACCTTGAAAATAAGCAAATAAATCAACTGGAAAAACACTAACAACAGAAGGAGATATGGCCTTGAGACCTAGTAAATGAGTTCAGGCATCAATGAATAAATACTACAAAACAAAAGAAAATAATCCAACACTTGAAGAGACCAAGGACCCTGTGGAAGTTGAGGATAGAATGGGACTACAACATGTTCTTCCTGAGTGGTTTAAAAAAGAAATGAGAATTATGAGGTTAGATTTTATGTTCTAAAATAATATTTTCCTAAAGAACATTTAACTAATGGTACCAAGACAATCTAGGAGGACTCAGATTCCAATATGCATTAATTTCTAACCCTACATCAACAAAAATATTTAAGGTCTATGACTCATTGCAAGAAAACTAGACTTTGTAGATGCCAAGTGCATTGATTTTCTGACACTGTTCTGAAAGTTTAAACAAATATACACAAAACATGTGTGTATACATTTAAAAATATTTGACATCTTCACATTAAGCTTTCCAGAAAAAATAAAAAAAATGCTGAAAACACTTGGAATCAGCAACTCCCTCCACACCCTTTAAATTCTGCTTAGATGTTGAGAGCGTTCTCTCCATCTGAATATATAGCACACAATGGAGTACATTAAGTTCCATGTGCCAAAAAACTTCATTTTCTTCACAAATCACTTAAGAGAAGCAAGTCATGAGGGAAACATAGAGAACTGACTACAGTACTTACAATATTAAAAGTAATAGCTTGTACCAGAATTATTTCACTTTTACTCTCCAAGGATCTTTTCTCAAGTCTAGTAAGATATAAATACTCTGCTTTCAAGAGAGTATAGTCATATGCATTGGTGGTACGGGTGGTATTTCATATAGATGCACATTCTTTCTTGGCAACAAATCCAGGTAATTAACTGTCAGAATGAAATATCTAAAGCTGAACGGAATTAAACCTATTGAAGTTGAGACAACAGTGCACCTTAGTAGGAGAAGGGGAAAATGGTGGTGGTCAAATGGTTGTTTATAAACCCCTGGAAGCTCTGGGGCTTATGAGGAGACGGTTTTGTTCTCTTTTGTTATTATTTATAGTTTTAAATTATAATTATAGTATTTATATGGTTATAATATTACTGTCTACTATTATCAATTATTATTATAAACACTGCCTTCTTTAAACTCTTCCGACAAAGGCAGATACCTTCTCAGAACTCAGAAGGGAAGGAAGTGCATATTTCTACATCCCCATTAGGTGCTAGCCTAAAATGGGAGCCCTGAACCATAGCCCAATACGTGCAACTGCAAATTTCAGAAAAACATAATATCTACTGTTTCTTCTATTATTTTTACTGATACTGATATCAAGCCAGTACAAAAGGCTAGCTTCCAAAAGGATCTCAAGATCTATTTTCCTGTTTTCTGGATCAACAACATATTATAGAGCAACAAAACTTCAACATTACGGGGCCTGCAGTTTATGCTTCAGATACCTCCCCTTTGGATCATTATAGAGTTGATGGAGCCTTATTTCAAGTTCTAGTTCTAGCTTGTAATATCTAACTGAATATCATGTAAAGGCATTGTCTTAAATTTCTCTGCCTCCTAGGGTACAAAAGACAAAATAAATCTTACTCAGTACCATGAAAAAAGAAATGATATTCTTAAGTAGGGATCCAAGGTAAACATAAAGCAGATTAAATGCTAAATGATCTCTATAATTTCCATCATAATAGACCCAGTTCTTCTGGACAATGGTCAAAGGCTGTCTTCCCACCCTCTCTCATTCCACATTAAATTCTTATCTTTCAGAAAAGAAAAGGCCCAACATAGTTATAAGTATTTCAATAACTTGCTTAGAAACCATTTCTTTTCTGTGAACAAGCTTAATGAAGTATGACTAACGGTGTTCTCCTAGAACAGAAGAAAGATTTTTAAGGCCTTTGTTAGAGCTTGCTGAAGCAAAGTAGTTATTTTGGGGAGACAGAATCAACTTAGTTATAGAAAGATTAACTTCTCTAGGTATCAGAACACATTCATATGTAGAAACACAAATAAGTGATTTGAATGTCATATGTATGTATATTTAAGTATACATAATATACATTTTTACATTGATATATGTGTGGATGTAAACACATAAACACACTCATATTGACGGGCGTGTGTGTGTGCATGTGCGTGTGTGCGTGTGTGTGTGTACTTCTTTAACTGATGCAAATTGCAAGCCTATTTATCCCTGGAATTCTGGTCCATGTTTTATGCAGTAAGTAATACACAGAGGTTCTAAAGTTAACCTTCTGTTGCAATTCTCATGAAATATTCAAAGAAACTACTAAAAAATCCAATTCCTCTTTAATATTTGCTTCTAAACAGCTTTCCCCTAGGTCTCATGGGTGTTATATGTTTATTAAGAAAATATATTTTAGAGTAATTCAGAAAAATAGCGCAACACATTAGTTTTAACTTGCTTTTTGATATACTGTAGTTTTTTGAAGTTACTGTGGTTTCATTGGACCTTGTTTTTCCAAAGATGATTAACTTTTGTTCCTAAATCTAAAACAATTCCCTTCCTTCCTCCTTCAAGATAAGAAGGCATATATTCCCTTTAGTGAGATCTTAATATTTAAATTCATTTTGGCTATCAAATTACAATGCCTTAAAATTCTGCCCCTCGCTAAATTTTCCATTCTCTATGGATAAAATCAGAAATCTTCAAATTTAACATGGTCATGACTTAGGCAAGGAAAATAAACCTTAACTGACTTTCTCAATTAGACATAAAGAATGTAAGATAATACTCATGAAATTGGTGAAATCGACAAAAGAGGAAAATAACAATGCTGGAGGGACTACGGTAAACCAGGTAAATGCACTGTTAGTAGAAATGATCTAACTATTCTGGAAAGCAATTTGGAACCATACTCAAAAAGCTTTATATCCTTTTGACCCAATGATACTGCCATTAGGTCAACAGCCCAAAGAGAGAAAAGAAAGAGGAAAAGGTAACTAAGTATAAAATACTTACAACAGCTTTATTTTTGTGGTGGCAAGGAATTGAAAAATAAATGCTCATCAATTAGGAAGTGACTGAACAAATTATGATTTATAAAAGTGATGTAACACTACACTGTTATATAATTTTCAAAGCTAAAAGAAATGGTTAAGGGGATGATTTCAGAGAAACTTAAATAGACTTATACAAACTGATTCAAAGTGAAGTGAGCATAGGGAGAACAATTTATATAATAACAATACTGTAAAGATGATCAATTTTGAAAGACTTAGCAACTCTGATCAATTCAACGACCAACTGCAATTTCAACGGACTCATGATGAAGCATGCTATCCAAGTGGACTGATAGACTCAAAAGTGCAAACTGAAAAATATTTTTATTTCATTTTCACTCATTTTTTTTTGGACATAGCTAATAGGTGAATTTGTTTTGCATGACTATACACTGACAACAAATATATATAAAATATATGTGGACATACACATATATCTAATTTGGGGGGATTGCGTTTTGATTGAGTGGCAGAAGGTAGGAAGAAAGAAGCTAATTCAAAACTGAAAATAAAATAAAAGTGAATTTCAAAAAAGAATGCTTGGTAAAATTTGCCTCACTAGGGACTCCAGATACAGGTTTCTGTGTAAAATATTAACATCACTTTGATGTTATATTAAACATAAGCCCTCTACAGATTTACGGGCAATGATCCAGTTCTCATAGAAGAACTTTGTACTTGGCACTGTAGCATGAAAGTCAATCAATCAAGTTTTTTAGCAGCTTTACAACAAGTTTACATTAGGCTTAGGTCAAATGAGATTCTTATTGTCCACAAAATTCTCTTTTTCTCTGTTCTAATGAAATTACAGGTAAGTCCTGGGTTTCAATAAGACAGAAAGGCTGTTGCTGTTAACTTCATCTTTATTGCCTCTAACTTATAGGGTAACAGACTGCCATGACATAACACTGCTAATTATTAAACATTGTCTGTCTCTTTTCATTGAAGAAAGGCAAAATGGAACATTTCAGTATCTTTCCTATTTTCCTACTCAATTTCTTAATTAAATGACACTCTACAGACAAAAAAAAAGGCATACACTTGTGATCTCTGAATCAGTAATTCTAATATCAATGTTAATACAATATTTGGCTATGCAATTCTAATACTTCAGAATTGAAGAACATTAAATATGTATATTTTTTAGCAATGCAAATATCTATGAGATTAATACCAGAAACAAGAAAAAAATGATGATGGAATGAAGTAGTGACAAATTATCTCCTTCTGATTTTTTTGTTTCTTTAAAATGCCAAAAGACATGCTCTTGCCTTTCAAGGGGGAACTTTTTAAGGGCTTCCACAAATCAACAGAAACTTGTAGTTATGCTTGTGAGAAGCCAGCAGCAGATGTTTTATGTTCTTGAGGTAAAGCAACTGCATTTTCACTTGAACTCCATTTTAAGGGGAAAAAGAAAGATTTCAAGCATTCTATTTCTTGATTAAATTTAACTCTGTGTGTGCAACTCTAGTCATCCTATGGAGGATGCAAGGGGAGGGGCTGGTCCTCTGGTCACTTCAGGTGATATATTTATTCTGGTTTGGGTACTTCTCATGGAATGCTGGGCTTGCTAAATGATCACCTCCACCGAGACCAGTGCTTTGATAAAGAACGTACACATAGTTTGGACCCAATGTATTACTGCCGCCCAAGTCACAGGGAGAGGGTTGCATCGAAGATGAGCTAGTGAGCAGCAACTGCTTCCTACTTTACTTTAAAAGGAGAGAAAATCTGAGCTATTCTTTCTTCTTGTGAATGTAGATCTTGGAATTCTGACAGCTCTCCTGTGGATTGCCTGTGAGGGAAGAAATTTTTCTTCCTCTCCCCCTAGCAACTATGATGGCTGCTTCCACATGGCAGTGAGAGCATGAGCTGATGTGGGTAAGTCTGCGACTCTAGAACCCTAAATCTATGATTTCATCTTCTGTTTTGTGTTTCCCTAAGCACAGGTGAGCAAACAGTGATCCTACAATAGAGGTTTCTGATCAAAATATACATATTTAATGTTTGCATGGTTTCTTATCATGAGGTGGGTATCTCATGGATTCAATAAGGTCTAGAGTCACTAAAAAGTCTGGGAGACTAGAAACTAGAAGTGCTTTCTTAAGTTATATTCTTCGATGATATGGCTACTTCCAAAAGAAAGGGCCCAAGTCATGCTCTGGCTTTCCAGAAAATCCTGGAGTGCTGTTTGGAAAGTACAGAGCTGAAGTCAAGGTGAAATGTCTCACAAGAGATTTCATGTTTTAAACTTCAATTTCCAATAGATTATAATATTGTTAGCCTGATTATTATATCATATTTTAAGTATCTATATATCCTTATGATTCTTTTGTGTTTAAACATTTTTTAAGGGTGGAGGAAATACATAGCTATCCTATACCTAATCTTGATTTATGTGCTAAAGTGATTTATCTTAATTGTAGATCTGACTATATCATTCCCCTACAGAACAAACTCTAGTGATTCCTTATTGCCTCAAGGATTAAGTACAAACTCCTCTGTTTAGTTTTGAAAGTCTTTACCTTTATAGCCCTTAGCTAAAATCTCTTTCTAAACTCATTATTCATTACACTTCTTGTCACATTCTAAGGTCTACACAAAATGGCACTTTTCTTTAGTTCTTCACACATACTCTGAACTTCCTTCTCACAGAATTTCTGTCTTCCTTCAAGAAATAGCTGTGGTCTACATTCTATCTGAAGGATTTCTTGATCCTCTACACTGTTATCTCTGTCCTTGCCAAATTAGTTTGTATTTTAACAAGTCTGCATTTATTTTCTCTCTTCTAAAGAGAGCTGGTCTCAACTGGGTTCTCTGTATTTATTTTATAGCAAGGTAGGTTCAGGTTCTGCCTGACAAATATTACCTTCCCTTGCTCTACTCATCCTCATAAAACTTGTTTTCCCTTTTTTTTGTTCTTCCCTGTCTCCTTGCTTAACTTAATGTATTTTAAGCTTAACTCTTGTTTCTATATTTGTGGGGATTTCCCCCCAAAATTAGCAAATACCCCTGGTCATTCCAAAACCCATAGATTGGACCACAGTAGGTCCCTGCCCAGGCTCCACTGAATGGCCTTTCTGGGGCCCTCCTGGCAGATTAGCCTTTACAAAGCACAGGCCACTTCCTGAAGGAGGAGGTAAGGGGAGATGATGTTAGGAGAATATAAGATGATAAGAAAGGAAGAAGAGGGACCTCAGAAACAAGAGCAAATAATTTCGATAATTAGAATTTGGATTCACAGTGGATCCAGTCAGAATGTTTGCATGATATTCATTAATATGTGAGGAGGTAGATGGTTAGAATAATTCAAGGTTGGGGGTTGTTAAGGGGTGAGTAGCAGTAGGATAAAGAAACAAAGAATTTGAAAGCAGAGGATGGTAAACTGATTCACATCAGGTTGAAAGTGGGATACTGTAGACAGAGCAGGAATAAAGTACTAAGCAGCAGGAATATTGCAGGTCACAATGAGGTTGACAAATAGGTTTAGGAGTAGTAAGGTATAAGAAGAGATGCAATGATAAAGCATCATATTGGGTAAAGGAATTTGAGAGGTTTTCTTTTTTTCATCAACACAGAAGTAGAATACTTGTGACTTGATGGTAAGAAATAATTGTGTCAAGGTGGAGTCTTTAGAATAGTTACCTTGTCAGATATATAAGAGGTACTGTATCTGAATAGATTTTTAAACACACTGTTTTTATAAAATTACACTCCCACCACCACCACCACTCCCCAACTCCCGCCCCTGCTTCTGGGGATGGAGATAGCACAGTATTATAGAAAGAGTCAATTCAAGAGTCATCCAGAAGCATGAAATATTAAGCAGTTGTTATATGTACTAGGAACTGGATTTGGAGTTAAAGGAGTTGGGCTACATTACTTCTAATGACTTAATAATTCTTTTTGTTCTTCATGTATGGTCTTATGAAAACTATTACAAATCACCAATACTCAAAGAAATGCAGGTAGGTGGCGCCAGAGTGCACAGAGCGCTGGACCTGGAGTCAGGATCCCTGAGTTCAAATCTGGTCTCAGACATTTATGAGCTGTATATAGACCTTGAGCAAATCATTTAATACTGTCTGCCTCATTTTTCTCATCTGTTAAATGAACTGGAGAAGGAAATGGCAAACCACTCCAGTATCTTTGCCAAGAAAACCCCAAAACAGGGTCACGAGGAGTTACAAATGACCGAAAACAAATCAGCAACAATTTTTAATGATTTAATGACTCTTCTATTGCTTAATGTATACTATGAAAAATAGTTCCAAATAGCAACAAGCAGAGACGTGCACATTAAAAGAGTCCTAAGGTATCTCCTACCAAATTAACAAAAGTGGTAGGAGATGGGAAATTTCTGTGCTGTAGGAACAACTAATTCACTTCTACTAGTTCAACTATCTTGGAAATAATTTTGCAATATGCAAGAAAAGTTACTAGATTTTTCATACTACTGCAGGATAAACCAAGGAAGGTATTAACTGCAAGAAACTATCTATAAGTAGAAATATATTTGTGGCATATTTGTAAAAAGAAAAAGTTGGGAAAATGTAGGTAATGATGAAATGACAAAAAACGGTATTTAAAGTAACTAGATATTGCTGGGTCATATGCAACAATGAGTATTAAGAATTCGTAGGAACCAAGGAAAGCTCTTATTAAATTATTCTGGGACAATAGCTTAGGCTAGTCCAATGATAGAGGCTTGAGATTAGAATATAATGAGACAGTTGTGGACCATAAAATACAAGATTAAAAAGGATAAGATTTCTAATTAAATTCATGCAAAATCCAGTTTCCTATTTCACAAGAGTTATTGCCAGATATGAGGAAGGTGGGCAATGGGAATTTGACTATAGTTTCTGGAGGACCAATTCCATATTGTAAGGCTCAGTCCTGTGACCAACCAAATTTTAAGGATAGTATTCTTACACTCTTTAAGGAAAATCAAACTGGCCTGTGTAAAACGTACGTGATTCAGGTCACAGAAATGATACAAAGTGAAGAAAACAGAGGCAAAAAAAAAACAAACAAAAAACCAATGCACACAGTGACAATACAGAAATAAAACTAAAACTGAAATCATATCTAATGAATAATATTTGTACTATACTTTCTGTTAATAGCTGAAAATATGTTTTGCATATCTGTTTTGGGGGAATATACTTGGGAGAAGGGATTGCATGGATATTTATTAGGAAAGTGTTGTCAAAAATCATTTGAAAAAAAGAGATATATCAGGAAATATCACTACAAAAACACTATTTTCAGTTGCACCTCAAGTAGAGTAAAACTGATACTTCAAGCAAGCAAGAATGTTTTTCCACCTAGATTTGTTCTGATTTCCTCCCTTCTTTGGACTTTTGGAATTGAAAACTAAAGTTTTAAAGTTGGACTTTAAACTAAAGTTTTTGGACTTTAGGGTCAATTAATTAGTTCTCTTAATTTTATCTTCTTTAATTTAATTTTAAATTTATTATTTATTTTTAACATTCTTTTTTTAAACTTTTTCGTTCCAAATTCCCTCCTTCCTTCCCTTTTGTCCTTCCCCCATGCATTGAGAGGGCAAGCAATGTGATATCAATTATACATGTGCAATCAGGCTGTTTTGATTTCTAAGAGGAAAGTAAGGCCAGAGAATTCAGAACCGTTACTTTGAAGAAACTTAAACAACTTGACTCTGTGGATTTGTTGATTCTACATGCTTTCCATGTGGTGAGTATCACATAAATTTTGACAAATTTTTATGATATTTTCCACTTAATCTTTTTTCTTTTAAGCAACAAGAGAAGAGGCTAGTAAGAGTCATTTGTTTCTATCTGATGTACACATATAAGTACAATTCACACAACCCACCTAACCAAAGCAATACCAGTTAGCCTCACCCACAATGCCTTGCAATTTAATGAACAGTCATATTCGATAAACCTTTTACCAAATGCATGACAGTGGTTGTTCTCCCAGACTCTGGGCCCTAAAGAGAAATCTGTCATTGCTTAAATAAATTTTATAGATGCAATAGATAAGAGCAATAAAGAAAAAAGAGCTTTTATAAAACAAAGTTGACAGAGCAGAAAGCTATTTCTCCATAATGTGCATGTCTCCATGTACCAGACTGCTTGTGTGTACCAAAGGGAAATAGACAATGAAGGTTAGGAAGCATGAGATAATAGACTTGGCTGTTCAGGAAATGTAAATTTTATCAGAAGAACGTAAAGCTTAAAATCATGGTTTTCAATGCACACATGTGATCACCAAAAGCTGATTTCAAATATTAAAAATACTTAAATCCATGCTCAGCAATGCAAATCTCATAGTATACATTTATCATTAATAGAAAAAAACACAATTGATTAAAAAAGTCACCTTGTAAACTTTCATGAGACATTTCAGTTGAGATGCTATTAGAAATAAACTAATTTTCAGTTAGGACAGAAGAAAGCTTCTACTTTTGTTCCCAAAACACTGAAGGTCCTGTGATGGTGACTCCTACTCCTGGAGTCTCTCTTCACTCAGAAAAGTGAGGCAGGCCTTAGACTGTTAATTTCCATCATCAACAGAGACACAAGTGGTGCCCCTAATGTGGCTCAGTTCTGCAGGCTGGTGACTTTCTTCTCTAGAAGCCCTCACAAAACTGTCTTCAGCTTTTGCTTTTTCCTATTCCCTGTCTCAGAGGGGAGTCCCTGAATGGTGTTTTTATTTCAGGAAAAAAAAAACCCAAACATTGAGATTACCACTGCTCATGGCTGGGCATATGTTTTTTTCTTTGTTTTTCTAATGTTTATTTATTTCTTTTGAGTTTTCAACATTTATTTCGACAAAATTTTGAGTTCCAAATGTTCTTCCCATCTCTTCCCTGCCTTACCCCAAAATGTTATGCATTCTGATTACCCCTCCCCCCAATCTGCCCTCCCTTCTATCACCTCTACCCCTCCTCTTATCCCCATCTTCTCTCTTGTCTTGTAAGGCAAGAGAAATTTCTCTACTCCATTACCTGTAATTCTTATTTTCCAGTTGTATGCAAATACAACTCTTGACATTCCTTCCTAAAACTTTGAGTTCCAGCTTCTCTCCCTTCCTCCCTCCTCATCCGTCCCCACTGAGAAGGCAGGCCATACATGTGTAGTTTTGCAAATGACTTCCACAATAGTCATGTTGTGCAAGACTAACCATATTTCCCTCCATTCTATCCTGCCCCTGATTTATTCTATTCTCTCTTTTGACCCTGTCCCTCCCCAAAAGTGTTTACTTTTAATTGCTCCCTCCTCCCATTTGCCCTCCTTTCCATCATCCCTCCTCCACTTATCCCCTTCTCCCCTACTTTCCTGTAGTGTAAGATAGATTTTCACACCAAATTGAGTGTGTAGGTATTCCTGCCTTAAGTCAAATGTGATGAGAGTAAGCTTCACTTTTTCCCTCTCACCTCCACCCTTTCCCCCTACATTGAAAAGGCTTTTTCTTGCCTGTTTTATGAGATAATTTGCCCGATTCCATTTCTCTCTTTCTCCTCCCAATATATTCCTCTCTCACCTCTTAATTTTATTTTTTTGCAAATCATCCCTTCCTATTCAACTCACCCTGTGCTCTGTCTATGTGTGTGTGTGTGTGTGTGTGTGTGTGTGTATGTGTAATCCCTCCAACTACCCAAATACTGAGAAAAGTTTCAAAAGTTATAAATATTATCTTTCCATGTAGTAATGGAAACAGTTCAAGTTTAACAAGTCCCTCGTGGTTTCTCTTTCCTGTTTACCTTTTCATGCTTCTCTTGATTCTTATGGTCAAATTTTCTTTTCAGCTCTGGTCTTTTCTTCAAGAATGCTTCAAAGTCCTCTATTTCATTGAATGACCATTTTTTCCCCTGAAGTATTATATTCAGTTTTGCTGGGTAGGTGATTCTTGGTTTTAATTCTAGCTCCTTTGACTTCTGGAATATCATATTCCAGGCACTTCTATCCCTTAATGTAGAAGCTGCTAGGTCTTGTGTTATCCTGATTGTATTTCTACAATACTCAAATTTTTTCTTTCTAACTGCTTGCAATATTTTCTTCTTGACCTGGTAAGTCTGGAATTTGGCTACAATTGTCCTAGGAGTTTCTCTTTTTGGGTCTTTCTCAGGAGGTGATAGGTAGAGTCTTTCAATATTTATTTGGCCCTCCGGTTCTAGAACATCAGGGCAGTTTTCCCTGATAATTTCACAAAAGATGATATCTAGGTGCTTTATTTGATCATGGTTTTCAGATAGTGCTATAATTTTTAGATTGTCTCTCTTGGATCTATTTTCCAGGTCAGTTGTTTTTTCCAATGAGATATTTTCACATTATCCTCCATTTTTTCATTCTTCTGGTTTTGTTTTGTGATTTCTTGGTTTCCCATAAAGTCATTAGCATCCATCTGTTCCATTCTAATTTTTAAAGTATTATTTTCCTCTGTGATCTTTTGAACCCCCTTTTCCATTTGGCTAATTTTGCTTTTTAAAGCATTCTTCTCCTCATTGGGTTTTTGAACCTCTTTTGCCAATTGAGTTAACCTATTTTTAAAGGTGTTATTTTATTCCGCATTTTTTGGGTCCCCTTTAGCAAGTTGTTGACTAGCTTTTTATCCATCACTCTCATTTCTCTTCCCAATTTTTCCTCCACATCTCTTACTTTATTTTCAAAATCCTTTTTCAGCTCTTCCATGACCTGAAACCATTGAATATTTATTTTGGAGGTTTTGGATGCAGAAACTTTGACTTTTATCATCTGATGGTAAGCCTTGTTATTTCTCATCAGAAAAGATGGAAGAAAATATCTGTTTACCAAGAAAGTAACCTTCTATAGTCTTATTTTTCTCCCTTTTTTGGGCATTTTCCCAGTTACTTGACTTTTTGAGTCCTTTGTCAAGAGGTAGGTATCCTCTGGGGCCTGTAAATTCTCAGTTCCTCCAAGGTAGCATAGTCAAGATAGAGGAATTACTCCTCTTCTGGCCTGCACTTTGGTCTAGGAGCTACCAAAGCTTTTCTGCCCAGGATCTGCATGTAAAATTCCTTTTCCAGAGCCTCCACCAGCTCCACCATGCCAGACAACACTCTTCCTCACCCCTGGGCTGACACTCAGGGCTGAGACTCATGTTAGCAGCTCAATTCCTCCAGGGGCTTTAGGCAGAGAGCTCCAAAAATGGATGCTGCTACTCCTGCCACTGCCACTGCCTGGTGCTGAGGTTAGGGGAGAACCCTGCTCCATTCTCTCCCAGGTGAAAAAGCTTTCTCACTGACCTTTGAAGCTATCTCTGACATTTGTGGGTTGAGGGACCTGACAACTTTAGTTGCTGCCAGGGATTCTACCCCCAAGGCCTGCTCCACTCTTGTTCCTGGCTGTGCTGCATGGGCTACACTCCACTACAGGCTGTATGCAATAGACCTTTCTTGTTGGCCTTCCAGTCTTGGGAGTGAAAATTAGGCCTGAATTTTCTTGGGCCTGAAATTTCTTTCAGTCTGTTGTTTTATGGCTTCTACTGCTCTAGAATTTGTTTAGAGTCATTTTTTGTGTGGGGAGCCATGGCTATCTATTATCAAGATAAAGGTCTGGACTGCAGCTGGGAGCAAACATCCTGCCCTTGTAAAATATTTGAAACATCTTGTGTTTATCTTAACCTTACTACCCCTCCCACTGCTGCTTGCTGTAAACCCCCTACTCCCTCTTTCACCACTATAATTACTGCTACCCTACCCTTCAATAAACGAGACTTGATCAGAAAGCCTGCCTTGTCTCCATTCTTCACGTCTCCTGTCCCCCACCCTCTCCTTTCTTCCAGGGTCCGCGTTCTTGTCCCGCAGGCCGGGACATTTTTGCAGGCATTTTATGGGTTGTGGAGGAAGAGCTAGAGTAGGTATGTCTTTCTATTCCACCATCTTTTCTCTGTACCTTCCTGGGCATTTGTTAACAAGCTTCATAGTGCCTTTCTCGACATGGAGGGTATCCCTCCTCCAAGGTTTTGCCTGATGTGGTCCAGTTTGCAGCCATGTCTTATCTGACCTGAAGGAGAAGAGGGATGCCACCCCACTCTGTGTGGAATAGGCACCATGAGGGAGTAGAGGTTGCAGACCACCTATTCAGCATTGGGGCTAGTAAGTTTTCCCTACTTCTAGGGATTTTCAAGCACTGGCTAACACACAAAAGCACTAATGCCCATGAGTCAGACCATGACCCCTGACATTGAACACTTTCTGTTCTAGACGAGGACCTTCTCTGTGAACTAAGATAGTCAGAGTAAGACCTGACATTCCTTGTCTTTGGAAACCCAAACCTAAATCTGACCAGTTCTGGATGGAATGATTCCATGACCCAAATTTTACTGACGATAGAGAACATCCTTGGACTCCTACTGATGCTCAGTCTGGTTTAAATGGTTAGCCCAATCTTCAACCTGCCTTCCCTCTTTAGAACTCTAAAGGCTCCCAGCTCCAGCTTGTACTGGTAGTCTATGAGTAGAAATCTCAACAAAGAGCAGGAGAGGAGGACTCCCGAAACTATACACTGGTCCCTCCCCCTGGCAATTATTATCCTAGGATTTTCAGACCGGCCTTCAACCAGACTAATAGAAACTTCTCCTGTCAGTGACTGGTTAGTTTTCAGTTGTCTCTCTTGGCATCTAAATGTGATTGACTTCTCTTCATTTTCTTGTTTTTTTTTACCTACAGGCTACACAGGATACTTATCCTCAAAATAATGGACCCTTTTGATGACCTTGAGGGGAACATCTTGTCTTTGATCATGATAGACTACCATCACAGGTGAGTTTTCTACTTTCCCTTGTCTTCCTCTGAAAGCTGAGTTGGGGTGAGGTTCTTCTGTCAGTTTGTGTATGTAGTTAAGTTGCTATCCTATATATTCAGTGCTGAGAGACAGAGCAAAGAAGACATTTAACATATATTTGAGGAACTGAATTAAAGAGAAGAGAAAGGAGACAGCTCAGGATAAAGACAAAGACAAAAATTAAGCAGTTCTTGCTGTTGAAAAGCTGAAGATTTTATTTCCCCTCCTCTGCCCATGTGAAAAAGACTGGTAAGCAGGGTTGATAGAGATAGACCTGGAGAGGACCTTACAGGACAGCTAATCTGAGATTCTTATTTTACAAATGAGCAAATGGACACCCCAAACAGTAAATAACTTGCTCAAAGTCATTTAAGTAGTGACAGACAGAGGTGAAATATGAAAGTAGGTTCTTTGACTTTAAAATCACTGATTTTTCCACTGGATCACTTTGATAGGACTAATAGTTATCAATATTTTTGCCAAAATATGGGTCAATTATATCCCATTTCCTTCCCTCCCTCCATACGGATTAGTTTCCCTAAAAGGAGAGTGGTTTCAAGACCTAATTGACCCCTTCTTCCCAAATGCAGCTTCTTTTTCCCCATCCACAGCATGGGGCAGGTGCAGGTCCCTCCTTCTTGCTTTCTGAAATAAGTCTTAGCTTTCTCTTAAAGAAAAGAAAAATGTCCCTAGGACCTGATTGGCCTGATTTATCTGACAGCTTCTTCTGATTTCTAAGACAGATTCTTTCCAGACAGGGGCAGTTAGGTGATGCAGTGGATAGAGCTGGAGGCAGGAGAACCTGAGTTCAAATCTCACCTCAGACACTTGACACTCACTAACTGTGTGACCTTGGGCAAGTCACTTACCCCAATTGCCTCATCCTGGGTTATCTCCAGTCATCCTGATGAATATTTGGTCACTGGATTCAGATGACTCTGGAGGAGAAGTGAGGCTGGTGACCTGCACAGCCCTCCCTCACTCAAAACAAAGTCAAATGCAAATCATATCATTATTTCTCTGCTGACATGGTCTTCTTTGGCAACAAGGGACAAACACAAATACTTTCCAAAGAAGCTAAGTACCACTGTATCCTTTTTGCATATTCTTGTTGTGTCAGAGGAAAGCAAATCTCCTTTGGTTAACTGTTCAGGGGCTTCCCATTTCCTCAATTCAAAATGGAATCCAAACAAAGTGAGTAGTTATGTCAGGGTGGGGCAAAATAAGAGGGCTTTTGGTTGAGTTGAGGGAAGAGTCTTGTAAAATAGAGGAATTAAAGAGCAGCTAATAGAACTTGTGGCCATGTAAATGAAGGGAATTTCTCCTAATGAGAGTGGGTCCTGAAAAGCCTCTTCCAGGAACCAAATCCTCTGATTTTTGATTCAGAAGTTTCTGTGTCTACTGGGATTGGAACTATGAGGAAAGTAGACATCAAGCAGATATTAAGAAACTCTCATAGGTGGTAAGAAAGCCTCCTGGTCATTCCATAAAAAAAGATACTCTATTTATTTAAAGATGACTTTGCCTTTTAGTCAATTCCCTGATGAGGATGAGCAAGCGAGGGAGTAAAGTTCCCAAAGGAAATGAGTTTCCCTTACCCTCAACGCCTGTCACATTCTAAGTCCAAACTGTCTCAAGGATTTAGATTAGATCCTGTCTTCTGGGTAGAGCCCCTGAATGATGCCTTTATACTTTAGTTGTGACTCTCTCCTGACTACATCCATATAGGTGTGACAGTTCAAGTTGGTAAAATTTGAGTAAGAAGTTAGAAGAAGTATGACTTGGGCAGATACTATAGTCAGGATAAACAGGGACTCTGAGAATGGGATAGGACCACAGACACCACTTCCCTGCCTGATTGGCAAAAGGGGATGAGGGACTTTGGGTACGGCTCCTGAAAAATAGGATTGGTAAGAAAGAAACTGATAGTCAGCCCATGTGAGTGTTTGTAAAATTGTCCAGAGAAATTAAGTATCAGGACAATATGGACTTGTCAGACATACCCAAAGTTATAATATTCTCTAAAGACCTTGCCTTATTTGGATCATTCAGGAGAGGATATAGAGAGTAGACCATGGAGGAAAGGAGTATTATGGATTCAGTATCTATTTAAAACCCTAAAATATGATGTTGCTAAAATGCTGCACTTGGTATGTCAGCAAATTTGGAAAACAAAAGTGGCTACTGTATTGGAAAAAAATCACTTTACATCCCAATCCTAAAGAAGGACAATTCCAAGAAATATGCAAATTATTAAACAATTCTGCTCAGTCACACACCCAGAAGTTTATGCTTAAGATTCTGCAAGCAATGTTTCGGTAATATGTAAAATGAGACTTACCAGAAGCACAGACTAGTTTTCAAAGAAGTAGAGAAACTAGAGACCAAATTGCCAACATTCACTGTATTGCAGAGAAAGAAAGGGAGTTCCAGAAAACCATCTACTTTTGCTTCATTAACCACACTAAAATCTCTGACTGTGTAGATTACAACAAAATATGACAATCCCCCCCCTACATAATCAGGTGATCAGAGCCCAACTTTAGGAAAAATTTGAAAAAAAAACAAAAACCCTGAACAATTTTTTTAAAAGCTATGGTGACAAGGAAGATTGAGAGAACCTCAGAAGAAGAAAATGGTATGCAAACAGTTACAAGCAAAGACTCAGAGAAAAATACACACTGGACATAATTCCAATAAGAATTTCCAGAAGGGCTAAAGAAAGAGCATTTTTTTAAAAAAAAAATCATATAAGAGTGGTACAGGAACAATTGGAAAAATAAGAGCAACAGAGAAAAAATAATGAAAAGGAAATTAACACCTTGGTAAACAAATGAAAAATGCTGAGGAAAATAACGCCTTAAAAAATTGAATTGGCCAAATTTGAAAAAAAAAAAGAACAAAAGTTAACTGGAGATAATAATTCCTTAAAAATTAGCATTAGGAGCTGACTCCATGAGATATCAAAAAACCAACTGAATAAATTCAAAAGAATAAAAAATAGAAGAAAATATGAATTATCTCATCAAAAAACAACTGAATTGGAAAACAGATTGAGAAGAGGTAATTTAAGAAATACAGGACTACCTGAAAGCCATAATCAAACTTTTCAAAAGTCTAGACATCATCTTTCAAGTAAAATATAAAATTCCTCCCCTGATATCTTAGAATCATGAAATAAAACAGAAATTGAAAAAAATCCACTGATCACCTCCTGAAAGAGATCTCAAAATGAAAACTCCCAGGAATGTGATAGTCAAATTTAAGAGCAACCAGGTCAAGGAGAAGTTACTGAAAGCTGCCATAAAGAAGTCATTCAAATATTATGGAGTCATTATGGGGATCACATAAGATTTTGCATCTACCATGTCAAAGGAGAAGAGGGTTCAGAAGATGATATTTCAGAATGCAAAGAAAGTAGGACTACAACCAAGAATAACCTACTGAGCAAAAATGAGGATATTTCTTCAGGTGAAAAAATGGACACCAAAAGAAAAAGAGGTCTGTCAGACATTTCTGATGGAAAGAATAAAGTTGAATAGAAAATTTGACACTGAAACACAAGACCCAAGACAAGTTAAACATGAAAGAGAAATTCTAAGGAACTTAATTAAGTCAAACAGTATACATTCCAATACAAGAAGATGACACACATAACTCCTAAAAACTTCTTCATTAGGGGTGTCATTAGAAGGAGTCTATATAAACAGAAAGTATGTGTGTAATTGATTAGGCTGGGATGATAAAAAAGATGGAGAAGTAAGAAAAAGGGATTAAATGCTAATAAAGCTGGTAATCTATGTGAAACAGATGAATGTTTGTCAAAATAAAATTTATTTATATTAAGAGATAAGAAAATAGAATACATAAATTACTCTATCTTAGAAAAAGAAATTAGACAAGCTATAAATGAACTACCTAAGAAAAAATTCCCAGGGAACATATGGAATCACATGTGAATTCTACCAAACACTTAAAGAACAATGAATACCAGTACTATAAAAAAATTGAAAAAATAAGTGAAGAATTCTACCAAATTCTTTCTAAGACACAAATGTGGTTTTGATACTAAAGCAGAGTGAGCAAAATTGGAGAAAGAATTTTAAGCCATTTTCTCCAATGAATATGGAAGTAAAATTTTTAAATAAAACAGATTATAGTAATATTAAAAATATTATACACTATGACCAGGTGAGAGTTATACTAGAAATGCAAGTATGGTTCAGTATTAGAAAAACTCAACATAAACGACCATATCAATGATAAAAACGTAAAAAATGCTGATTATCTCAACAGACACAGAAAAAACTTTTAATAAAATACAATACCCATACCTATTAAACACAGTAAAAACATAGAAATCAATGGAGTCTTTCTTAAAATAGTAAGTAGTATTGATCTAAAACCAAGGGCAACCATTATATATAATGAGAATAAATTAGAAGACTTCCCAGTAAGATCAGGGATGAAGCAAGGATGTCTATTATCAGCATCATTCTATAATATTGTACTAGATTTGCTAGCTATAGCAATAACACTAGGCAAAGAAATTGAAGGAAAAGGAAGAGGCAATGAGCATAAAACTATCACTCTGCATATGATAGGATGATATACTTAAAGAGCTCTAAAGAATCAACTAAAAATGCAACTGAAACAGGTAACAATTTTAAAAAAGTTGCAACATAGAAAATAAACCCACATAAATCATTAGCATTACCATACATTTCCAAAATAAAAAATTGTGGGAAAAGATAGAAAAAGAAATTCCTATTTAAAATAACTGCAGTCTAGAGTACTTGTGGGTTTACATGACATGAGAAACACAGAAACTATATAAAACATGATAAAAAAGCTTTTTAGACAAATAATAAAAATATTAATTGCTCATGAGTAGGCCAAGCCAACATAAAAAAATGACAGTTATAACTAAATTGACTTATTCCATCCTATACCAATGAAACTACAAGTTACTTGAGTAAAAAATATTAACAAAATTCATCTTGAAAAACAAAAGGCAAAGTGTATCAAGGGAACCAATGGGAAAAAAAGGGAAGGAAGGCATCCTACTAGATTTCAAACTATATTACAAAATAATCATCAAAACAATCTGGTACTGGCTAGAAAATAGTAGTGGTGGTTCAGTGGAATAGAGAACATGTTGTAGTAGTAAATGACAGTAGTGACTATTGTAATCTAATGTTGTTACCCATAAATCTAAGTCTTTGAGATAAGAACTCAACATTGTACAAAAATTTCTAGGAAAATTGTTTGGAAGAAATTATACATAAACCTACATCTCTTATCTTATACCAAGGTAAGGTCAAAATGGATACATGATTTAGACATAGTGATATCACAAGCAAAATAGGGGAAGATGTAAAAATTAACCTGTCAGATCTATAGAGAAAGAAAGAGTTTGTGAGCCAACAAGGGATAGAGAGGATCACAGGAATTAAAACTGATAATTTTGATTATATGAAATTTAAAAAGTTTTTGTGAAAATAAAACCAATGTAGCCAAAACTGTAAAGAAAGCAGGATACTAGGGGAAAATTTACACCAAGTTTCTGACAAAGGCCTCATTTCATGAGGTGAGTAAAACCCATAAAAGTGAGAGCTATTCCCAATAAATGATCAAAGGATAATGAACAGGCAGTTTTCAGAACAAGAATTCAAACTATTACAATTCATACTAAAAATGTTCCAAATCACTAATAATTAAAAATATAAATTAAAAGAACTATGAGGTTCACACCTATGAAACATGACAGAAAAAGAAAATGAAAAATAATGAAAGGGATGTGGGCAAATGAGGTTACATGCATTGTTGATGGAGTTATGAACTGATTTAACCATTTTAGAGAATCATTTGGAATTATATCCAAATGCATACTCTTTGATCTAGCAATACCACTACTAGATCTGTATCTGAAAGAGATCAAAAAGAAAGGAAAAGGACTCATATGGACAAAAATATTTATAGCAACTCTTATTATGTTGTTAACAATTTGAAATTGGGAGGGTACCCATCAATTGGAGAAAAATGAACAAGTTGTGGTATATGACTGTGATGGAATATTATTATGCCATAAGAAACAATAAGGAGAGTGGTTTCAGAAAAAACCTGAGATGACTTCTATGAATAAATGCAAAGTGAAGTGAGCAGATCCAGGAGAACACCATACACAGTCATAGCAATGATGTTTGCAACAATGATCAACTGTGAAAGACTTAGCTACTCTGATCAAAACATGATGCGAGAAAATTCCAAAGGATTCACAATGAAAAAATGCTATCCACTTCCCAAGAGAATAGTGATGAACCCTGAGGTTTTTTTTGCAACATGGGTAACATGGAAATATGTTTCACATGATTTCACATGTATAATTGATAACTTATTGGCATGAGGGAGATGGCTCAAGGGAGAAGGGAGGTTTGGAACCCAAAATTTTTGAAATGAAAGTTAATCATTAATTAGTAAATGTTAAAAAAAAGGAAACATGAACATAAATATTTTCAGTAAGAATTTCATAAAATATTTTCAATAAATTCAGTAAGTAGAAACTTTATTAACCCTCTTATTTTTTTCATTTTTGTTCATAAAAAACTGATAAAATTAAAATTCTAATAATGAATTGCTAGTCAAAAAAAAAAAACCCCAACAAGTCATCACCACATGCCACTGTCCTTTTATACTGGCTACTTTTTTTTTTTTACATTTAATATACAATTTATTTACTTTTCAGTTTTCAACATTCATTTCCACATGAATTTGAAGTCCAAATTTTCTTCCCATTTCTCCCTAGTCCCCACCCCAGGACAGCATGTACCTTATCCACCTCTTCCTCAAGTTTTTCCTCCTTTCTGTCACCCCCCCTTTCTTATATTCCCCTCCCTTCTATTTTTGTGTAGGGCAGAATAGATTTCTATACTCCATTGCCTCTACATCTTATTTTTCAGTGGCACATAAAAATAATTTTTAACATTCATTTTAACATTCAGTTCCATATTCTCTCCCTTCCTCCCTCCATACCTTACCTCATTGAGAAAGCAAGCAATTCAATATAGGTCATACATGTGTAGCCATGCAAAACATTTCCATAACAGTTACGTTGTGAAAGATGAACCACATTTCCCTCTGTGCTATCCTGCCCTTCATTTATTCCATTCTCTCCCTTGACCTGTCCTCCCACAATAATGTTTCTTTCTGGTTATCCCTTTCCCCAATTTGCTGTTCTTTCTATTATCTTCCCACTGCTATCCCCTTCCCCCCTGCTTTTGTGTAGAGTAAGATAAACTTCCATATACAATAGCGGGTTATATTGACTACTTATAAACTTACCATACTGACTAGGGCAGGGAGGTGGGAGGGTTCAACAGAACCAGAAAAAGATACAATTTTAACATAGAAAGTATGGATAACAGCAACAAATACGGTCCAAGACTCGCCCAGGCAAACAAGTACCAGGAGTGGTAGAACATACCAGGTCTCAGATAAAATATAAAACATTGGATTGGCAACCTTGTAAAACTATTTTATATTCCTCTGAGGCTTGAACATTAGTGCCTCAATTAATTTTAAGAGTGGTTACATTGTTAATTAATTCTGTTATTCCTGTTAAATCTGTTAATTCTGCAAATGCGCACATTCTTTCACATTTCTTTTTGTGTAACAATAAACTCCCAATTGCATACCCCCAAAATAAAATGTAATGACTTGTTTTCAACAAGTCACTTGTCTCCTAATTGTAACTTACTCAAATGCCAAAAGAAATACAAACACATAATTATTAATTTTTTTTTGTTTTCAACATTCACTTCTGCAAGATTTTGAGTTTCAAATTTTCTCCTATCTCTCCCCTCAGCCCACCCCAAGACAGTGGGCATTCTGATTGCCTGTTCTACCAATATACCCTCCCTTCTATCATACCCTTTCCTTCTGTTATCCCTATCATCTCTATTTTCTTGTAGGGCAAGATAGATATCTATACCCCATTGCCTTTATGTCTTATTTTCCAGATGCATGTAAAAATCATTTTTAACATTTGTTTTTAAACTTTGAGTTCCAACTTTTCTCCCTTCCTGCCTCCCCATCCATTCCCACTGAGAAGACAAGCATTTTGATCTAGGTTATATTTGTGTAGTCATGCAAAACACTTCCATAACAGTCGTTGCAAAAGACTAACTATATTTCCCCCCATCCTCCCCTGCCCCTCATTTATTCTATTGTCTTTTAACCCTGTCCTTCCTCAAACATATTACTTCTTATTGCCCCTCCTCCCATTTGCCCTCCCTTCTATATCCCTCACCCCAGATTATCCCCTTTCCCACTATTTTCCTGTAGTGTAAGATAGATTTTCATACCAAATAGAGTGTGCATGTTATTCCTTCCTTAAGCCAAATGAGACGACAATAAGGTCCACTCTTTCTCTCTCACGTCTCCCCTCTTCCCCTCCATTGAAAAAGAATTTTTTTTGACTCCTTTACGTGAGAGATAATATAGTATCTTTCTGGCAGCTTGCAATATTTTCTCCTAGCTTTGGAATTTGACTAAAATATCCCTAGGAATTTTCCTTTTGGGTTGCCTTTCAGGAGGCAATCAGTGGATTCTTTCAATATCTATTTTACCTTCTGGTTCTGGAATATCAGGGCAATTTTCCTTGATAATTTCTTAAAAGATGATGCCTAGGCTCTTTTTTTGATCATGGCATTCAGGTAGTTCAATGATTTTTAAATTATCTCTCCTGGATCTGTTTCCCAGGTCAGTTGTTTCTCCAATGCGATATTTCACATTGTCTGCTATTTTTTCATTCTTTTGGTTTTGTTTCATAATTTCTTGATTTTTCATAGAGTCACTAGCTTCTATCTGCTCCATTCTAATCTTTAAGGAATTATTTTCTTCAGTGAGCATTTGAGCCTCCTTCTTCTACTGGCCAATTCTGTTTTTTAAAGCACTGTTCTGTTCATTGATTTTTTGAATGTCTTTTGCCATTTGAGATAGTCTATTTTTAAGGTGTCATTTTCTTCAACATTTTTTGTGTCCCCTTTAGCAAGCAGTTCACTTGGTTTTCATGATTTTCTTGCATCTCTCTCATTTCTCGTCCCAATTTTTCCTCTACTTCTTTTACTTGATTTTCAAAATTCCTTTTGAGCTCTTCCATGGCCTGAGACCAATTTATATTTTTCTTGGAGGCTTTGGATGTAGGAGCTTTGACTTTGCTGTCTTCTGTTTGTAAATTTTGGTCTTCTTTGTCATTTTAAGATTCTATAGTGTGATCCTTTTTCTGTCTTTTCCTCATTTCTTCAACCAATTGCTTGACTTTTGAGCTCTTTGTCAAGGTAGTTCTCTGCTTCAAGTTGGGGTGGGAGGGTGGTAATATGGTCAGCTGCTCAATCCCCTCACAATCTGTGAGCCCAGAGCTCCCAAAACAGCCACTGACTCTGCTGCAGCTATGGCTGTCATGGGCTCCTCCATCCCCTCCAGTGCCCTGGGGCCTGATCATGCTCTCTCACACAGGTCTGACAGGTTTTTTCCACTGACTTTCCAATTTATCCTTAGCATTTTGGAGTTGTGATGTCTGGAAACCACCACAAGTGTCAGAGATTCAGTCCTCCCAAGGCCTGTTCAGTCCTCCCCCAGTCTGTGCAGGCATGGTCCATGTTGGACTGTGTTCTGTTCCCAGTCTGGTGTGATAGAGGCTCTGTCTCCACCTTCCAGGCTGTCTTGGGCTGGAGATTTTGCTTTATCCTGTCATTCGGAGGGTCCTGCAGTTCCAGAATTTGTTTAGTCATTTTTTTTACTGGTGTTTGACTGGGTTTAGGGGGATAGCTCTAGAAAGTCCTTGCTTTTGCTCTATCATCTTGGCTCTGCTCCCCCACCCCCAGTTATTACTTTTTAATGTATTCTCTAAAGTTGGTTTTCCAATGTTCCTAGTATTCCTTCATAGAAGTAGAAGATAATAACCACACTAAGAGGTGCTCTTTTTTGCAAAATATTTATAAAAGTCAGAAACACAAAAAACTTTTTTGTGGGGTGGGGATGGTGACTCAATGCACAAAATCATAAATGCAGCATGTGATTGCATTCTTCCTCCTCTTAAGTGAGATAATTTGAAAAGCAGATATTTATTTGTTTTACCTTAAGTAAATCTGGGTTTTATACTTTTAAATATTAATAGAATGAAATATTCTACAAAGTTGAACTGATTCTAGAATTGCTCAAAATTATTTCACCATTCTAAAAAATGTCTAGATTAGCATCAATTGGATATAAATAAAAATATTAGGTATAGACACACCCTTAACATTTCTTTGAAGCATGAAATTGTGGGAGTTATATCAATTTTTATGATTGTACATAACTAGGGAGTATTATTATTAGATGTTGTCTGTCCATGAGCAGTTTAAATTACTTATTAAATTCAAAGTGAAGTTGTATGAATTCTGTTTATTCATGTTAGAATATAAGCTTTTTCTGAATAGAGATTATTTCATTCACTGTATTTACCTCCCCAGACCACAGCATGATGTATGGCAATGTACAAGACACTTAATAAAAACATGTTGACTGATTATCTAAATACTTAATTCCCAGTAACAAAATGTTGCAATGTATTCCAGTCATATTAATTGCTTAAAATTTGTTTTTACCATAAAGAGAAAAAGAAGTAAACATTTTCTATAAAGCATTTACAAAGATTAAGCACAGCACTCTTCTCCATTTTTTTCTCTTATAAAATTTCCCCTGACCACTATGGAAAAGCTACTTTTGTCAAGTCACAAAACAGAGCTCCCAGGAACAGTTGGCCCTTTGACTGCAAATTTCTTAAACGTGTTCATTTCCTCCACCTTTTTTGATATGAAAGGAGAGCTTACTCACTATGTAATCAGCTTTACCAGAACTACTGGTTCCCTGACAGGAGCTAATCCAATGTAATTTTTTTATAAAAAAGGAAAGGTAATGATGTTATCATTATTTTGCATATCATCTAATATATTTTGCCATGCATCTTTTTCTTTATGACAAAATGAATAAAAGTGTGATTAACACATGCAAAAAGTCTAATTAAACATGCTAGTTCTACTATATGTTATGAGGAATGTTATTTTCTGAGTGGATATATAAACAGGCAGAAAGCAATTTTGGAAGTCAATGATATAAAGAAAAAGTTTGCTGGAGTAAGTACTAAGAGATGTGGAATTGTATTGGAGGGGCAGACATATCTTGAGAAACTGCAATGTGCAAAAACTTGTACAGAATGAAACAAAAAAGACAAGTCCCTGTGCATACGGCACTTTTGGTTTATTGGGGGAATAAAAGGGGAAAGGTGTATTTAGAAGAAAATGTCTAATCAATGCAAAGAGTAAAGTGAGTTTTGTCAGAACCTGTTCGCTCAGTTTCTGAACTTTCAAATTCCCCATGATTACATATGCACAGGTATATAAGATCACTTGTAGAATAGAGAATATTAGTGGTGGAAGAAGGATACTTCAAGCTCATCTAGCTATTTACTGAGGAAGCAAGGCCCAAAAGCTGAGGGACTTATTCAAGTTCCCAAAATTGGATCATGGCAGTCCTGGGACTAAAATCTATTCCCAAGTTTAGTATTTTTTCCAGTACCTCATGTTGCCTTACTAATACTATATTTATTGTGGGATAGGGTAAGAAGAGGGCTGTAGTCAGATCTTGGCCAACTAAATAAGAGAAATGAATGTAAGTCTTCTCCAAATGTAAAGTCTCATAGCCTAAAAGCATAGTTTGAACCCTGAAATTTATCAAAGTAAGTGAACCACTTATAAAACGAAGATTATTGGAGGGTAAAAGACTGTTGCGCCTGTTAAGGGCTATTAAAGGTTTTGTGATATTGTGACTGTCTGTTGACATTTGCCAATTGATAAAAGATTGAAGTTGTAAAAAAAGTGTTGTAGAGACAAAAGATCAATAAAATGTATTTTTTTAATTGGTACTAAAACAGAATCCATTCCACTCCCCACTGTTAGATATGAAAATTAAGTGAAAAGGTGCCACAGAGAAGCTAAATTGTTGAAGGTGAAAATAGTCAAAAATTTTCGGCACAACACCATGCTACAAAGAAAAGTGAGTGAAGGACCATAAAGAAAATATTGAGATGACCAAAACTTTCTTTGCAATTCACCAACTGTGCTTCTAATACAAAGCAGTGTCCCCTTAGTCTTCTTACAAAGACCATTTATCTGAGTCTGGCTTATAGGCCACAAAGAAAAATCTTTCCTTGTAACCATGGACATAAAATGGAGTCACTGATGGTTGAAAGGTCAGGATAAATCAATAACTAGTGTACTATCTGAGTTACCGTACCTCAATGTCATAGAGAGAGCAGCTGTACTTCCTCTTTGTATCACCCTATCTCCCCCTTCACTTTTATCTTACTAAAAGAGATAATCAACCATTTATTTCTGTGCTACTACTCATAGCACTGAATACAGTGAAGTCCCTGTATTACAGAAATGTGAGACTCTACAGCCCAGCTTTATGTTATTACTTGGCCATTTTTTTTTTAAATTTCAAGAATCCTTTAATTTATACTTCTATTGAATGAATTGTTTGATCCAGATAATTTCTGCATTACTTAGGGTAATTTTTGGATACATGGTTAAATATACTCAGGTTTTTAGCAACATAACATAAAGAAGCCCTGTGACAAAAAACTGATCATTGCTAAGATTTTATGAGAAAGAAATTGACAGTAATAAAATGAATAGCATAATATTCTTATTTTTTTAAAAGCAAGCTGAAAAACACACAAAGGATGACATTTTTTGGCAAAAAAAAAATGAATCTTTTTGTCATTTATGATACTCTTTCCTGTAAAAAGCCAAAATTCTCTTGTTGCTATCCAAAAGGATTGGGAGATGACAAATTCTGACAATGCCTTTCTCACACTAGGCTACTGAATCCTATTTTGAAAATTAAACTGTAGTTTAAATGCAAAACAGTTAGTCTCACAGAACTAAACATAAAAGAACAATTCAGATGCCTAGCTGGCATTTCAGTTACTGCTTTCTTTTACATTTTAAGGGAGAGATTTGCAAATATATTTGCTATTTTCATATCAAGTACAGCCTAAGACATTAACACCTTGCTGTTAGTACTCCACACTGTGCTCTTTTACATTCTTAGAATGGTATAGCTACTGCATGTATGGACAATTATAGTGCAATATCAAATTAAAACACTATAGACAAGATCAGTAATAGAAAATATTTGCTGTATTTCTATTGCAACCATATGACTCTCTAGCCCTTGAACACATTAGCCTATGTGTAACCTCTTTCTCTATTATAATAATCAGTATACTCTTTTTTATCTAGTTTAGCAAAACCAGCTTCCCTTCAAAAGTACAAAAGGGTAAACACAAACAAATGCCCTCCCCTCACCCCCCACTAACAGCTTAACCACACAAAGCTCTTGTGAAAGCTTCAAAAATAACTGTTAGGCAAAAAAACGAGTGTTGCAGCCCTGCTAAGTCAGATCTGAAAAGTCCTTTTCAAAAAGCAGCTTTCATTGAATCATTTTTTCAATGTTTTCTCAGCTTTTCTTAGATAGAAAATTTCCTAACCCCTCCTCTTCTTTGAAAATTTGGTAACCATAGTTTCTGAATCCTGCTGGGACTTGATAATGTAGAGATGCTTTCTACCTGTTATTAAGCCGCTGATAGCAGTGTTTCTGTTGCAATTTGTGAGAAATGTCAGCTGAAGGCAGAGTATATTGTACACACTACATTTTCCCAGCTGGAGATCTGAGTAAATGGGAAAGCAAAAACATGAATACACATGTACTGTTGCCTTGAGGAAAGAAAGCATAAAAAGTCAGCAGGCTAAATCAAGTGGGTGGTCTTGATTACCAAGTAAGTAGATAGCAAATACACCAAGGATGATGTAACTAAATGGCTAGAAAACAAATACTCAGACTATACAGAAGCTGTATGTTTTGCATGCTTTCTCTTTGCCCCACTCATATAGGATATTTAAAAAAATGACAGGATAAGGGAGTCAGAAGAAATGGATTTGAATCTCAATTCTGATACTTACAAGCTGTTCATACCTCAGGAAAGTCCCAGGAGTGAAACCTCAGTTTCCTCATCTAGATAATGGGGGTGAGGGAGTGGAACCAGATCATCTAAGATTGTTTCCAAAACTAGAACCTTATGATTTTGTGTATATCCTTTTTTTTTTTTTAGTGTTCTACTACATATAAATAAAGCCTTAGGTTTTATGTAATTTGCTACATCCCCAAGGTCATTGAAACTCAAAAAAAAAATCACTTTCCAAATTTATAAACGTTAATAATGAATACTTCAAATCACAGTACTAGACAAGTCTAATAACTATCTCTTTTCACGGTATCATATTTTTTCATTAAAATCAAATTTGCCTGTTTTTACTATATCAACATCTGATCTATAGATATAACTTTACATTTTCTTGGCTAATGACAGAAGCTTTTGAGTGGCTTTATCACAAAGCAGCTTAAGTGTCTACAGAAGTACAAGATAAAACTCCAGATCAATATTGATAATCAATATTGGTTTAAAAATTATCCCACAAACAAAAATAAGTACTTTTCCTCCTTCAAATTATAAACAAAAAATTACAATACATATAATCATGGTAGAGTTAAATAATATCCAGAGTTTAGTTGTCCATTTTTCTTCTATAGGTGTAGATGTTCATAATGAAATAATGTGGACTCTATCTCTTCTACTTACTATCTGTGTTATTTCAGGTCTGGGCCTCAGTTTCCTCATCTTGAAAATAAGGAACCTGGACTTGATGTCCTAGGTTCCTTAAAGAACTAAATCTATGACCTTACATCCAAATACTTGGGTGTATTGGATCTTGGGCATGGAAAAAATACTAAAGCAACCAAGAGTTATAAAGAGAAATATTTCCAAAATAGACATTTATAAGAGCAAAATAATTATTTTTAAAACTACAGTTCAATAATTCTGACATGACACTAGAAAATTCCTCAAATCTGTCTATTACTAACATACACAACTGCATTCCTAAATAGAATTTAGTTTTCTTTTGCCTCAGAATCATTATAGTTGTATAGTATTAAGAATTCAGAATAATCAGAACTGTGAAGCCAGCTAAATTTAACAAGCCCAGAGCTCAATTAGAACTCAAATAATTACCAATTAAGTAGCACCATGAAACTCTTTGAAGTTATAGATTTTTTTTATTGTAGAGATTCAAATGCCCTAAAAGGGGAAAATCATGGAATTAGAGATCTTGAAATTTTTGAGAAATAAAAAATGTCAAAACAAACAACCTCAAAACCCATTTTGCGAGAAAGAAGCACAACCCACACATTTAGTGCGTGCAAAGCACTGGACATACAAAAGAGGGACAGAACCTGTTCTCAATGAAATTGTGTTATAATAGGGGAAGCTCATTTTCCAATCCATTTACAGCAGGAGAATGAAAATGAAAAAAAGATGTTTTGATCTAGTTACAAGGGTGGGACCTGAGGCCACATATGACCGTTTCGGTCCTCAAGTACAGCCCTCTGATTGAATCTAAACTTCACAAAACAAATCTTTTTATTAAGGAAATTTGCACTGTGAAGTCTGGATTCAGTCAAAGGGTCTGGAAGGACCTAGGTCTGGAGGGTCTAGAGGGTCATATGTGGCCTGGAGGCCACAGGTTCCCCACCTCTGGTCTAGTACGTCATAGGAATAGTGATTCATATGGTAGATGCATGACATTCCCTTTTCCAGAAACAACAGCACTGATTTGAATAAGGTTCCCAGAATCAGAGATGGAAAGTAGTAAGGGAATGGAAAGGGTAGAGCAGGAAGATGATAGAGAAAGAACATGGGTGGGGATCTAATTCTCCTACCAACTGCAGGGACTGACTTAGCTCCCCAATTTCATGGTTTCTGGGATGCATGGCAAAACACATGCTAAATTTCCAGATTCTTAAGGTGCTTGCAGTGATTAAATCGAGCTTCTTAATTCACAGTCCCTCATAAATTTGAACTAAAATATAGCATTCCTACAGGCTGCCCCCCAAATTTGCACTTGCAGGTTGCCCCCTCAGGTTCAAGATACTTTATGGATAAAAAAATCCTAAAAACACAACTTAGGAGCCCTACACAGCCAAAAGTTTTATTAAGATGACATAGTAAGAAAAGTAACTAAAAAATATTTGCTCCTCACCCTCACCCCTACCCTCCATCTGTGGTAAACTTCCACAAGTACACATAGCATCAGTAGGAGAAGTGAGCACACCCATGAATTACAGTAGGAGCAGGACATATATGTAAGCAACATATGCAGCCAAGACAACCACTGCCTCCACACTAGAAGGTCTGAGTGTCCTGTTTTCTTATGGAGTGCTCAACTTGATTCCCAACAAATACAGCATCTGTAAAGGGCAGGATGATAACCTAGTCTGATATCTTTCTGTATCTTGACTTCCATATGCCAAGAATACTTCTCTTCTGAATCCACAGCTAGTTCTAGATCTCTAGATCTAGAGATCAGAGATCTCTAGATCTCTGCTGTCAGAGGTCACTTCACTGACTATGTGTTCACTCCTAGCCTGCCTGGGCCTGTTCTCAGACCAGTGGCTCTGCTATAAGATACAATAGTTGATGAGAGGAGGACACGAGCAGAGAGAATTCCTTTCTCTTTCACTCAAGATCTAGGTTATTTTTTCATAACTGGCTTTCTTCTCTCCCAATACAGTTTACACTACAGACATGTATCCTTCTTGCTCTGTTTCTAGGGTTAACAGGCTGACTTTCAGTCAGGAAAAGAGAAGCTGTACTTTAATTCAAGCAAGGGCAAGCTACGACAAAGGGAAAACTCTTCTCTGTTCTTCATGTAAGATATTAATGTCTTTCATCTCTGTTACTTTTGATCCAAGTGTAGTTTATTAAATAGGATAGGGGTGGAAATCACTGGTCAGCTGGCCCTAACAAACCCTTATCTTCCACCCTCTGACATATAAACAGATAAATTAATTTAATACTTTAGCAAATATTTGTTAAATTCTTACTGTGTATAAGATACAATATTCACCATGGGAGAGACCAAAAGGAAAAAAAAAGGACCCTGTCCTCAAGTTTTTTACATCCTGATGGGGTTAGGGTTCAAGGTTCATCTACAGAAATAAAGAAATACAAAGTAATTTGAGGAGAGAGAGCATACTAATAACTGGAGGATTAGTGATAGCTTCAAAGAGTTGACACGTGGGCTAAGATGTGAAGGAAGACAAAACCTACAAAATATAGAGATAAGAAAAGAATGCATTCTAGAACAGGGACCAGCTTATTCAAATGCACAGAGGATGGTAGAAAGAGAATAAAATCAGTAAGCGTTTACTAAAGACTATGTGCCAAGCATGGTGATAAGTGCTGGAGTTTAAAAAACCAAGAATGATGCAATCTGTACTCTACAGGAGCTTACATGCTAATGAGGTAGAGGTTATATTCAATCAGTAAATATTAATTGAAAGCCTGCTATACTCCAGGTCCTTCGCATACAAATAAAAATGCGAGCAGATTAAAAAAAAGGAGAATAAATAAAAACAAGGTGGTTAAAGAAGGAGGAGACTAGCGGTTAGGGGAAGGGGAGTAGTGGGGGAGGCTGACGAAAAGTCATTTAGAAAATGTAAATGTTTATTAAGCATTTGTTGTACTGGGAATGCTATGAAAGAAATAGAAGTATCATCTTTCCTTTAAGAGATATTACAATTTAGATGAAGGAACAAGTATACCTAGATCAATGGCACATGAAACAAGTACTGACAAAGGAGAAATCTGAAGTACACAGTGAATACAATACAGCTGAAGGGACAAAAATGAGTTCTCATTATTTTCTGTTTAAATTGACAAAGGGACAGCTAGGTGGGCCTGGAATTAGGAAGATCTGAGTTCCAATTTGGCCTTATACACTTACTAGCTGTGTGACTCCAGGCAAGACATTTAACCTCTACTTACCTCAGTTTCCTCACTTGTAAAATAAGAGGAATAATTGCATGTATCTCATAACATTGTCATGAGGATAACATGAGATATTTGTAAAGTATTCAGAACAGTGGATGGCACATATTACTTGCTATTGAAATCTTAGTCACTATTTTTATGTATACAACTAGCCACGAAAATATAGTTTTACAACAAAAATTAAAAGTAAATTTTCTAAATATTAAGTGTTATTGATTTTAGGTCACAGGAGGAAATGTAAGACTAAGATTTTATTAAGAGAAAATTCTTCCTCATAGGTGGACCTTCACTTTATCATTTAGGTGTTATGTACATATACACACAGGTGAAAATATACACATATTCATATATATACTCATTTATTTATATATACGTATGTACACAGATGCGTTGCAAAACTATGTAAGGTTAATTTAGATGTTTTGCACCCAGCAACAATTTCCATCCACTTCATCAAGTGTGCTTCAGTGGCTAACATTTTTTTTGTTGACACCCTATTTACCATCTTTTTTTTCTTTCCTCCTCTGAAACAGATACATTAGAATTTCAATTTCATTGCTGAAGAAACAGAGGCAGAAAACTTATGTAAATTAGTAAAGTAAGAGAGGACATTGGTCACAAAGCTGTGCTAAATCTAATTGTCTTTCCTCAGTCCTTATCTTTTTGATCACTTCGTAATATTTAACACTTGACCAACCACTTATTCAATCCTTCCAGTCATTCAGGTTCACAACCTTGAAGTCATTCTGACACTACCTTTGGCTCATCCCAACAAGGTCAATCTCAGATTGTGCTGATTTTCCCTCTATAACATCTTTTACATCCATCTTCTTCTGCCGGCTCATTGGATCATCCTAACACAGTACTTCAACATCTCTCACTGGGATTACTACTAGTTGAATTCTAAATTTTTAATCTTTCCCTTATGCAATCTATACCAACAGAGTCCCTTTCTTTGCATTCACAGGGTCTAGCATACTGGTTGCCATATAAAGATATTACAGTAATACTTGTGGGGTTTGTAGCAGCAAGCACCCTGACACATTCAGGATGACCTGCTAACACAGATTCTTAGATATGCTTTTCTAAAAGGAAAGCAACTTTTGTGGGGGCGATAATCTTCTTTAATCACATATATCAACAGAGAAAATACAAACAGAGAAATGACGATCAACAGACAGGGTTTCTAACTGTCTGATCATAAACAATACATACATTACAGATGAATAGACAGATCCAACTGTCTGACCATTACATACATACATAGCTACTAGAGAGACACGCACCAACATTTGGATTTTCAAAGCCAGGGGATTTGGAGGTGCTCCTGAATGGCTACCCAGAGTCTCATATGGCACACAAACCTTCTTCCAAAGAGTAAGCCTCCAAAGTAAAACCTCCCCTCTGAGTATATATACACTTTTCAGACCCAGAAGACATCATGATCCTCATGAACCAGCGCTTCATTAACAATTTTAAAAAGTGTGGGCCTTCCTACAAAATAATCCTCCCCTAACCAAGTTTTCCTTAATGGGCTCCACTTGAGGCCTATTAATGGGCAGGGAAGAGTTTTACATTACATTTGGCCCCAAGATCTTTTATGCCTATAACATAGGTGACTTGTATCTGAATAGGCATTAACATTTTTTTAAGTAAAAACAGCATAATTCTCACAAAATAAACATATCATGAACTTCACATTTGCAGAATACTTAACATAACAACTCATTGCCAGAGTGGCCACACAGCCTTAAACAAACATAAAGGTATTAACGTAACATAACATAACATAACATAACATATAACATAACAAGCATCATTCTTTGTGGGTCAGTCTCTGGGGTGTGAATAACCGGCTCCTCCTTCCTCCTTCTAAAACAAAAAATATCCAAATAAAGTCCTTCTTAGGGGTATGTCTTTCTCCTCACACTGACATTGCAGGCTTCCTCCTGGCACTCCCAGTGCAGGTTCTAATAGTCAAGTTCCAGTCTTAACACTGCTCCAGCCCCCACTTCCAAGTCCTGAAGGGCAGCTGGGCAACAAAGCCCAAAGAGGGGGTCCTTGGGCACTTCCCCTTATTCACCTTTGGAAATTCACTCCCTAAGTCCCAAAGCATCCCAGGAGAATGCTGCAACAAAGCACACTCAGCCTTCCTGCCTTGCCACTCAGTCTTTATCTTGCCCTGTGGCTGAATTCCTATGTTCCAGGGTTTCTTCTCCTTGAGCAGGAGCTGGCCTCTTCCAGTTCTTGCCTGGGTCTGCATGCAGGCAGCTCTCCACTCCTGCTCCAGGGTTCTGCTGAACCATTACCACCACAATTAGGAAACAATGAATGATTATCCCAGCCCCCACACTATCCTCGTGATTTGCAGATCTTTCTGACCATACCATATACAGCAGCAAGCACCCTGACACATCCAGGATGTACTGCTACCACAGGTTCTTAGATCTGCTTTATTCAAAGGAAAGCAACTTCTGAGGAGTCAACAATCTTCTTCAATCACATATATCAACTGAGAAAATACAAGCAGAGAAATGACCAACGACAGAGTTTCTGTCTGACCATAAGCAATACATCTATACCAGATCAACAGACAGATCCAAGTGTTTGACCAACATACATACATACACAGTTATCAGAGAGAGATGCACCAACATCTGGGTTTTCAAATCCTGGGGTGGGGTGTGGGGGTTGGGGGGCATCCTTAACGGCTGCCCAAGATCTCATCTAGCACATGAACCTTCTTCCAAAGAGTAAGCCTCCAAAGTAAAACCTCACCTCAAAGTATATATACCCTTTTCAGAGCCAGAGGGCATCATAACCCTGATGATCCAGTGCCTTATTAATTAACAAAAGGTGTGGACCTTCCTACAAAACAAGCCTGCCCTAAGCAAGCTTCCTTTAAGGGACTTCACCTGAGGCCTATTAATGGGTGGGGGAAGATCTTTAACTCCTTTACAGGTTGGACAAGAAAGAGGGCTTTCTAATTCACAGCCTTAATTAATCAACAGGAATTTATTAAGTACCCAAGTTACACAACAAACTACACAAAAGAGCAGGGATATAGAAAGCAAAATTTAACAGTCCTTGCTTTCAAGATACTTAAAATTCGGTGAGATGAAAGAACATGTACAAATGTAGGTTTGTACAAAAGAGATACAATAAAATTTGACAACAAAATGCACAAACACTGGGGAGACCAGAGAAGACTTCATGGAGAAGATAGTGCTTGAGATGAGCTTTAAGAAGGAAGCTAATTTTAAAGGTGAAGGTAAGAAGGGTATGGAACAGCCAGTGCAATATCAGCAAAGTCTTTACTATGAGTAAAGAGCAGTAAGATGGTCAGTTTGCCTAGATTCTATCTTAAGTGAAAGGAAATACTGCAGAATAAGGATGCAAAAGCAGGAAGGAGAAAATCAGTGAAAGAACGATTTTAAATGCTAAACAAAAAAGTTTATCCTACAGGTAATCCTCCAATAAACTGGAGTTGTTGAGTAGGCAATTCACACAGTTAGAATTTTGCTACTAGATCATAAAAGTTCTTTCTTTGCTTCAAAAATAATAATTTCATGGGTGTAAGTTGAACAAATTGTGTTATAAGAATGTAATGGAATATTAATATGCAATAAGAAATAATAAATATGAGGAATTCAGAGAAACTTAAGAAGAAATCTTAAAAGATTTAAGAACAGAAGACTGTTGTAAAGCAGAAGCATGAATATTATTAAATGAGTAAAGCAATTAAATAAAGGAAAACAATGAAAGACTTCAGAAGACTGATTAAAATAGTGACTTTGGAGGGCTAATGGTGAAGTACACTTCTCTGTCTTTTTGCATAGAGGATCATGAAAAAACCTTCACTTATTCATCTATTATGTGAACTATCATCCTATTTCACTTCTGCCCTTGGAAGCTAAACTCCTTGAAAAGCTTGTCTACAATAGATGTCTCCATTTTCTCTCCACTCCAAAGTTACTAATAATCTTTAAATTGTGAGATCCAATGGCTTCTTCTCAATCCTTTACACTCCTGTTTGTAGCCTCTGCCACCATTCATCACTCTCTTCCGTGAAAGTGTCTTCTCTCTAGATTTTCAGGACACCACTCTGCTGATTTTCCTCCTACCTATGTAACTGCTCCTTCCACTCTAGGATGATGTGATGCTAGCTGGTGGAGCAAGGACCGGTAAATGTTCATATCATAGGAAGGAAGAGGAATTGTACCACAATCCACACCAAGTGAACAGTGAAGCAGCTGATGTGAGTTCTGGGTGGTCCCCACTAGGGGAATAGATAAGGAAAGAAGGCAAGGGAAGAAGGCACCCCTACTCATGGCATAAAGCCAGAACCTCAGCAGGAGTAAAAGAGCTATTAGGAGGCAATTACCCAAAGAGATGGAGGCTCTACGGTATTTGGTGGCATATGTTCAGGTAACTTGAGGAGTTCTGAAAAGACAACTCCACTCAGGACAGACAGGGAGACAACAAACTGTGCCAAGCATTCTAAGTGGGGAAACAAATATGAGGAGGAAAAAAGTTAGTTCAAGCCCTCAAAGAGCTCTACATAAAAGGAAGCTGAAAGGCGAGTGGGGAGGAGGGCAGAAAAAAGTAGGGGAGGATGGTGGTAAAGTTGGGAGAGTCAGAATCAGAGCCAGGATGGGAATTAAAGATGATCCTGCTAGATTCTTCCTTAAAAAGAAAATCAACAGGAGGAGCTCCCTAATGAGAGAAATATGACAGAGAGAGGCAGAAAGTGCTGCTAAGTGACCGATCAAAGAGACAGAGAGCTGGCTAAAGTCAGAGATTTAGGCAGAGGGCACATCCACCTGGATGTAGCTCCTTCTCCCAGCTCGGAGTGATGGAAGAAAGTAGAAAGTAGGATGGGGATGAAGCCACTCATCCAAGAACTGTGGCATGGCAGAAGTTGAATCATCTAAGCTTCAGCAGAAAATGAACCTGAGTCACAAAAACACATTCATGCATTCAGAAGGGAAAAGAGGCTGACTGGTCTCTTATTCCAGGAACTGAGGCTGGAAACATAAGTAAACGTAAGACTTATAATTCATACATCAAAATACTTATAGTTTTGTGATAGCAAATAATTAAACAAACTGGATACCTATTAGGAAACAGCTAAACAAATTGCAGTACATGAATATGGAAATTACTGAAGTATAAGAATTGATGACTGACAAATAGAAGCTTGGAAAACTGTATATGTCCGGATTCAGAATAAAGTAAGGAGAAACCAGAAAACAATACATAATGACTGAAACAGTATAAATGGAAAGAACAATAAAAAGCATGGCGAAATGACAAAAAACACTCTTCGTATTGCATGGCTGCAATCTTTGATTTAGGGAGGTAAGAATCAGCATTCAGCATACTTCCTCCACAACAGCCTAACAGAAGAGGATAGCAGAATAATGGATTAGAAACCAGAATTAGAACCAGCCTAATAGAAGAGGATAGCAGAATGTATTAGAAACCAGAATTAGAACCAGCCTAACAGAAGAGGATAGCAGAATGTATTAGAAACCAGAATCTGACAGTATGTTGTTCGTAAGAAATACATCTGAAATAAAAGGATACACCATAAAGCGAGATGTTGAAGCAAAACCTATTATACTTTAACTGAAGTAAAAAAAGACAGGAATGGCAATCATAATCTCCGACAATGCATAAATAATATAGACCTAATTAAAACTGACAAACAGGGAAACTACATTTTGCTAAAAGGTACCACAGGAATGAAGCAACGTCAATACTGAACATAGATGATCAAATGGCATAGTATCCATATTTGGAAAGGAAAAGTTAAATACTAAAGGATGAAGCAGAAAGTAAAATTAAATTAACATGTGGGAAGGGAAGTATGTGTGAATATACTAAATTTATCCCTAGCAGATCAGATAAAACTAATCATAAAAGAAACACAAAGTTAAGGAGATGAACAGAATTTTATAAAAGTTAAATATGATAAAACTCTTGGAAAATATTAAATAGGAAGAGAAAAGAATATACCTATTCTCAACAGTACATTGCATTTTCAAAAAATTGACCATGTATTAGGGCACAAAAAACTCACAAGCAAATGTAGAAAAGTAGAGATATTAAATGCATATTTTTCTGACCATAATGCACCAAAAATTATATTCGAGAGGATCTTTGAAATCTACATTAAACATTGATTAGAAATTAAATTACCTAAAAGTTAAAATCAAGTAGATCAAAGAACAAATCGTAAAAGCAATCCACAATTTCATTAAATATAAAGAAAACAATAATACAACATAGGAAAATTTTTGTAGGCAGCTAAAGAAGTACTAGAGAGAAAAAATCTATAAAATGCTTATATCAATAAAAAAGAGAGAGAACAAATCAAGCACACAACTAAAAAAACTAAAAAGACAACAAATTTTAAAAAAACTCAGTTAAACATCTAAAAGGATAGAATGAAAATCAACAGAAAGATGAACAAAACTGAACATTATAAAAAACCATTGAACTAATAAACAAAGAGCTAGCTTTTGAAAAAAACTAATAAAACATAAATAACTGACTAATTTGTTTCTAAAGAGAAACAAAATCCCAAAGTTGTCAGTATCAAAATGAAAAAGATGAATTCAGGGCCAATTAAGTTGAAATAAATGAAATTATTAGATTTACTTTTGCCAAACTCTATGCTAATAAAACTAGTAGTCTAAATGATATGACCAATATTCTATAAAAATATAAATTATTCAGAGTAATAGAACAATAATGAATATATAACCAATCTTAGGAAAAAAAATTGAACAAGGCATAAATAAATTCTAAAGAAAAGATAACCAGAAGTAGATGAATTTACAAGGAAATTCTACCAACTTTTTAAAGAGCAATTAATTAGTGTGCTAATAAAGTATTCAAAGACAAATAAATAAAGAAGGAATCCTACCAAATTCCTTCTCTGACAAATATGGTCTTGATATCTAAATCAGGGAGAGTCAAAACAGAGAAAGAAAACTGACTGATCAATTACTCTAATGCATAGTGGTGCAGAATTTTCAAATAAAATACCAGCCAGGAAATCATAGTATTATTGTCACAAAGATCATATACTATAATCAAGTTATTTGCCACCACAAAGAGAGCTGGTATAAATATTTTAGACCATATAGGTTCTTCTCCTTTTTTCTCAAATCACCTTGGGAAAGAGACCTAATAGTGGCATTACTGGGTCAAAGGATATATGCAGTCTTATAGCTCTTTGGGCATAGTTCCAGATTACTCTCCAAAATGGTTGGATCAGTTCATAATTCCATCGAAAGTGAATTAGCTTCCCAAGTGTCAAAATTAGAAGTCAAAGAGAAAAGTGGGGGAAAAAAATGTATGGACGATTGGTGATATTGCTGGGTCACAGTTTTATAGCTCTTTGGATACAGTTGCAAATTGCTCTCCCCAATGGTTCAATCAGTTCACAACTCTCTCAATGGTGTATTAGTGTACCAGTTTTTCCACATTCCCCCCAATATTTGGTATTTTCCCCCTTCTATCATCTTAGCCAATCTGACAGGTTTGATGTAACATCTCAAAGTTATTCTAATGTGCATTTCTCTAATCAATAATGATTTAAAGCATTTTTTTCATATGAACATATGTAGTTTGGATTTCTTCATCAAAAAACTGTGTTTATATCTTTTGACATTTATCAATTGGGGAGGGATTCATTCTTATAAATTTGACAAAGTTATCTATATATTTGAGAAATGAGACCTTTTTCTGAGAAACTGTTTATGTATTTCCCCCCATTTTCTTTTTGCCTTCTAATTTTGACTCTATTGTTTTTATTTGTAGAAAACCTTTTTAATTTAATGCAGTCAAAATTGCCCATTTTACATATCACAATGCTCTCTACCTCTTGTTTATTCACAAATTCTTCTCCTACACATTAGTCTGATAGGTAAAATTCCATGTTCTTATAATTTTCTTACGATACTTCCCTGTACAACTATGTCATACATCTATTTTGACCTTATCCTGGTAAATGGTGTAAGACACTGGTCGATATCTAGTTTCTGCCAGACTGCTTTCCAGTTTTCCCAACAATTTTTTACCAAATAGTGTGTTCTTATCCCCAAAGCTTAAATTTTTACATTTGTCAAACACGAGGTTACTATAATCATTTCCTATTATGTATTGAATGTCTACTCTATTCCAGTGATGAACCTTTCTATTTCTTAGCCAATACCAGATAGCTTTGATAATTACCATCTTATAATATAGTTTGCAATCTCGAACTTCCAAACCTCCTTCGTTTACATTTTTTCATTCATTCCCTTGATATTCTTGACCTTTTGCTCTTTCAAATGAATTTTGTTGCTTTTTTTTCTAGCCCAATAAAATATTTTTTTGATAATTTAACTGGGATGGCATGGATTTATACAAGGAATGCAGAGATGGTTTAACATAAGAAACACTATTAACATAGTTGATTATATCAGTAACAAAAATCATATGACTACATGAATAGATGCAAAAAAAGCTTTTGACAAAATACAGCACTCGTTCCTATTAAAATACTTGAAATTAAAGACATAAATGGATTTTGCCTTAAAATATTTGGAAGCATCTACGTAAAACCAACAGCAAGGGTTACTTATAATAGGGATAAGCTAGAAGCTTTCCCAAAGAGATCAGAAGTGAAATAAGAATGTCTATTATCACCTTTCAATACTGTATTAGAAATGCTAACAATAGCAATAAAAGAGGAAAAAACAAACTAAAAGAATCTGAATGAGCAATGAGGTAATAAAAATATCTCCTTTGTTGATGATATGATGATATACTTGGAAAATCCCAGAGATTCAACTAAAAATTAGTTGAAATAATATTTCTTTTCACATATAGGGCTACACATACAGTAGTACCTTTTCCAATAAAGATGGGAGTAAAGGAAGATTATTTTTAACATAATTCTGGATATGCTAGCAGTGTAAATGCATGCAGATCAATGGAAAAGATTGCACAAGGGAGATTCAGAAACAAAGAACTCAGTAACACAGTGTTCAATAGAAAATAGAAAACAGAAATTAACTTGGATAAAATTCTCTATTTGATAAAAACTACTGGGAAAAATGGAATGCAATCTGACAAACTAGGCTTAGACCAAAACAATCTGCATTATACAACACATTCTAAATAAATGTGATATTAATATTAAAAATCATACTATAAAAATTGGAAAAGAAATATATCACCTAGTTCTCACAACTATGGATAGAAAACAAGAGATAGAAGCTTCTGCAGAGACATAATTAATACACCTATGGTAAGAAGTAACTGACAAAAAAATTTTTGTATCAAATTTCACTAAAAAGTGGTATATACATATACACAGACACACACAGAAACACAAAGACACACAAACACACACACACACACACCATTGCCCAATAGATAAATGGTCAAAGGATATGAACAATTCTCAGAAGAACTGCAGTGTATTCACAACCAGAAAAAAAAAATGCTCCAAACCACTGATAATAAGCAAAATACAAATCAAAACAACTTTGAGGTTTCACTTCACACTTTGTAAATTGAAAAAAAAAGAGAAGTGTTAATAAGAGCAATTGTGAAATACACGCCCACAGTACATTGTTGGAAAAGCTATGAAATGGTACAACCATATTGGAAAGAAATTTGGAATTAAGCAAATAAAGTGACTCACATATTCATAGCCTTTGAATCAGCCTCTTTTACTGGGCTTATACTCCAAGAAACTTATCAGTCAGAAGAAAGTCTTCACATCTTCCACTATATAGCAGTATTTTTTTATGATAGCTAACAGTTGGAATCAAAGATTCCTATCAACTGGGAAGTAAGTGGGGAATATTCTATTACATTTATATACCACATTACTATCTATAAGAAATGATGTGCATGAAGCATAGAAAGATCTATGTGGAAATGCATGAAAAGATCTACATAAATCAATATAGAATTAAGTAAGCAGAGCCAAAAACACTACATATACATACACACACATATATGTATATATAAATATATATACATATACACATATACATATATATGTATATAGTAACAACAATATAAATTAAAGAACAACCACACACCAAAATATCAAAAGCAAAGTTAACAAAATTATAAAGAATAAGCAGGACTCAAGGAAATATGAGAAGACACCCCAAAATTACCCTACCTTCATGAAAGTAGGAGATTGAGAGAGGTATTATATATTGCACAAGTCTTTTACCTCTTTAAATGTATCATTCAGTTGTGTTGATTTTCTCTCTAAAAAATATCATTTGTCATATGGGATGGCTCTCAGGGAGGAGAGGGGATGATGGGAATAAATATACTGATACAAATAACAGAAAATGTTAATATGATAATACATTTCTGGACATAGCTGATAAGGGATATATTTTCTTTGCCTGACTATGCATATCCATAACAAGGGTTTTCTTTTGTTTTCTTTTTTAATGGGGTGGAACTAGAAAGAGGAAGGCTAATCACAGTTTTGTCCCACTCCCACTCCCATTAAAGAAGGTCACTGAAACAATAGACAGAAGATAAAATAAGGCCAGAAGGAAAAAAATACACAGGACAGTTTTGATAGCTATATGTTAAATTTTATAATAACTCTTTGAAAGGAAAATCAAACTATAATAGAGGTCCACATTTTTATATCCAATGCATTTTTTCCTCTTCTGTTCAGTAGAACATGGATACAGAAATGATCACTTTGCTCAATGCTTGCTAAGTTCAGAATTTCATTTTCTTTAAACACCATTACCACCAGTGGTCAACCCCCCTTTAGCAATACCCAGGCATGCCAATGTAAGAACCATTTGGAGTGAGCCAAACCAAAGAGAAGAGCAATGGGAGTGGGGGTTATATTCTATAATTTTGGATTATACAGCCAGCATAAGTTGATTTGTGTCATGACTAAGCTCCATGCACACATGAAGCTGAAACTCATCACCCCTTGAACCACCACTTGTTTTGGCTACAAGGTGGATTAGAAGACTTTTAGTAACCATACACAAGAATTCCCTTCATAAATCGTGGCCAGTAACTGGTTTCCCAAAACTTCACATGATGCAAGGGCTACCTTTCATAGACCAATGCAGTCTTATTAGGGTAGCTAAATGTCACAGTGAATGGATAAAGCACTGGCTGAAGTCTGAAAGATCTAAGTTCAAACACAGTGGCAATGTGTCTCTCAACAAGTCACTTAACCTTTCTAATAAGTTATTATTATTATTATCTAATAAGATAATAAGAACACCCATTTCTATGGCAGTTGTGAGGATCAAACCCTAAAGCACTATATAAATGCTATCATATTATAAAAGAAAATTTATATTAAAAACTAAAGAATAATGCATAACAATATATTCAAGTGATAAGTTATTTGGTATATTTATAAGTGCTAAAGGAACTCAGAGATGGAAAATGAATGTATTAAATTGGGAAGTCTCATTTGTTAAGATTTTCTTTCTTCTAGTTTATCTTTTTGATCCTTTATATGTCCCCTGCGGTCACAAAGCTAGTTCTGACAAGGAATATTAATGGAATTCATTTTTAACTGCTATGATTTTTATCTCTAACACTCCTAGGACAACAAAAACAAAATATTAAACCTTATAGAACCTGATGAAGGAATTCTAAAAATCTGATGTGAAGAATCAGATTCTTGTAAAGGATTCATAGCACGAAGCCTTCAAGATAACATCAGTGTGAATGCTGTGGGTGTTCAATTAATATAAATTGAATTACATGAAATTGAGTATAGATTGATCTCTAAATTTCATAAAGGCTATTCACATTTTTCATTTCATATTTCCAAGTACAAATTATTCTAAAATCAAGGGCTATTTTCTTTCTTCCATTTATGTTATTTGGTGCATATAATCAGGGAAGCTGGTTAGTTGGTTTTTGTCCTTGATTTTTGAAGAGGACCAAAATGACATCACCATTGTAAAGTGAAATTTCACTGTATCCGACTGTGGCTGATCAGACCAATACAAGGTTGGAATGCTCTACCACAGGTTGGGCACAGATAGTCCCTGTGAATATTTGGGGTGGATATCCCAAACTTGCACATCCTGCATTTACTTTGTGCTGTCTCAATTCTGCTTTGCTCAAAGAGCACAGCACCATTTCTGATGTGGGCATGCCATGCTGAGCTCTCCTGTGCCAGTGTCTCTCCCATGTTGCAGTCAAATCCAAAATTCTGGAGAGAGACCTTGAGAGTGTCCTTGTTTCACTTCTGACCACCATGTGATCACCCGCCCCATGAAAGTTCTCTGCAAAATAGTCTTTTTGACAAGCATACATTTGGCATTTGAACAACATGGCCAGCCCATCAGAGTTGCACTTTCGGAAGCATAGTTTCAATACTTGGCAGTTCAGCTCCAGCAAGGACTTCAGTGTCTGGTACCTTATCCTGCCAGGTGATCCTCAGAATCTTCCTAAGACAGTTCAGATGGAAGCAATTCAGTATCTTGGCATGGCACTTGTAGACTGTCCATGTTTCACAGGCATACAATAATGAGGTGAACACAATGGCTCTGTAGACCTTCAGTTTGGTAGTCAGTCCAATACCTCTTCTCTCTCAAACCTTCCTTCAGAGCCTCCCCAACACTGAGCTAGCTCTGGAATGTTTTATCAATCACATTGTCAATGTGTATATCCCTGGAGAGTACACTACCAAGGTAAGTGAACTTATCCACAGCATTCAAAACTTCTCCATTTGTTGTAACTGATGTCCACTTATGGATGCTGTGGTGGTGGCAGATGGAGTACCTGTGTTTTTTGGTGTTAATTATTAGGCCAAAATTAGGACAGGCAGCAAAAAATGGGTCCATACTTTGTTGTATTGCAGCTTCAGAGGCTGTACTGAGTGCACAATCTTCTGCAAACAGATAATCATGCACCAATACTCCCTCCACTTTGGTCTTGGATTGTAACCTTTTCAAATTGAAGAACTTAACATCAGTACAGTAGCTCATCCTCATTGAAAGCATCTGTCAACATGGCTAAAACATTATGCTAAAAAGTGTAGGAGCAAGCACACAGCCCTGTTTCACTCCATTGGTGAATGGCAAGGCACAAGAGCTTTGTCCATTATCCAGAACTCAGGCAAACATGCCATCATGAAACTGATGTACAGTATTGATGAACTTCTCCAGGTAACTAAATTTTAACATAATTTTCCATAAACCCTCACGACTAACAGTGTCAAAGGCCTTGGTCAGATCCACAAATGTTGTGTACAGACCTCTGTTCTGCTCCTGGAATTTCCCCTGGAGTTGTCGGGCAGCAAACACTATATTGATTGTTCCTTGGCCCTTTCTTAAGCCACACTGGCTCTCAGGTATATGCCCATCTTCCAGGTGAAGGATCAGCCTATTAAGGAGGACTCTAGAAAGAATTCTGCCAGTAAAGACTAAGAGAGAGATCCCCCTGTGATTGTCACAGGACAATCTACTCCCTTCACCGTTATAGATATGGACAATAGAGGCATCTTTGAACTCCTGGGGGATAACCTCCTCTTGCCATATAACCTGGAAAATTTCAGTCAGCTTTCGTATGAGCAATGGTCCCCCTACCTTGTAAATCTCAACTGGAATAGAATTAGCACCAGGTACTTTGCCACATGAAGGAGGCTAATGGCGCTCAAAGCCTCTTCTTCAGTTGCAATTTCAGCTAAGGAGGGATTGACTTCAACCTGAGGTAGACAGTCAATGGCCTCAGCATTGATTGATGATGGCCTGTTGAGAACACTACGGAAGTGTTCAACCCATCTCTCTAGGATCATGTCCTTATCACTAATCAATGTGGCTCCATCAGCACTGAGTAGTTGTGATGCACCATAGGTTTTCAGTCCATAAACAGCTTTCAGGGAAATGATATAAGAGCTTTGGATTGTTACTATCAGCATAAAACTGAATTTCATCTACCTTCTTAATGAGTCAGGATTCCTGCATCCCTCTAAGCTTTGCTTGTATTTTGCTTTTGATGGAATTAAACCCTGCCTTCTTAGAGGTGGATGAATTATCCTGCTGGTAAATCCTGTGGAGTTCACTTTGTAGGGTGTAGGGTGTGTTCAGGGAGGACCAGTACCTTTGATGTGACTGCTGCTAAGCCATTTTTAGGGCTCTTTCCACCTTTGGTGTCCACCTGTTCCACCTAACTCTCACCTGTGGCTCCAAGAAGCTGCAGCATGCACAGTGGTCACACCCCGGTAAACCATTTCAGCAGATGGGCCAAATCAGGCTGAGGGTAACCAAAGATTCTTAAACCCACTGGTGAGTTAATGGGGTGTCTACCCTAAGCATGTGAAGACTTCATCTGTAGAATGGGCAGATGACAACAACTTGTTCCAACAGCCATGCAGATAATGAAGCGGGTGGTGTGGAGCACTTAGAGTTTGGTTAGACATTGAAGATGCCAAGGTCATTCACTGCATCTTGGGCCATTATCAGCCATCTTGACTCTGTTCTGCCACTGGCCTATGATGACTCAAGATAAGAGAGTAAGGCTGACGACTTCGTGCAACTCTGCCTCACTTAAATTCAATTTACACATGAATCAAAAGACATCACATCACCCATACTATTTCACTATCATGCCTCAAAGTCCTGTGGTGACAGGCAAGTGATGAAGCAGCAGGTGTGGATACACTGGGAGCTATAGACACGATCCAGCACACAGGTGGCCCAGATCATAAGGTCGTTTCTCACTGGGAGCAGCAGGAAGACTCAGTAGCCCCCAGGTGTCTGAGCAGCCTTTTAAGGATTGCAATGCTTACCTCCTCGTGTGAGGAAGGGGGCTAGAAAAGGTGCCCTAAACATTGTCTGCTTACCCAATCCTGGCCTGATTACCACAGCAGGCAGGGAATCCCACTATGTGGTCCAAACACAAAAAAAGTATGAAAACATCTGCAAAGATGATTCTACTCACCATTGGCACAAGGAATATGCATACACTAATACACAACACAAAATCCTGTAGATCTGAAAGAAGAACTGCTCTTATTACAAGAGAACTCAACAGGAATCACATCCAAATAGCAGCCCTGAGTGAAACAAGGTTGGCAAATGAAGGCCAGCTTACTGAAGTGGGAGCTGGACACACCTTTTTCTGAAGCGGGCGCAGTGAAGGGGGGCTCCCTGAAGCTGGCATGGGTTCTGCAATCAAAACTAATCTAATCAGCAAGCTGGCATGCCTTCCAAAAGGACTGAATGGCAGGCTCATGACAATGCAACTGCCACTCACAGGAAAATGCCATGCCACCATCATCAGTGCCCCTGCTCCCACCATGACAAACCCTGATGAAGTCAAAGAAAAATTTTATGAAGACCTAGAGACCCTTATCATCAATGTGCCAGAAGAGGACAAGCTTATAATTCTGGGTGACTTTAATGCTAAAGTAGTCTCAGACTACCAGACTTGGCAGGAAGTCTGAGGGAGGAATGGATTTGGAAACAGCAACAGCAATGGCCATTTATTGCTGAAGACTTGTGCATCGCATGACCTTCTCATCATCAACATTGTCTTTCATTTACCTAAACTCAATAAAACTTCATGGATGCTCCTTCACAGCAAACACTGGCATCTAATAGATTATGTGACTGTAAGGAGAAGAGACAGACAAGATGTGAGATACAAAGGCAATGTGTGATGCAGAGTGCTGGACTGATCATAGACCTATCCTTTCCAAACTAAATATTCACATTTATCAAAAGCACCACCCCCAAGGCAAAATGACTACCAGAAGAACTAATGTCAACAAATTAGAACTCTTCTCTGAGTGTGAACAGTTTGCTGCTAACTTGCAGGGAAAGTTGAGCCAACATACAGTTCGCAACAGTGGAGTAGAAAAGGAGTGGGCAGCTCTCAGAGATCTGGTGTACAGCACTGCATTTGCTTATCTGAGTCAGAACACTTGCAAACACCAAGACTGGTCTGATGAAAATGATGGGGAAATTCAGAAGCTGCTAAATGAAAATCCGAGATGTATTTATGATGGAAACTATAATTCTAACAATATTTAAAAAGGAAAATATTTTTAATGCTTAGTCAATTATGAAGCAATGCTAATAAGTTCTTTTCCTGAAAGTCTATGGAAAACTAAAGCTTTGGAATTTTAATCAGTTCTTTGGCACTACATGGTATCAAAGGATAAAATGCATATTCTGCTAGACACATTGTTACAAGATTTGTTTTATAAGCTTACAGGAAATGACTTATTGATTTTGTTTCTCTAAAAATGTCCTATTGTTGATTGCTTATTATAACACTAAATCTATAATTAATTTTGGTAGTATTGTCATCTCTTGTAATATTGGCATAGGCTATTCACATACACTAAAATTCACATACACTAAAAACTATTTTTTGCTCAAGATAAAAATTAATAATGATAAATCACATTTCTTTATCACTTCAAGATTTTCAAAGCACTTTCCTCTCAATGACTGTGTGAGGTAGCTGTTACAAGTATGCTTATCCTCACTTTACAGATGAGGAAAATGAAGGTCAATGGGACTGGGTGACTTTTCTATAGTTCTAAAAACAGTAAATGTTAAATAGTTCAAATCAAGTTCCTCCCTAGTTCTAAAGCTTGCACACTGTCTAGCATACCATGTTACCTCTCTATAAGACATTAGAAATTCAAAACTAAAATGGAGGAAATTAGCTTATGAAGCTTGATTTCTGAACTGAAAGCTTTTTAGCTGACTCATTTGTTTGTTTTAAAAGTTTTAGTCTAGCACTCTTATTCTTTGAGTTTTCAGAATAAAGTTAACTGGAGTCAAGGAGGCCAGAAGAGGAAAAGAGACAAGACATGAAACATTTTAGATTCATGGAATCATGACTCTAAAGTTGGAAAGGAGTATAAAAGTCATCTAGCCCTAACTGTAAGGAAATGGGACCATGAAACTAAAGTGATTTTCCCAAGGTCACACAGTGAATAAACATCATAGTGAGGATCTGAATTGATTATTGATGCTTCTGGTTATTTCGTTCCTGGAAATTCCAACAGCAAATACCCCTTAGTCTGCCTTCCTGGGCTGACTCGCCTCACTTTCCATTATCCTTCCCCCACTCAACTCCCTTCTTCTAGTTTCTAATTATCCTTGAAATAAGGATTCCTATGTTGTCTCCAAATGAGGGCTAATTTAGAGACTATTTTTTCCTTCTCCTGTTGTTGTTATCTAAATAAAATCAACTATAACTATGCCATTAATTAGATTGATTAAAATGATGAAGATTACTTTGGATAGAGAGAGAGAAATTTTAAAATTGGATAATTGGACAGGAGGTGTAACGTATTAGTAACCATACAAAATCACAATTGTACCTGGTTATTGTGAGATTCAGCTCCATATAGAAATGTAAACTGATATATACTAAAACATTTATACATTTTCTAAACTTTCTCTTCTCTCCCTGAAATGGAAATGACTTATTTTATAGAAAAAGAAAAAGATGGTGGAGTATCACTGGGACAGCATGGGTGGGTAAGGAATGCCATTTCAGAGGTTTCAAGATTTCCCTCAACAAATTAGAGACCAGGAAATTAAGCCAGGAGATACAGGTTTTTCTAACAAAGTCTGATGGAGTACAGACTGAACAAGAAGCCTACGAGGAAAATTATTTCAAAACTACCCTGAGATTTTTCTGGATGATCCGTTTTGTTTATTTGATAAGTGCTTCTCACTAAATAGTAGACCAAGTTACTCAACATTATTGTTTCTTATTTTAGATATGTTCATCCTGTAGTTTAATCCCTATCAAATGAGAATGACATTGAAAATTCTACTTCAGTATTTTAATATTTCAATAATAATTGAAAATGTGGCTGGTTGGATTAGAATGAAATAAGCAAGACTGTACTTGTTTGTTTCTGTTTTGTTTTTCCTTTTATAACAAAGAACTTTGCCTGAGGAGTGTATATCATAATTTATTGAGTCCATTCGACAAACACTTTATAAGCAAAAGAGAGACAGAGAATACAACATATACACAGGTAAATCAATACAAGTGATTTGAGGAAAGGAAAAAAAACATAACAATTCAGGAAATCAGGGAAGAATTCACAGAAAAAATAGCAGCAGAACTGAGAATTTAAGGAAAACAAAGATTCTGATGGGGTAGATGAGAAAGATGGTATATTCGAGGTATGCATAGGAGAAGGCACTGTGATAAGGCCAAAGGGTAAAGACATAAAGACATGAAATGAGATAACACATATAAAATGTTTTGCAATCCTTAAAGTGTTATATTACATTAAATTACCTACCATTATTATGTTGGCATGTAGACAACATACACATTCATCTAGTATGAAAATAACATGAAATGAATAGAGAGCAAAAAGTTGAAAGGATAGATGGAAGCCAGATTGTGACAGGCTTTGAATGCCAGCTGAACGAATCTGCACTTCATCTGAAAGACAATGGAAAACCAATGACGATTTTTGAACTGAGAGTGAAACATCAGACCTGTTCTTTAGATTGTTTTGGCAGCTGTGTGGAGAGCAGAGTGGAGAGAAGAAATACTGCAATCAGGGTAAGCCAATTAGGAGGCTGTTACAGTAGTTCAGGCAAGAGGTGATAAGGGACTAAGTTATGGTAGCAGCTGTGTGAGTGAAGAGAAAGGAATAGATTTTGAGAGACATGTAGGTAAAACTGACAAGGATAAAAAGGAAAGTAAAAAATATTTAGTATCATCACTGTTATTCAATAAAGAACCAGATAAGACTTGGTAACCAATTAAATGAGGTGAGAGGGTGGAGAGAAGGAAAAGGGAGAACAAAGGATGACTTTAAGGTTATGTACATGGTTGACCAGGATGATGCTAGTACCAAGGACCTAGTTCATTTATTTACTTATTTCAACAAATTGTGTTCCAATTCTGTGTAAAACTAAGGATTACAAAACCCTATATGTTATCTCATTTGAGATTCACTTCCATTATTAAAAGTAAAATAGCTTTTCTGTTCACTTTAACTGAGGAAAAAGGAGAGTAAATTGACCTAGCATTATGTACCTAATACATCTCTGAGGCAGCATTTAAGCCTAGATTTTCCAGATGCCAGGTCCATCACTTTACCTGCTGCACTGTACAGATACTCTAAAATTAAGCTGTCTTGATTTCTAGCTCTGTTAAATTTTCTTTTCATGTGGACCTTTTTTCTCAGGATCTCAGTCTCCTCATCTACAAAATGATGAGGTTCAATCAGCACAAAGGTCTATGACTCTCTGGTTCTGCCTGTGAGTGTGTATGAATCTGTATCCTTTCCATGAAGGGAAAATTCTTAGAAGTGAAGCAAAGACACAAGCCCATGAATTTTCATGGTACCAGACAGTGGAGCAAAAGAGACAGACTATGAGTTATTTTGGAGGTTTACTGACACAACTTAATGACTGAGTATAGAAAATGAGGGAGAAAGGGAAAGAATCACAGACTACTGCAAAGTTATAAGGCAATGATAGCACCAAGGGAATTAGAGAAGTTAGAGGGTGGGGCAGATTTAAGAGGACAAAAATAATTAAGGATTCTGGGTTTTGGCTTTTTTTTTGGACACATTGAATTTGAGATATCAACAGGTTATCTGGCAGGCATTTGGAAACATTACACAGAACTTCCAGAGAGAGAGATTTGGGGAAAATCTGCAGAGAGGTGATAATTGAAACAATGGAAATGGGTCTAAGATCACCAAAAGCAACTATGTAGAGAAATCCTTAATGGAAACTTGGGAAACACATTTAAGGGGCTGTATCAATTTGACATTATTAAAAGAATGAGTCCTTTCTGAATCTCTTATTTCTTGTGTGGAAGTGTTAAACAATGTCTGAAGGAGTCTTTTAAAAATTCAGTAAGCTATTTAATAAGCATATCATTTTTGAATTTTCTTTTTTATTACAAACTAAATTATCAACAAATATAAATAATTATATATGCAGAGAATAAAGCCTACCACTAAAACTGTGAACTGTTACATAATTTTAAAAGTAAATATTAGCACAGTAATAACATCAATATTGTGATGTTTTATGTGCTGCATCAAAGAGCCAATCAATCAATAAGCTTTTACAAAGTACTTCTCATGTACCCGCCCCTGTCCAAGGTGCTGAGAGTACAAAGGCAAAAATAGAAAAAAAAACCCTCATGAAGCTACTGGAGTCTACTAGTGGAGACAACATGTGTTTCTGTAAATACATACAAAATAATACATAGAAAATTTTGGAAATAAGGCCACTAACAGCTACAAGTGTTAGATCAGGAAAGATACCACTTCAGCAGAGTCTTAAAGGAAATAAGGCAGAAATAAAAAGGGAGTGCAATTCAGTGAGTTCAAAACAGCCACCTCAAAAGCAATGAGACAGGTGTTAAAAAGAACATCAGGAAAGCCAATTTGGCTGGACTTTGGAATATGAGATATGGGAATAATCAGAAATAACCTGGTAAATGTTTAGCAACCAGGTCTCTGGGAGGAGGAGGGAAATTAGATTGTGCTGGATATAGTTTTAGGCTTAATCTGCATTTTTTACATTTTTTTCCCAATTTTCTAAGGTCTAGAACATCAACAAAATAATAAAGCCTTGATATATAATGTTTGTAATAAATGTTTTGTCAGGAAATAAATGCTTACGCTGAAAACAATCATTATCCGAGTCAGTAAGAACTGTCTCCAGTACATCGTTGTGAATAATGTATAATCATGTCAGAAAGGTAGATTGGGACCAAGTTGTGAAGGGCTTTAAATGGTAAACAGAGAATGGATATAGTCAGAAATGCAATTCTGGAAAAGCACTTTGCAGCTGGTTGGACTAAAAGGAGAGACTTGCATCCAAGAGACCAATTAGTACTTATCCCTTTGCTTACATAGTCTATTAATATTATTTGCTTATATTTTGTATTTATATAATGTTAATTCAGCAGACAGCCATCAATCAGCATAGACTTGTTAAAAAGTAAAACAAAATTCTGCATTTAAGTGATAAAAATATCACTTCAATCTGTAAAGTCACTAGAAGTACACAGTTATAAAAAAAAATCACACAAATCTATGTGGTTTGGACAGAAAACCTGACACAGTTTCAAAACCATTTATATTTTAGGTTAGAAAACTACTTTTAGATATTACTTTTGCTAAATTTGGCTGTCAAACTAGAAATCTAGGGTTACCTGGGGCCCAATAAACCACAATCCTTTTCTGTAACCCTAATGTCACTTGTGCTGATCTTCTAGCCAGTCTCAGTGTTCAATAAAAACAAGACAAACAGATATATGAGATTGTGGTCCATTGCAAACCCAATGTAATACAGTATTGTGAGCCACAGTGAATATGCCACTAATTAATTTCAAGATTAAAAAGACAGATCTTGGGGGCCTTGTTTGCACTGAGAATTTTATATAAATTGTAACTGATTGTTTCAGAGCAATGCTTAGAGGAAATTTTGCCACTTGGACTTGGTCATGCTCTGCAATAAAATCATTAGATATTTTTTTTAAAAGTAGCTTATATCTAGTTTAGAAATAAATGTAGTATTCCACAGAATATAAAGGCTTTTTAAAGAAAACTTTAATGGAAACGCCATGTAGAAAGTTTTATCTTAATTAGAAGGCTATATGTTTTTTTCACCACACTTTTATATGTAAGATAAGGCATGCTTTGCACTGGCTGTTATTCAGCTGTGCAGAAGAGAAATCTCTGCTTAGGTAAAAGAAAAAGCAAGTAAGATTTGAATCAGTATTGTGTCTTTTAAGCTGTAAACTCTTGGAAGCAAAAGTTATTGTCTGCTTAAGAAGATAATGTCGTGCTATGTTATTAATAGATACTCCATGTTTATGAATAGTAATGGGCTAACACATTTCATAGAGAATTATCAAATTTACTTCAATCAGTAGTTTTAATTAATTTAGTTAGTTTCAGTTTCTTTCTTTAATTATATTAATTTTCCGTTTAGGTTTTTGGATGCTATGCCATTCAGTGCATATGTATATTAATGATTCATTTTATTCCCTTTATCACCTTTAAGCACAATGTAGTTTTCTTCATTGTCTCTCTTGCCCATATCTGCCTTTACTTTTGCTTTGGTTGAGATCATAGTTGCTACCTCTGCTTTTCTGAGTTCTCTGGAAACACAATAAATTGAACTTTGCTCCCCCATTAGAACTCTACCTCTGAATTTTTAAGTATCAAGTATGCGTCTTATCAACAATATATTGGTAAGCTCTGTTTTCTATTCCATTCTGCTAACTTCTATTTTATAAGTTAATTTATTATCCCTTTCATATTCATGGTGATGATGACCAATTATTTCCCTCCATCATATAATCTCACAGTTTTTACTCTCCTCCCCCTTCACAAAGAGAAAGATGATGATAAATGAGGAGTATTATTAGCAATAGTGATTTATAATTGAATTGATCTCCTTCTGTTCCATTGGTCTTCTATTTTCCCCACCAAGACTCTAACCACTGATTCTAACTTTTCCTTTATTTCCTTTCAATCTTCCCTTTATAATTCATGATCTGAAAGGGAAGTTTGTTGTGCTTATAATTATTCCCCTCCTCAGATCCACTATTCTTCTAAAATCTCTCTTTTGTCTCTATCCCTTGAATGTTTCACTGTTGACGATTATGTATTTCCATATGCTACTATTTATGCATGTGCTGTGTGTGAATGTTAAATCTTCCTAGAGAAAAGTCTGTGTCTCCTGTGATGCTCACTCTTCTCTCTCCTGTTTCATGTCTGCAATACTTTTTTTAATGAACCTCAATGAAGAAAAATAACAATTCTATCTCTTTCTTCATGATTTCATCTTTAATGTACTGTTTTTTAAATGTTTTTTCTTTTCTCTGTTAAGAGCATGAAAACATAATGAAGTCACCCAAGTGCTCTATTTTCTTGCATGACACCCTCCACGACTCCTAAAGATATTGAGGTTATGAAGGAACCCTCTCTATTAGAATGGAAATTCTTCATCGTGGTTTAATTCCTTGTAATTGTTCAAATGTGTTTTTACTTCTGTGTTTGTATTCCAGAGTTTCAACTCAGCTCTGGGCTTTTAATTAGAAATGCCTGAAAATTCTCTATTCTATTTAGAAGTCTCTTGCTTCTTCTTTCTACTTGGGCTCTTACCCAGGACCTTACTCATTTTTGCAGGATAAGTTAAATTTGGGTATGTCTTTATCTTTTGCCTCTTGCAATACAATATTCTAAGATTTTTTCTCTTTTTAAATAGTTATAAGTCTTGTGCCAGCTTCATTCTTATTACTAGGCACCTGAACTAATTCTGGCAATGTCATTTGTTGGTGTTGTCCTGTAAGCTCTGTTTTGCTATATCATCAATATTATGCAAATGAACAGTTCTGAGGATTTTAAAAAGTTTATGAGGAATGGAAGGAGCAGAACCAGGAGAACAAATTACACAACATTTTAAAAACAAAGAACTTTGAAAACTATAAAAACTATAATCAATGAAACAACACCCATGATTCCAGAGGAACCAATTATAACACATACATTTTACTTCTGACAGAGATGTGATAGATTTAGGGTACAGAATGAGACGTGTGTATATTTGAATACATCCAATCAAGGAATTTGTTTCACATCTTTGTTACAAAGAATTTGTTTTTTTCTCTTTTTTTTTCAATGAGAGTAGAAAGGAGAGAAAATAGGTTACTAGAAATTTAAAAAAAAGTAAAATAGAGAGGTTTGAGAATACAGATGTCAAATGTTGCATGCAGTTTCAGATATGGACACTGTATTGCTAGTTTTGCATAACGGTTTTGCTTTTTACAAGAGAGTGCCTGTGGAAAAAAAAATCAGGAAATGTCTTTATAGACATTAACAAAACTTTAAAAAAGAAGATAATATTTTAAAAATTTTTAAAAAATTGAAACAACAAATGACAGAATATAAGCTATTTTACAACTAGTTTTGTGAAGTAAAATTACTCTTGCCAAAAGGTTTTAAGATATCACAGTAAATATCTTTTATTAACTTTAATAAAAGAAAATATTCAGTAAGGGGTTGCTAAAAGAAAGGATTAAAATTAGTTACAAATGAAATAAACTTAAAACTAAAACCTGATGCATGAACAAATAATAAAGAAATCCTAGAAACAACAGATAATTTCATTAAAGATGACAATAGTAAGAGCAACACACACAAGGACATAAACAAGGTCCTGAGAGTTAAACCAGAGAGAATCAAAATAGAAAAAGAAAGCTATGGACTATCCAAATTCACAGATTGCTCGAAACTCCAATGAGTTTATGGAATTCAGGTTAAAAGCCCTTGCCAAAGAAAAATATCCCTAATGAACACTGACACACCCAAAAAATAAAATATTAGCTAATAAACTGCTATAGTATATCACAAAGATTATACATGACAAATAAGCTTAGACCTATACCAGAATCGCAGATTCTTTCAATACTATGAAAACCATCAGCATAACAGACAATATTAGTAATAAAAAACAAATATTACCTGAATTATGAATAGTTTCAGAAAAAGCTTCTGAACAATACAATACCTATTTATGTTTGAAATAAATATTATAAAACAAAGGAATAAATGGATATTTCCTAATATCGTAAGTACCTAAAACCAAGAGTTGGCATTTTAGGTAATAAGGATAAGTTGGGGACTTTCCATTAAGATCAGAGATAAAACAAGAATTCCATTATCACAATTATTATTTAATATGGTGCTAGAAATTCTATATCAATGAGACAAAAAAAGATATTGAGGGAAGAAGCATAAGCAAAGATCTAATATTAATTCTTTGCTGATGAATTATGATTTACACAAAGACTTCTATTCAGTCAACTAAAAAGTTGCTTGAAATAATTGATAATTTAATAAAATTAGAGCACGTAAAACAAAACTATCTAAAAATCAGCATTTCTGTATATTATTAACAAAACTGAATAGGAAGAAACAGAAAGAAAAACTGTTTAAAATAACTACAGAAAGTACAAAGTAAATGAAAGTCTACCAAATGAGATATACACACAGGAACTATAAAGATATCTAAGTAGTTGGACAAATATCAACTGATCGCTGGCTGGGAAAATAAAAGTGACAATGCTACCTAAATTCCTTTATGAATCAAACCATCAAAAGATTACTTTAGGGAGTTAATGTAAAAAAAAAAAAAAGCCAAATTCATCCAGAAAGAAGAAAGGCCAACAATCTAAGAGAAATGATGCTCGGGGGAGGGGGGTGGGGGGGAGAGTAAGAATCAAATATACTGCAAAGTAGTAATATTCAAAATTGTTTGGTGCTGGTAAGTAATAGGGAGGTGAGTCAGTGGAATAGATTTGGTAACCAATATATGGAACACAGTAAACGATGACTTGCTATAGGGATAAGAATTTCTTATCTTACAAAAGCTGCTAGGAAAACTTGAAAGTGGTCTAGTATAAACTATGAATGGAACATCATACTATTAACTAGATTGGTTCCAAATGATTACATGACTTAGAAATAAAAGATCAAATCATAAACAAATCACAGGAGCAAGGAAGAAATTACCTTTCATATCAATAGATAAGGGAAGATTTCATGACAAAACTAACCATCAAGAGGATCATATAAGATAAAATAAATAAATCTGATAACATTTTTTAGCCCAAATAAAACCACTGCAGCTTAAATTTAGAAATGAAACAGTTAACTGGGGGATGGGGGAAATTTGTGACAAATTTGTCTGATAATCATTTTGAAGATATATTAGGAATTGACTTGAAATTTCAGAATAAGAGTCATTCCCCAACAAATAAATTGTCAAAAGATATGAACAGATCAACTTTAGAAGGAAGAAATTCATGCTATCAATGTCAATTTGAAAAGAGTACTCCAAATTACTACTAATTAAATAAAGACATAGTAAAGTAACTCAGAAGTTCCACCTTAAACCCATCAGACTCACAAAGATGACAACAAAAAGAAAATGCCAAAAAAATGTTGGAAGGAATTCTGGAAAAGAAGCACAATAATTCACATCTGGTGAATCGGTTCATTGCTTTAACCATTCTAGAAAGCAACAAACTATGCTCCCATGGTTCCAATACTATGAAAACCCTATGACCCAGTGATAACTGCCCTAGTCCTATCTCCCCAAAGTCATAAAATAAAATGACTCATGTACAAAAATGTTCATACTAGTCTTTTGTTGTGGCAAAATATTTGAACACTAAGAGAGTACCCATCAAATTATGTCATATGAGTGTAAAGGAATACTATTATATAAGAAAGGAAAAAAGAAACAGTTTCAGAGAACTTTGTTAATACTTGTATGAACTATTTCAAAAAGTAGCATGGAAAACCAGAACAATTCATGTAATGACAAAACATTACAAATATAAATAACTTTGAAAAACTTAAGAACTCTGATCAATACAATGACCAAACACAATTCCATGGCACAGTGATGAAACTTGCTAACTACCTCCTAAAAAACTGAATCTATGATTCACATATTTTTTGGACATGCTCAATGTGGGAAGTTTTTTAATTGACTAGGCACATTTCCTACAAGGGTCTGTTTTTCTTTCCTTTTTTTTTCAAAAAGAGAAAGAGGAAAAGTGGGATGGAAAATAGATTTTTGTTAAAATTATGTTTTTAAACAGGATGTTTTTTAAACATATATGTCATTGTGGATGGAAGGCAAGACTGAACAGGCTTCTAAAGTTGTGGACCTCTGCCTGGAACAAGTAACCATAAGCAACATAATTCAGGTTGAAGGTTATTGCAAAGTTAAAGTCAATTTTTCCAAGGAGTTCTATAAGGCAGCATTGGGCAGTGGGAATAGTGCAGAAATGGAAGTTAAAAGATCTGGGTTCAAATTCCAGCCCCAGCACTTTACTATTTTAATGATGGTAGGCATTCCCCTTACCATCTCTGGGCCTGGGTCTCTGCAGGACATTGAAGCACTCAATAATTTAAAAAAAATGGAGGAGGGCTTAATTATCCTATTGCATTTTGATTTTCTCTGAAAAGCACCCCCTGACATTTATAGAAAGCTGTGAGCTTCCAGAGGAACTGGATTCTTATTTGTTTATGTTTACAAATGAGGCAATCCACCATCACATCCAGATCATTTGCAAAAAAATTCTCTGTTGACTCATATGTCAGAATGCTTCAGGTGCATATATCTCTTTTCCTCCATATAATCTACAGGACCAATTCAATCTACCACTCCTTACACTGTGTAAATGTATATAACTGGTTTTAGTTGTGAAAATGTGAAGAGAAAATATTCTAAAGATCTTACTGACTGATATAAAAAAATTCCTAAAAGTGAGATATTTGAGTCAAAGTGAAAGGTAAATAAAGTTGTAGTCATTTAGGAATTTTTAAAAAGCCATTTTTATAAATTGTGATTTAAAAAATTGCTATCACCTGCTAGCCAAACTTTTGATAATTAGAGCTCCCTCCTCTGGTAACAGATGGGGCTTATATTTAAAACCTGCTTAGGTTGGTGGAACCTCCCAGGGCTTTTACTCAATTAGCACAGTCACTTCCTCAGCACCCTGAGGATTCAAAGACATTCAAAGACTAGGATTAAACTGAGTTTAATCAGGATTAAGAAAGACTACAACAACGAAATCACAAATTCTTTGAAGTATTTTGTAAAAAAGAAAAACAATCATTTTATCAATATCCATCTCTGAAGCTATTTACAGTAAACTTAGTGCCAAGGAAATAAGATGTGTTGTCATTTTGTGTCTTCACTCACCAAATAAACAAATTTAATCATAAAATACTACAATGTCAATATAAAATAAAGATAAAATTGTATATCAAAGTGGACAAATTATGCTTTGAAAATGCAGTTATTTCCATTTTTGTGATCAGGGAATACTTCAGTTCAAATAATTACAATAAGATAATTCTGTATCTGAACAGAAAAAAATTGTGATGCTACAGCCATAGTCTAAAAGTTGGAGAGTATCGTTTATAAAAACTTAAGCTAGAATTTTGACTGCTTTTCTCAATTTGAAGAAAATTTATTTACCAATTGGAATAAGACCAGTGGTTTGCTGACATAGCTTCCTCCACCCATGAAACCTGATTGATCCCATCTTCCATGACATAGCTTCCTGGTCTAGGGGTATAAAAAGTCCCAGGCACATAAAGTCAGCTTCTCTCAGAATGAGTGTTCCTTTAGATCACAGGAGTCACCATACCCTGAGGACTGACTGTCCAGATAAGTTTCCGGAGAGAGACAAGAGGGACCAAATTCAGATAATCATCCTGTCCCAACATCAGACCCAAAATAAGAGTGTGCTTGATTTCGAAGCATGCCTAGGAAAGTTGGCATAGTTAAGATGAAATGAGGGATTGTCTCGTGGTGCACACTGTGGTTGGGGGGCAGCGGGTGGCAAAGCCCTGAACAAAATATAGACTCCTCCTGATAGTACAAGGGAATCTTCTCCGTGGGACCTGCCTGAGGCTCCTTCCAGAGAGACAGATCAGCTCTGTGAGTGCCAAAGGAATTTGCCTGAATGGGTAAAAAAACAACCAAGGTCAGAAAGCCTTAGTTGTTGAAGTTGGACTGCCACTGCATTCAAAGTTAAAGTAAATTAGTCTACACATTAAGCAGCTGAAAGTTTTTGGCTTTCAGGCACAGAAAAATGGAAGCCAAGGGGTGGCTAATAAAGGTGGTGGCCCCTCAAATGAAGAGACCTTCTCTTGATGGGGATGGAGAGTAAGGTTTCTAACCCAGAGGTTCTGATTCCTCTTGAGAGATGAACCACATCCTGGAGAAAAAGTACAGACTTGTGACAGAAACTTGTAACTCCCACCAGGGTACCAGGACAGTACTTCTCTGACTGAGGGGAGAGTTTGGGGAACAACTCTCTTTACTTTGGTTGCTGGGGGCAGGGAAGGAAGGAAGATAGGGACAGTGAGATTTTGAGATTTAGCCTTTCTGAAGGACTTCTAACTTTTGTGTTCCTATCCATTTTTGCTTTGTTCATTTCTATTTACTCCTTTTCTCCCTTTTTTCCCATGAGCTGAACACCTCTGTCCTAGAAGATCATTAGGACCTTCTATCAAGGTCCAGTATATGGTAGGAACAACCATTTCCTAATACCACTTCCTTGACCCTGTCACAGTCCTCACCCTGCTGTAGGCCTCATGCAATTTGACTGGCTACATCTTTTGTGATGCAACTTCCTGCCTGGGGGCAAAAGAGGTTTTGGAAGCATGTAGTTAGTATTTCTCAGACTTGCTGGTCTCCTGAGAGCACAGGAGTTACCATTTTCTGTTGATTGATTGACTGACCAAACACATTCATAAATGGAGATGAAAATGGTGTGCGCATCCAGAGAAGAAATCCTTATTGCATATCTTTGCTGTGTTAAAACAAAGTAAACCTTCTCCTCCATTAAATGTTCAGTGACTTGGCAGTGTTTCATTTTATCCCAATATCAAACCTGAACTAAAAGAGTGTTAGATTTAGAGTCATACCAGCAACATGAATTCTGCCTTGATTTCAATTAAAAATAAAACCACAAATTGAATTTCATAGCATTTATTTACATTTTTATAATTTCTTAGTTATAATGCTAGTAACCCAAAGCAGACAATGAAACAACTTATTAAACTTAGTTTTGAATTCATTGTTTAATTTTTTTTATCATTCAGTAGCACATACAAATACCACAAAAGACACAGAAAGAAGGAAGCCTGTCAATTTCAAAAAAGAAGGAAGAGTTTGGTCTTGTATTAGCGTATTCTTCACATAATTAAAGTAGAAAGAATGATAATTGTCTTTTACATAGTTTTAAAACTGACAGAATAGACACTATGGGAAAATTGGGGCTATATTGCTGTCAGGAAGACATAGAACAGGTTTAAGAAGTGAGAAGGGCACAGGGAAAAAAAACAGGCAATAAGTTTAAAATGCTTATTTTTTTCACTTACAAATTTTTCTATGAAGTTCTTTACACAAATCTGATTTCTGGCTTATTGTTTCCAGCAACAACAAAAAAAAATTAATTCTTTTGATTCACAAGTTTTATTTATGAATAAGCACTTGAGCTGATTTCCCTAGGGGGAGAAATTCATTTGACATTTAAAACAAAGGTATTTTAAAGAGCTAAATATCATAACTTACATCACGGTCTAAAATAGTGGTTAAGGTAATGGGACTACCTTGTATTAAGGCACAGAAGAAAACTGTTAATTTCATTTGGGCCGCTTTTCATATATGCAAATGACACACCAATAGGGAACATACTTTAAACTGCTTTTACACTAAGGTTGATAAGAGTTGCCTTGATGCATCTCAATTCATAATCAGTTCCCTTGGAAACCAACCAATACGATGAATCTACAAGGCTCTCAGATACAGTTACAGTGCAGCAGGTGACCTTTGGAACAGAAAGAAGCTCTGCTCCTGAGGGGGATCGAACTTATAACCTTGACCTCATTAAGCACAGTGTCCTAACTAAGCTAACCAGTCAAACACACACACTTTGTGAATAATCTATGGTTATTACTCTGACAGTAAGAAAACTACCTTTAATCGCAATGAACTTTACTATTATTGCCGATAATCACTGAGAATACATCTCACACAGAAGTGAACTTAGAATGTCAAAGTTGAATATCCTAGACTGAAAACCTCAAGGATTTCTCTCAATCAGCTGGGTACTACATTATAATTCATTCATAATTTCTGTTTTATTTCAAAATCAGGTATTACAAAATAAACTTAAATGTACATTTCAGTCCCTGCCTAATTCAATCTGAAGTTAGAGAGGGAAAATATTAGAAGTAAAATTCAACTGGGCAAAATAAGTGCTGGAAAATAAGAGTATGACCAAAATAATCCATCTTGTGTGAGTTTAAAATACATTTTCTTTAAATTAATTTGCTTGGAAAAAAGGGAAAAGAAGTAGAATGTGACAACATCTTGGTGCGTTCTACCAGAAAATTATTCACTTTTATACGTTTGCATTTTATTTCCTTGGAAAATATTAAATACATTAAGTCAAAGATTTCAAATACATAATTACTTTCTCCCCCTTACATGCCGCACCAAATGAAAGCTTTTACTGTCTTTTTGCTTTTTATTTTTCAATATAAGCTATTCACAACCACAGAAAGTCAACAAATCCATGTAGACAGTTGTCAGCATATACTATAATAAATAAAAGAATTTCTAAATAAACTAGCTTTTCTTCTCACACTCTATAATAGAAAATTCTTCACAAATAATGCAGGCCCTAGAAAGATTAAAATATGTGCATGAGAATTAAGAAAAACCACTTGAGCATAGCAAAATTGAGTGCTCACTTCACTCCCTCTCTTTTCTTAGCCTTTTAAGTGTAAAAATATGAGAATGGAGGAAAAGGGGAACCATTTCTTTGATTCAAAAATTTCAAATGACAATCATAATATTGAATCATGAATAGAGGGAATGTATTTATTTAGTAAAGAAAAAGACAATAGTTATGACTTCGAAATCTAAAAGGGAAATGCATCTGAATTAAAAACCAAGTTCAACAAACATATTTACTTATACTTTATTATTTTTTTAAAAAAAAATAAAATTTTCTGAGAAGTCACTGAATAGCAGCATGTGTGCCCCAAATGTGTAAGTGAAACCCTCAAGAAATTCTTTCTAACATCTGTGAATAATTTTGTATCATCGCACACTTTCCTTGAAGAGAAAAGATCAGAGTACAATAGCAAAACATCCATATGTAGTATTAATTTTTCCCTGCTATTAAGCATGATCTGAAACATCTTAATGTTTTCCAGAGGGAAATATACTTGCAATCACAACACTTTTTACCTAAGACAATTTGTTACTAAGCAATAAAAGTTTTGCACACTAAGAGCAAGACAGTGCTAAGTCAGAGGCAGTTAACTAAATGAATCTTTCTCTAATCAGGAACTTTAAATGACAAAAAAACAGTGAAATACTCTGCTGGGATTTCTAAACCCCATGCCTTCAAAATCAGAAGAATATGCAGTATTAATGAAAATCACTGAATGAATAATTACATGAAGAATCATAAAAAGACAAATCACCTCCAAATACAATTTTTCCCACTTTTAACTAGTGTTTATGGGGAAACTATTTTCCAATACCAATGATATCATACTGATTAAAGCAAAGATACCAGGAATTAAACTTTTACTCAAATCAATCAAAACTAAAGATTAATATTTAAAACCAACACATACACACTATCCACTGAACCACCTTAGCTGCTCCATATACATATACACACCTATATGTATACAAAGACACATCCATATCCACACATACTCCCCTCACTCCCCCAACAAGGTAGAGCCCTTTGGTGAACTATCACATATCAATGCAAAATATTCAAAATAATTGTGCATAAATAGAAAGAGTTCCAGAATTCCATATCTGGAATGTTCTGTTACTGTCTTAAATTGATGGATTTTCAAAATAACCCTACTTTTGTGGAGGGGAACACCAATACTTGAAATTAGGTAGACACCTAAATAAACAAAAACGAAAGGTTACCTGGACCTAGGAGATTCTATGGTTAGTTTTAAATAAGTTTACCACATGAGAGATGCAATAATCTGTAAACTGAGGCTATGAAAGGCAATAAAGAGAGTTGACTAAGCTACTATGGAAAGCAGACCAAAGTTTTGTTCTACTACCTCATTTTCCACTAATCCTCATTTCTAATTTTGTGTGTGTGTTTATCCTTCATTGTTGAAGACCATGCCATCAGAGAAATGATGCCATGACTTGCACTTGACTTTGTTTTCAGTGAGGGAGGGCTGTGCAGGTCACCAGCCTCACTTCTCCTCCAGAGCCATCGGAATCCAGTGACCAGATATTCATCAGGATGACTGGAGATGCCCCAGGATGAGGCAATTGGGGTTAGGTGACTTGCCTAGTGAGTGTCAAATGTCTGAGGTGAGATTTGAACTGAGGTCCTCCTGATTCCTGCACTAGTGCTCTATTTACTGCACCACCTAGCTGTCCCATCATTTCTAATTTTACAGATTAACAAACTGAGGACCTGTAGAGGTTAACTGACTTGTCCAATGTCATACAAATATTAAGTGGAACAGGATTTGAACACAGGTTCTGACTTCAAATCTCCATATTACAATACTTTGGTAAGATTTGGAGCACTCACAATCAGCACCTATTTGAAATAACTTTACTAACGTGAACTCCTTAATAGATATTGAATATCTGCAAAGCAAAATGAAGCTAAAACAAGTAAACACCTCCCGCAATCAATGAAAAACTTCAGGAACCTCACATCTTCCCCAGTACATCTCCTAAATGGTATCTACTGCAGAGTTAGCAAGACGAGATAAATTAAAACACCTCCGTTCCTCCTGAGTGCTTCACAGCATAGATTCATTATTTTATTTAAAATGTATGGTCAGATTAGAAATATATTCAAATGTAAGTAGAAAATTGCAAATTATACACTTCAGTAAATAAGTAAACCATTTCCTCATTTTTTCCTAATGTTCCTTAAATTATTTCCACAGTTTAAGAAGTCTTAACTCTTACTTCCATGGCAGAACCCTTATGAATTTTTCCTATCCTTGCCAGTCCTAAAGACTCTTGATCTTTTCTTCCTGAATTCCTTATCACATGTACCCAAAAGGCTAAAAATAAAATCTCATGACTGTTTCAAGACAAAAAACAAAAGCTACCAATTTTTAAAACTATCTTCTAATTTTTCTTTCCCTTTCATCTTTACTAATTATCTAGATTCTTCAGCACGGTTGTTCAGTCAATTTTTATTTGCTTGTTTAGTAGTGTCTGACTTTTCGTGATCTCCTTTGGGGTTTTCTTGGCAAACATACTGCAATGATTTGCCCTTTCCTTCTTTAGCACATTTTACAGATGAGACTGAAGCAAACAGAGTTACGTGACTTGCTCAGGATCACATAGCGTTTGAGGCCTGATTTGAAATCATGAAGATGAGTCTTTCTGACTCAAGGTCTGACACTCAATACAATGAATCACTTATGTGCATTCATCAATATTCCCTTCATTGTATATTTGTCAATGACTATTGCCCATCCCATTCTTTTTTCAATGCAATCAGTTTCTTGGACAGAGTGAATATAAATTCCTGATCTGCTCATTTAAATTTCACTCATCCACACATCTCTTTCCCAGTTCCCCTTGTGACTTCTATTTAGTTTGTTTTTGTAAGATTATTAGATAAAATTAGGAAAACAGTGCTTGGCAGTGTAAGGAAACCATGGTAACAGGTCCAAAAAGCAAAGAAGACATGCACATCATACTTTATGGCTTAGAAACCTCTTTATCACATAGATCCAGTGAAATAAATTGTGGAAGTATTATCCCCACTTTACAGATCAAGAAACTAAGGCTCTAACATGCTATAAAATTGGCCCACTGTCACATAACTAGTGAGCAGTTGAAGGAAGATTCCAACTCAAGACCAAGACTCTTTCCATATGAACCTATTATTCTTGGTTCCATTACTTTTATGCATAAAACCACCATGTCCATGATATTTCTGTGGCCCATGCTAATTGGCGTCCCCTTTCACTATGGACTGTGAATTTGGGTAGTCATTTTAAAAAATCTACCAAATTCTGGCATGTTTAACTGAATAAATAAGTGTGAAATCATCTCTGTTATCTGGAAAAGCAGTTGATAATAGTGAAGGGAAAATTCAAGTTTTTACTTCCATTTGGTTCTTAGAGAATTTTGACTAGCAAAAATAGTCATTGAAATATGTAAATATGTAAAAAAAGAACGATGTGAGAAGTCACTTGTCTTTCCTCTCAGTACAGACAATAAATTCTCTTACAATTAAATATAAATATGGCAAAGAAAAAAGGTAATAGAAATTCAAAAGAAAGTTACCTTCGTCGGTTTCATGCCACACAATTCCTTCCAGATTCACACTGGTCCCAGGTTCACAGGGTCCCAGACATTCAGGCTCAGTGATTACTCCAACTTCACATGTATTAACACCCACTGAACGAGTTCGTACCAAAAGCTGCTCAACTGGGGCTGCAATATTGGATGAAGATGAAGAAAAGTGGGAAGGCAGGATCTGAGGCGTGATGCTACTGGAAATTGGTGGAGGTGGTGCTGGCACTGTAAACAGGGGGTCAACCTGAAAAACAGACATGCTTACTGCAATGGAGCTGAGTAGGTGGTTCATTACAAGCAAAAATAACTTTATAACTGTATTACCTCTGGAAAAGATCATTATTCAAAACTCCCACTGGTACTTCAAATATAATTTGAATGTCCTTAATGATGCTAGAACATAACATATGATTAAAGGTACAGATATAATATTCTTTGTGCTAAACAAAGTTCAGAAAGTTTTAAGTTTTCAGTTATGCCTGAATTATACAGACTAGCTTTTCGGAATTCATCGAATAGCTCTACACAACTCATAACTGCATGAAAATAAGCATTGCAAAACGAACAATGCCCCCCACCTTCACATCTTTTAAAGGAAAAATTGGTTAAAAAAGGACAACCAAAATCTACAAAAGTACACTTTCCCGTATCTCACCATGAGAAACTCCAGTGAACACTATACATCTGGGCAGGTAAAACATTAATAAAAATATTCAGAGTACGTTTTAATTTCAAAGTGACAAATACATTCATGTATTTATTCACAACTAAATCACCTCAGTTACAGAAATATGTACTTTTATAATCATATTTAGGTCTGAAGTCCTTAAACTGAATATTAATATTTTTAAACATCACATCTTAGGTAGATGTTAATTATTAGCAGACTGTGTAAGCATGACCAAGAATATTACAAGTTATTTTGTGGTGATTTCTCACAAGTTTTATTTTGCTCATTTATTCGAACAACAAATCACAATAAACTGAAGCCATGTAGTAAATGAAACATTCCTGTTCGCCTTCCCTTATAGCTTATGGACATTTTCAGCTCAAGTCTTTTCTATCTTCCTGGTGTCTTCTAGATGGAACCATCAGTGAGAAGTTGGGGAAATCACTAGCACAGTGCTTAGCACACAAGAGACACTTAGCAAATGGGAAGGACTGGCTGTCCGCCATAATGTCCTCTTCTCATCTAACCATCTGGGAAACTTTACAATCATCACACCTCCATGCACATGCACACACACACACATACAGCTCACACACTATATCACATTTCAGGTGGGAAGCAGAGTAACCACCAAAACACTGGGAATATCTTATTTTTTTATTTACCAGACCTGTGATTTTACTGGAATAAGGAAACACCCTCTACCAATTCAGTTCAGTAACTCTTCTGTAATTGATAATCTTAAGAGAGTTATTTGAGATACTTGCCCAGACTCACACAGGCAGTGTAGATTTGAAGCCACCCTTCAAATCAGATCTTCCTGACTCAAGAGGCCGTTTCTAATATTCATATGCCACACTGACTCTCGGAGATTTTTACTCTAACAATGCCCATATATAATGTCTGTATGTATAAGTAATAACTACTCATTGGTACACCAGCTAAAATTCATCGTCAGTCTCAGGGAATGATGCTAATTGTCACATTTAATCTTGACAAACAGCTATCAATTAAAAAAATAGCAAAAGTCAACATTACATAGCCAGACAATCTACATAAAGGGAAACCTTCTGTTTAGTCCTTCAATTGGTTATCTCAAATCCCATATGTAAATAAGGATACCTATTAGGGAAAAAAGAGTAAAACTCAGCCTTGCTTATGCATTCATATTTTCCTACCATACTTTCTAAGAATTCAGCACTTTTATAGACATAATGAACAAATCTGTGTAAAAATGATGTGTGTATATGTAATAAAATGAGTTCTCATTTAAGCAGCTGAGTCAGCTTTTTGAGCTTTTTCATGAGTGTAGGAATTATCTCTACAATTTGCATTCCACTAAAATGATAAAGTGGTATTAATTTAGGCCAAGAAGATTCATAATGTAAGAAAGCAATCTTTCATCCAACTGCCCATTAAAGGAATTTAATTTCCCACTTTCAAGGCCCCACAAAAGTTTCTTAGTTTGATGTTCTTTGGTGGTTCTTGATTCTTTATCTTCGTCACAATGCCCTACAACACATTTGGAAGTCCAACGTTAAATTCAATGATTTAAGTTTTAACGTAAATGTAGCTTAACGCAGATCAAAGTTCAAAGTTCACAGTGATATTTATACTTTATAAACTGACTTAACAAATGAAGAGGGAAATGTCAGAAAGAATATCCACGGTAGTAGTTCCACACTATTTAACTGACTTAAGAGGTTGCAATATTGCAATAATATTTTTCTAGAATAGGGAAAATAAATAATACTAGAAATAATGAACCAACTTTTCAAGTATTTTTGTACATTTTCTGCTGTTTAACAAAAACATTTGCATTTAATTTTTTAATGGTTTATGTATGCTGATTTTATAGCTGTGACTTCCCAATAATTTCACAGTACCACACTCCCTTATAAGTGTCATGCAAATAATACATGGTTGTACTTTTTCATTTCGCATGTATCTTTATTATTTTTACATTTCTCATATTCAACAACTTGTTGTATTTCATTTTAATCCATTATCCCACTCTCGTTTACTTGAGTGACTTAAACTATATACATTTAAGTTTATGATAATCATAATTCTGTTTCTCCATTTATTTGTTTTGTTTTGATTTTTCCACCCTTTCTCCTTTAAGTCAGTACTTCCTTCTACAAATAATTCCCTTATGCTACTCACTATGTACATATGTGTGTAAATATACATATATATGCATATATATATAATGTGAATTCTCCCCACTACCCCCTCTTTCATAACTACAGAGACATGGTTCTTCACCACAAACCTATTTACAAACAGAATGGGGCAAAGCCCACAACAAATTGCTTCACCGTCCTCATTAACGATAACAAACTAAGTGATGAGAAACCCTGGGCTGTCAAGGTAATCCGCTTTCCACTTAGCTATTTGCAATAATACTGAGTGCTCCAAAACCCAGGGCTTACCATCTGTGCTGCTTCCATACCTACCAGCTTACCAGTATCTATCATCCAACCTGCTACTCCCCAAGTCTTGTCATATGTCCCACAGATGAACTTGCCTATAGGAATGGTCTCCCTCTATTAAAAAATATGACCTTTTTGAAAGTAGGGATCCTCATTTTTTAAAAAAAATGTATCCCTGGTGCTTATTGCTTGACACATATGTAAGCACTTAGAATGCTTTTTCATTCGTTCATATTCATTTGAAGTGTATGCAAGTCAAACATTTAGCTCACCTCTCATTATTGCTGTTGCTGCATCTGTCGTGGTTTCCCAAGAATGATTCAAATGCTTCTTTTCTGAAAAGGTCCAATTTTTGTTTTCCTTGAAGATTGTGTTTAGCTTTGTTGGACATCCTATTTTTGGTAGCAGCTTTAACTCCTTTCTTTTTGGAATAAACTATTCCATCCTTTTACCTTTATTTCCAAGACCACTGGGTAATCATAGATTATTTAAACTGGCATCCCTTAACAGCTGAATGTCTTTCTCCTAGATACTTGCAAAATTTGTTGTTACTGAAATTTTGAAATTTAACTGGTACTTGCCTAGGATTTTTAAGCATCAAATTTTTCTCTGGCAATGATAGGAGAGACTGATTGAGCAGTACTTTGTTTTCTATTTTTAAAAGTTCTGGACATGTAACTGTATCATTTCCTGCCAGATGGAATTGAGGTTCTTAGAAGTATCATCATCTTCTGGGAGATTCCTAAAATACCTCTTTCCCTCTTCTCTTCAAGGTCAATTGCTTTGTCTTGTGTAAAATTCATGTGTTCTTTTAACATTGCTGCCTTTTGCTTCATTTGCATCAGTGGAGGAAGCATCAATGATTGGCATTAGATGTAATAATTTATATGGTATTTCCTCTCTTCCCTCCCTATTTTCATTCTCACTGCAAAACCAGAAGAGATGCAGTTACTATCCCATGAATAGTTCCAAACCTACTCCATGTGACCAGTATTTGATGTCTATGCGAAATACTGGTTTTGGGATATCTATCTAAGATGAATAAAAAAAAGACACTTATTTTTCTTTTCCCTTTTTTCGGTGGGGGTGGGGATTTTTAAAATTTGAATTTATTTTTCAGTGAAGAAAACTGTGCCTTCTCTCCCTTGATCATCCCTTCCTGCCTACTAAGGAAAAAGAAAAGAAAAGAAAAACAAAATCCCTGTTACACACAAATTCCCTCATTGTATATATAGAAAATCAGTGTCTCAATGTTCAGAGTACAGCACTTCTCTGTTAAGAGTTGGTAGCACATTTCATCATGAATGTTTTAGAATCACTGCATTGATCAGAGTTCTCAAGTCTTGCAAAGTTGTTTGTCTTTAATATAATGTTTTTATTATATAAATTATTCTGGTACTGCTCTCCACGTTCTGCATCAATTCATAAAAATTTCCCAGGTTTCTCTGAAATCTTTTTCTGCATCATTTCTTACAGCAAAATAATATACGATTGCATCCACATACTATAAATTGTTCAGTCATTTCCCAATTGATGGGTGCCCCCATTTCAATTCTTTGCCACATCCTACCCCTCAAAAACTGCTATAAATATTTTGTACATGAATCCTTTTGTTTGTTAGAGTTCTCTGGCATATATAACTAACAGGGGTATTCTTGGGTGAAAGGGTATGCATTGTTTAATATGTCTGGGGGCTCTATTCCAAATGGTTTTCCAGAATGGCTAGACAGATTCGCAGCTTTACCACAACAGTGCATTTATGTATCTGCTTTGCCATAAAACCTCCCATATTTGTCAGTGTCATTTTTTGGCCAACTTTACCAATATGATAAGATAGTACCTCATATTTGCGTTAATGTGTGTTTCTCTAATTGTCAGTGACTAGGAGGAATTATTTTTGGTATGGTATTTCATAACTAGGATTTCTCTGAAAACTGCTTATTGAGCGATCATTTCTCAACTGCTTATAAACCATAATCAGTTCTATATATGTACATATATAGTCACATATATATGCATACATGTGTGTATATATGTGTGTGCATGTGTCTAATGAGACCTTTATAAGAAAAGCTTACAAATATTTTTCCTTTTTACCTGCTTTTATTTTAGGTGGCCTGACTTTGCCTTTTACAAAAACATTTTAAATTTATGCAATCAAAATGATCCATTTTATCTCCTGTGAGATAAGCATTTTGTTTAAACATGAACAGTTCACCTATCCATAGACTGAAAGGCAATTTTCTCCTTGTTCCTCTAAATCATTTGTCATCTTTATGTTATCTTTATATTTATGTCACATATTCATTGGAAGTTTATCTTGGTAAACTCTTTGTCTATACCTAGTTTCTGTCAGACAGCTTTCTAATTTTTCCAAATCTTGTCAAAGAGTGAATTCTTACTCCGATAGCTTCAGGAACCTTTTGGTTTATCAAAAAGTAAGCCACAATGTTCATTTTCTTCTGTAAAGTATACCTGTTCCACTGAACAATCTACTTCTTAACCTGCACAAAACTGCTTTAATTACTACTTCGTACTTTGGGACATAATACTGCTAGGTTTCCTTCATTTCTAATTTTTCCTATTATTTCCTTTGTGATTCTACATGGTTTTGTTCCTCCAGATAAAGTGTGTTGTTATTTTTTTAATGCTTTGGCAAACTGACTGACATAGAACTTTAAGAATAAATTAATTTAAATAGTTAATTTTATTAATTGCAAATTAATAATTAACTGTATTGATTTACTTAATTAATTTGGCCTATCCATGAAAAATCGGTATTCTCCAACTAACTGAACCTGTCTTAAAATATGCAAAGAATTTTGTAGTTCTATTTATATCATTCCTTTGCATTAGCAAGTAGAGTGCCAAATAGTCTATACTTTCTGTAGTTAAGTGGAATTTCTCTATCACTTTCTGTTTGATTTTGTTGGTAATATAAATAAATGCTTATGACTTGTGTGAGTATACTTATATCCTGCAACTTTGCTTAAGCTATTGTTTCAATTAATACTTTGGTTCACTAAAGTTCTTGAATCAAACTATAATTTTGTTTGTAAAAAACAATCATTTTACTTCCTCTTCACCCATATCTGTTCCCTCAATTTCTTTTTCTTGTCTCATTCCTATAGCTGCCAATCAACCAACAGTGGTTGTGTATAACTTTGACTTTATACGTTATCTTTTCAGAAAGATCTCTAATCTTCACAAATTTAAGAAAAAAAAGAAAAAGGTGTGATGGTATCCCCATTACAGATAATTCTAGCTGATGGTTTCAGATATATACTATTTATCATAAAAAAGGAAAAAAAAATCTATGTATTCCTGTTTTCTGTTTTTCAAAAAAGGAATGTTTTTTTCTGAATTTATTGACTTATGATGTTCTTGTTATTATTATATTCATTTACATTTCGTTTTTTTAATACTGAACCAGTCTTGTATTCTTGAATATATGTTCTTGTAGTCTCCTTACCAAATAGTTTTCTTTCTTTATTTTATTCTCTCCAGTATAGATAAGATCATACTTCTAACATATAAATTTGGTAGAATCTCTTCTTTTGCTATTGTTTTTGAACAACTTTGGTAGTAATGGAATTAATTATTCCTAATGTTTTATAGAATTTTCTTGTAATTCATATGCTCCTGAGTCCTCCACTCCCCTTGACAGATCATTTAAGTTTGTTAAGTGTTTCTTTCTGAGAATGAGTGTTTTTCCATTTCCTATTATGCTAGGCATTTTACATATACACATATATAGTAAATACTCATACATTTCATATAAGTTGTTAGTTTTACTGGCATATAACTGGGTGAAAGTACCTTAAAATTTATTTTATTTCTTCAGTGGTTTTGAAAATAACTTTTTCTTTTTTGTTACTTCTAACTTGATTATTTTTTTCCCTTTTAAAATTAGATAATGGTTTGTGCACTTTGATTTTAAAACAACAGTATTTAGTTTTATTAATTCAATATGTTTTTTGTTATTTTTTTTCTTTGCTCAAGTTTTATGTTATGTTGTTTAATGTGCAATCTAAGTTGAAGGTTAACAAGGTTTTGTTTGTTTGTTTGTTTTTAATTTTGAAAGTGTATGCCCAACTCACTTATCTGCTCTTTCATTTATTGATGGAAGTTTTTAAATTTATAAATATTCCCCTAAGAAATGTGTTGACTACATTCAAAAAATTCTGGTATATTGCCTCATTGATATCATTGTCTTTAATGAAATTATTTATTCCTGGACCAACTCATTCCTTATGAGTCTAATTAATGTTGAAAAACTTATTTAGTAGCCCTTAATTATTGTTCTTTTTTGCACTGAGGTCCATAAATGATGTTTTTAGTATTTGTGCCCTTATGCACTTTGAATTTTTTAATGTGCTAAAAGATGGCCAAATTTTTATGACAATTTCATCAGAAGCTTGAAAAATAATCTCCAGAATATTGTACAATAATATATCATATCTACATTTTGAATATTTCATTTAGGACCTGCTCTTCTTTTTGTTTATGTTTTGGTTATATTTATCTAGGTCTGTAATGAGTAAATTGAGATCATTCTCTATGATTGCTGTATTATTTCTCCTGCAATTCCTTTAATTTTTGTTGAAAGTAGTTAGATGTTACAGCATTTAATGTATAGACTGTTTATATTATCATTGCCCATGATATACATCAGCAAAATATAGTTTCTCTTTTAATTAAATCTACCTTTGCTTTAGGCTTGCATAAGATTTTGTTTATTAACCCTGGTCTTTCTTTTATACTTCAGCTGAAGCATAACAAATTTTGCTTTGCATTCTTATTTTAACTCTATGCAACTAGGTGGAGCAGTAGATAGAACACTGGACTTGGAATCAGGAAGATTCATCTTCATGAGTTTAAATCCAATCTCAGACACTTACTAGTTGTGTGACGTTGGGCAAGTCACTTAGTTTGCCTCAGTTCCACAGCAGTAAAAAATTAATCTGAGGGAAAGGGCAAAACATTCCAGCCTCTTTGCCAAGAAAATATCCAAATGGAGTCATAAAGAGTTGGACACAACTGAAACAACCCAACAGGTATCTTTCTATTTAAACTCTTGTCGACAAAATATTATTGGACTCTATTTTGTAATCTCTTCTGTTTTTTCCATTTTATGAATGAATTAATCTCATTGGCATTCATAATTATTATTAATTCTCTATTTCTCTCTATCCCCTTCTCTTATACATTTCCTTCTCTTTCCCAATCCCCTCTTTATAAAGAAGAGTTTAGTAACAGAGGAATGTGATCAGCATTCATTACTATTTGCTTGTTTCATTTTTTCTTTTCTCTTTCCTTCACCCAATGCCTAATAATAGGTTCTTTTTCTTTGTTTTCTTGCAAGTCTCTCTTCAAATTCCATCCTCCTCAGAGCTTTTTGGATTTGGGATTAACATCTCTTAATCTATTGTTTCTCAGACTACCCTCTTCCCTTCTCCCCATTCCCTCCTGTTTCCCCAGTGAATGACGCATGTATTTCTGTTCTCAATTGTATATATATTTTTTCTCATCCTTTGACTAGCTAAAATTTGAGTGGGATCAAGTGTCGCTTGCCCCACTTCTTCCTCCTTGTTTGTAGTCCTATGCTTAAAAACCCCAATAATGGAAGATAATTTCTCCCATACTGTGTATCCCTCCTCCCCTCTCACTTTCTAGTCTATTCCTTTCCCCATCCCTTTCCATTCTTCTAAGATAATCACAACCTACCCTAACTATTGCCAGGTTCTTCATCTTGTTAGACTTCCTCTATTACGCCAATGGTTTTCAAGTCATCCGGTGATTTTTAAATCATATTTCTTACATGGAGTTTGAAGGTCAATTGTCTTTAACATGAGATACTTCATAGTTTCTTCCATTTTTTCAGTCATTTGATCTGTTTTAATATTTCTTATTAAAGTCCACTGTCATTTTCATGGTTAAACTTTTGTATCTCTTATGCCAAGGTGACAATTCTCTTTCAAGTCTTTCTTCTGCAGCTCTTATTTCTTTTTACCATTTTTCTCTAGTCCTAGCATTTTATTTGTAAAAATAATTTTATGCTTAACATTTATTAAACCTCTTGCTTTATCTCTTCAGGGAATTCTAGTTGAACTTCTATCTCAACTGTGTTTTCTTTGAGGCTTTGCTTGTAGATGCTTTTCAGTCAGTTTTTTCTTCCGTGATTCTGTCTTTAGAACCCCTGTAATCACAATAGCTTTCTATGGGGGGGATTGTTTTTTATTGTTCATTTATCCAACTTACTTCCTTACTTTGAACTTTATGTTAGGGCTGGACTTTGAGAACTTCTGGAGCAAACATCTGGGCTGAGATTGTGCCCTTTCAGGTTCTTCTACTTTCATGAGTTATTTTGATTGTTATTCCAAGATCTCAGGAACAGCTCAGACTGAAGACCTAAAAGCTTTCAGCGCTCACAGTGTGGTCTGATCCGGGGCAGTCTGACCACTGCCCTGTTAGTCTGCGCTCTGCAGTTTCCTGACCTGGTTTTGGGTCTGAGCAAACCATCTGTGGGCCCATTCCTGATTGAAATTCTAGTAGACTCCTCCTGGACTCAACCACTGTCAACTCCCTAGAAACTTCAGTTTCAGAGTGACAGAATTTCAATCTCCACTTTGGTCTGGGATTCCTGCCCTAGTTATTTTCTTGTAGGTTTTCATATTGAGTGGGTACTAGGACTGAGACTAGTCATAGGATCAGAACTCCAAACTATTGCTTATTTCTAGACTTAATTGTTACTTTATACACAGTCTGGGGTCTGCTGCCATTTCTTACCCTGGAATGTCACCCCAACTACAGGCTCCCTCCTCAGTTCACCCAGGTAGAATGATCTGGGCCTGAGTAATAAGAGATAACATTACCAATTAGCACTTGTTCCCACAGTCTGCACAAAGTCGGGCTTCTCTATGTGGTTCTGGGACCTCTTCTCTCTCTGGTACACTGCCTTCATCTTACTTCAATTCCTGTACCAGAATCCTCTATTCCTGGTTAGAGCCACTGCCATTTCCCACAGAACTATGGGCAACCTTATCTCAAAAATGACTCACTATGGGTTTTTTCCTTGGTTTTTACCAATCAGGACATAATCTGATATGTTTTCTAGATCTCTGTGTTGGAGTTATAAGAGTAGATCTTCTCTGCATTTCTTCCTCTTAGCTCTGTTTCCACTTTGCTTTTTGTTCCTTAGGGATTCAATGTAGTAAAAACTATGTTTTTAATGTATTGTTAATTACCCAGGCTCCAAAGATTAGAAATGACAGTCTGAGTTCTTAAGAAATTTGCTATCTAGTAGAAAGTAAAACGGGTATTTTAATGCTTAGAATAAAGCAGAATAGCACAAGAGATTCATGAAGACAGAAGACTGCTTTCAGGTGAAAGCAATGGGGTACAAGAGGTTTTGGAAAAAATGATACTATCTGTAGTTAAAACACTCTAAATGAGTAGACAGGATCTTCTTCTCCTGCTGCCTTAACCATTTGGCCTGTCCTCTATTCTACTGACCTGACCCAGTTCCTTCCAAAGCTATCTGAATCTCTTCTAGAGTATTCTGTCCCACCCAATCTGATTTCCAGTGTGAGTTTATCCTGAGGACCTACTTAAGTCAGACCCAGCTAGGCATTCCTAGGGTCTGATCTCAAAAGTTATTCACTTTCCCCTTCAGAAGGTGAAGGGGAAGAATTTGAGGCTCCAAAACTCCCGTGACCCTCAGCTAGACAACAAAGATGTCCAAGAACTGGCCTCTAACTTTAACTTCTCTTTCCTGAGAAGTTCCAATTGATTGGTTATATTTTCACTTCTAGGATGCCAATTTCCTATTAGTGTTCATTTTCACTGTCACCTCCCTGTCATGTAAGTTTTCCTATAATGATCAATAAAAACCAAGGAATGGTTCTGCAAAAGCTGTATTCTTTTTTCAAACTTCCTGAGTGAACCCCTTTGAGAATTAAACATGAATTCTCTCAAGTTTTAGTAGGATATACTCTTGATCCAATTGGGCATTATTCCCATGTAGAGTATAAAGGGCTATAGTGACCCCAAAATCTGGGATTGTAGTGGGAGCAATCAATATCTGAAGGTCCAACCCAACAATAACGGGCGAATTTTTCCTTAAAATTTGTAAAACTGTGAACAATTGAAATATGTCAAAACACTTAATTGGTTCAGGGGACTGAAGGTTTAATCTACTGATATGTGTAGCATCCTGATGGCCTAGCTATACAAAAGCCAGGAAACAAGGAGTGTGACCTCAGGCTTCACTGGATCATCACAGCAGCATAAAAGAAAGGAAACTATTTACAGCCAAATCAATGTTTGATCTTTGCTGAATATCCTTTCCTTATTCTGAATATCCTTCCCCTACTGTGGTTAAGTTAATCTTTTTATGTTAAATATCCAGTGTTCAAAGAGCATATAATATTCCAGGCTCTAACCTGAGCTACCACTTGGGCCTGAGTGAGGTCTGCCTCATCACCTGTGCACAAGCCTAGATGGCTGAGTGACAAAAGAGATTTTGTCTCCATCCCCAACTTATTTCAACTAATTGATGATTATTTTCCATATATCTTGCCAGCACACCAATTATATTACTCTGTCTTAAAATGAGCTTGTCTCACAGTTTTAGAATGTGGGGGAAACAAAACTTCCAAGATATAAGCCAGTTACCTAACTGCATAGAGAATATAGAATCTATTTCAGGAAACAGGTTTTAGGTTTCAAGTCAGACAAGGAGATCGTGTTGGACACGACTCAAGGATACATGTTAAAAGTGAACAAATTATACAAGTTAGACACAGCTTGCCTTATCTCCTATGACCTCTAAAAGTGTGATAGGAAGCATAAGCAGATCTATACAACAAGGAGGATAGGCCTGAAGAGCAATGTATTATTAGTTCCAAACATCTTCTACATTTTGAGAGGTGAGGGTGCCACATCATCAGTATAGCCATACCCAAGCTAATCAGACCCTTCCAGACTCTTTTCTTTAGCCTTCTAAAGCTAAAAGAAAAGCTAAAAGAAACAACTGGCAAGTGGATTAAGGTAAACAAAAACTGAATTAGGGTTAGTAAGCAAAACTGTATAATCAAGTTCACAGGTTTCAACTAACTTAAGGGAAATGGTGTACATTAGGTACTACCATGTAGGAAAGGTATTGAAGGAAGGGGAGCAATTTTAGTAGAAAAAAATGTCCTAAGAGTTTATTTCAAGTAAAAGGAAGATGTAGAGGAAGGCTGAAATAAGGGAATTAGAAATAATCTATGTTAAATCTGAAACAACTCCCCTAATACCAAGTGTACACTACATAGATGGCACTGAATGAAAAAAATGCCATATTGGTGCCTAAGAATCACAGAACTATAGAATTTGAGACTTGGAGGTGACCTCAACAGTCAGCTAAGTCAAACTACACACCAAAGGAATCCCCACTGTAACATATCTCCCAAGGGAGGAAATCCACTAATTTACACAACCAACTCTACTTTTGAACAGTTCTAATTATTAAGAAACATTCCTTGAAATCAAGTCTAAATTTGCTTCTTTGCACCTTTCGCCCTTTGTTCCTGATTCTGCCTTCTGAGCTCAAACGGACCACATCTAATTCCTACACCACTTCTTAAAAACTTGAGTACAGCTATCATGTCACACTAGAGTTTTCTTTTTTCCAGGATTAATATGCCGTGTTCCATCAACTGATGCTTAAATGTTACAGACTCTAGGGCCCTTATCAACCTTGTTGCTTTCTCTGGACATTATCCTGCTTATCAATGTCCATATTAAAATACGATGTTCACTACCATGTGAATAAAATACTCCAGACAAGGTGTTATGAAGGCAAAGCAAAGCAATAATATCATGTTCCAATTTGTGAAATCTAGATTCTTCTTAATTCAGCTCAAGATTGCAATAGCTTTTTTGCCAACCAGATCACACTGCTGGCTCATGTTGAATGTTGCCCATTAGCCCCGTCAGATATTTCTCAGTACTTATGGTAACTATTCATACTTCTCCCATCTTATGTTTGTGAATTTGATTTTTTGTACCTAAGTAGAAACTTTTTACATTCATTCCCAAGGAATGTAACCTTATAACATACGAGCCTGTCAAAGTGATTATCTTTTAAAAAGTGAATAAATGCTGTTACTGGGTTTGAAGTGCTATCAAAGTAAGGGTGAGGTAGACATGGTAGAATAAAAAGTATAGCTTGGCTTACGGACCAAATCTCCAAAAAGATCTAGAAAACACATCAAATTGAAATATGATTCAGAAATTCCAAAAAAAGTCACAGTGAATTCTTTTTCCAGTCCAAGGAAGTTGAGAGAAACAAAGAGGGAGCATTCAAAATTGAAGATAGAGTCTCAGGGTCTGACCAGTAGCAAGTCACATGGAGCATTTCAGCATACGTGAATTAAAAGAGATTAAACAGCAGAGCAGGAAGCACCCGGACAAGAAGAGATGCCAGGGAATCCGCAGTGTAGTGCATGGTGCAAGAATGTGTCCCATCTGGCAACTGTGTTGCCTCTGCCCAGTTCTGGGATACACATCCAGAGGACAGAGGCACGGTCACAGATTTGCAGCCTATAACAAGCCTTAAGCTTCATATATGAAACAGAACTTTTTCCAGAAGCAAACCATGTGTATCTCAATAAAGGAGCAGAGGACAGATTTATTTCTAGTTAACAGTCCAATGTAAAAGTTATAGTGGATGTGGATACAGAGCTACTCCATTTTGATAATTACTCTATTTTGTTCATAGTCTGTACTCTCTCCTTAGTGTTTGCAATACAAGTAACACAAAACGAGATGTGCCATGGTATCCTCTCATGCAACCTATTCTTAGAAACAGTCTATTTTGTTCCACTCTGGTAGAAACCCCTAGCCCCAAAACTGGGTAAAAGGGTTATTTTGCCAGACCAGCCTTGAGCCCCAGGAAAAGAGGTCTTGTTAAATTAGCTTTGCCCCATTCCTCTACCCTGAAATCTATATAAATGTCGTGTCTTGTACATTCAGGGAGTCTTTGACCCTTCAGGTGACACTTTGCCAGTAAACTCAATAAACTCTAGTTGCTCCAGATTCTATTTCTCAGCCCGTCTACTATTCTTGACATGGAATGACCAAGGAAATAGTCCCAGACGAAAGTGGAGAATGCAATTTTGTTGGGTGAAACCTGCAGAGCTTCTCAATGGTTTGACAGTGACTGGATTAAGCAGAAGTCTGCTGAAATTCCCAGGAATAAAACAACAAATCCAAACCTGAGTCAGAGCCTGGAAGAGCTCAGATCAGGAGGACAGTGAACAGATATCTCCAAAGATATCTGCATCTTTTTGGGACCAGTGAAAGCTTGCAGGCCATTCGTTTGTACTTTCAAAGTAGCAAGAAGATCTAGAAAAGCTTAGGCCAAAACTCCTCATGACCACCAACACCAGAAGTGTTCTGAGACCAACCCAAACAAAAAGTAAAAAATCAAGAAACTGGATGAAAGATTAAACAAACAAAAAAGGAGCTCAGAGAAAGGTAAGCTCAAGACATAATCACAGAAGAAAATAATGACTTGGAAACATCTACAAGCAAAGCCTTACTTTAAAAAAATGCAGCTTGGACACAAGTTCCACCAGAAATTATTTTAAAAGTCAAACAAAAACTATGGAAGAAAGATATGAAAAGAGAATTAATACCTTGGAACTAGAAGTTTTGTACTTCTAGACACCAAATAAAATGATGTCTTCAAAAGTAGTGTTAACCAAATAGAAGCTAATGATACCATGAGACATTGAGAAATATTAAAACAAAGATTGAAGATTGAAAAAGTAAACTAAAATATTATTTTATTGTATATATCTTACAGCAAATAAGTTGATCTGAAAAAAAAAGCTGGACAAATAAACATCCTGAAAGAAAGAATGAAAGTTCTAAGAAGCAACAGAATTCACACATGATTTAGCAACCATCATATCAAAGAAGAGAACTATAAATATGGTATTTTAGAAAGCAAAAGACCTAGAGGCAAAAACTCACCAGTCAAAGTGAGTATAATCCCACATGAGGAAAGCTGACCTTTAATGAATTAGCATTCCAAATGAAAAGAAAGGAACTGAACAGAAAATCTGACATACAAACAGAAGTCAAGAGACACATAAAAAGGCAAAAATGAGCAAGAAAACATAAGAGACTAAGCAAAATTTTACATTCTTGTATAGGTAGATGAACCATGGTGTATCTCCACAGAAATCTATCAGATAGTCTAGGAATGATTTCATTAGGTTTCTAGGATCTTAAATAATAAGGGAAAGTGTGCAGAAGAGGAATACATTGGGAGATGGGGGAAGAAGAATGAATAGTGATAAAAAATCATCTCACATAATTGGGGTGTTCAAGTAGAAATATATAGAGCAAGAAGCATAGAAGAGAACAGGTCACACTTGAACCCAACTTTCATCTGAACTAATCAAAAGATGGGAAAATGCATAAATACAAAGATTTAGGTACAAAAATACATTCTATCCAACAGAAAATAGGAGGGAAAAGGGTTACAATAAAGGGAAAGAAGGATAAAAGGGAGAATAGTTTAAGAGAGGGATTGGTCAGAAGCAAAACTTTTAAAGAGGGGACAAGAAAACAGAGAGAAAGAAAAATATAACAGAATAGGATGGAAAGAAATATAATAAAAACTCATACTGGAAATATCAATGGGATGAACTCACCAATAAAACAGAAGAGGATAACAGATTGGAGGAGAAGATAAAAATCCAACAATATGTTATTATAATAAGCACTCTTGAAACAGAAATAAATCTTTAAAGGATGGAGCATAATTTAGTATGCTTCAACTGAAGCTAAAAAAATAGTAGAAGTAGCATTCATTATCTCAGATAAAGTCACAGTAAAAATAGACTTGATAAAAAGATAAATAGGAAAACTACATTTTGCTAAAAGGTAACAGACAATGAATATCAATGTCAAACGTGCACCACATGACATAGTATCTAAATACTTAAAAGGAAAAGGAAGAAATACAGAGTAAAACTATAATTGTGAGGGGCCTCTACTGTATCCCTCTCAGACCTAGATAAATCTAACCAAAAAACAGAAGAGTGAAGTATCTGAATGGAATTTTAGAAGTTAGAAATGATAATCATTAAGAGATTACAGAATGTGAATAAAAAGGATTATGCATATTTCCTAACCATGTATATCACTTTTACAAAACATGGTCATATATTAACACATAAAAATCTCACAAATAAATGCAGAAAACTTTCATGAGAATATGTTTAACAGACAACAATGCAATGAAAATTATATTAAAGGACACAGAAGAAACAATTTAAAATTAGGCCAAGATGAGATAACTTAATCACAATGAGTGGATTAAAAATAATGGACCCTTGAAACAATAAATAATTTCATTGAAGTTAATGAGATAGCTTAAACAAAAATTTTGGAAATGCTGCCAAACAGCCCTTAAGGAGAACATTTATTCCTCTAAGTACTTTGATCAATAAAAGACAATAAGATAAGCTCTATGAATTGAGCATACAACTAAAACAATAGAAAATAAAAAAATTTCTAATCCTCCAAATACACACTAAAATGGAAATACTGAACAGCAAAGAAGAGATTAACAAAATTGAAAACCAAAAAAAAATTAAAAATGCAAATGAAGTATTTTCTTGGAGGGGGAAGATAAACCATTAGATAATTCAAAAATAGAGAGAGAAAGAAGGAAACCAAATTGACAGTATCAAAAATGAAAAAATATGAATTTATAAACAATTCAGAAAACAATAATATTAGAATCTATTTCATTCGATTACATGCAACAAAACTAACAATTTAAATTCAATGGATGGATATTCACCAAAAAATTATAAATGTCCAGACTAACAGAACAAGATATAGAGGGCCTAAATTACCAATTTTTAATAAAAGAAACCAAAAAAGCTGTAAAGTAACTCCTCTACCCCCACAAAACAATAAAATACAAAATAACAAGAGCAAATGGATTTACTTCAAATAAATTTATTCCAACATTTAAAGAAAAAATAATTCAAACACTGCATAAACTGCTTGGAAAGATAGGAAAGGAAGGGGTCCTACCAAGTTCCTCCTATGATACAAATATTTTCTTCATAGCTAAACAAGAGAGAGTTAAAACAGAGAAAGAAAACTATATAACAATATCCTAAATCTTGATGCAAAAAAATAAGTAAAATATTAACTGAAAGAATATTAAAACATATCACAAAGAATATACGTTATGACCAAGGAGGAAAAGTACATAAAAATTCAAGGCTAGTTCAATTATTAGGAAAAGTTTGAAACTATTTCTTGAATTTATAATACGGACAACAGACTGATTGATTATATCATTAGATGAAGAAAATGCTTTAGACAAAATACAACATGCTTTCCTTTTTGTTTGTTTAAGACTAGGAAACATAAGATGTTTCTGATAAGTAGTAGCTATCTGAAATAACAGTAATATCTGTAGTGGGGTTAAACTACAGATCTTCCAAATAAGAAAGGAGGTAGAGCAAGGATGTCTATTAATACTATAATCATTCAAAATGATATAGCTAGAAATATTAGCTATATCAATAAAACAATAAAAGAAACTAAGGGAATAAGCAAGGCAAAAAAAGAAATGAAATTATCATTTGATGCAGATGATATGAGTCAACTAAAAAAACTAACTTTAACAAGTAACACCTTTAGCAAAGTGAAGGAAATAAATAAATATAAATCATCATCACACCACATAAATCAATAGCATTTCTCTATATTATTAACAAAAATCCAGAAGGAAGACATATAAAGAGTAACTCAATTTAAAATAACTACAGAATGTTTAAAATATTTGGAAGTCTACTTGTTGTGACACGCATATGAACCATATGAAAACAAGTAAAACATCACTTTACACAAGTAAAGAAAAATCTAAATATTTTCAAAAATATTACTTCATCATGGGAAAGTTGAGTCAAAAAAATGATAATACTACCTAAATTAATTTGCTAATTCTGTGTCATGCCAACCAACCAAAAGATTACTTTAGAGAAATAGAAAAAAAATAATAAAATTTATCCAGAATTACAAAAAGTCAAGAACATTAATGAAAGTGTGTGAAGGAAGGGAGTTTGGCAGTATCAGATCTCAAACTATACTAGAAAGTAATGATCATCCAATCAGTTTTATACTGGCTAAGAAATAAATTGTGTACAATATATCTGGAAGAGTATAGAAGTATACTGATGATTTTTAAAACCACTAATGTAGCCCTAATTTGACCTCCAATCTCAAATCTACAAATGACTATTGGATGTCTCAAACAAGATGTTCCATCAACATCGTAAACTCAATTTGTCCAAAACTAAACTCATAATATGTCTGCTCAAATCCATCCCACTTCCAGATATAGCTATCCTTAGAGAGGGCACACCATCCTTCCATCCTCTCAGACTGATGTCATCCTCTTTCATACCCTATGTGCTATTTTTTGCTAAGGTTTATTGATTTCACTTTTACAGCATCTCTTAAATGTATCTTCTTCTCTCCTCATCCTACTACGATCCCGAGGGCAGGTCTTCATTTCTTCATGCATGGATTATTATAATAGACTGCTGACTGGTCATCTTGCCACAAATTTCTCCTCATTCCAATCATTCTCCATTGATGTCAAAGTAATTTTCCTGAAGTGTAAGTCCAACTATATCACTCCCTACTCAGTAAACTCCAGTGACTTGCCATAACTTCCAGGATTAAATTTAAAATTGTTTCTTTTTGATCCAACTATTTTGGAGATAAACTGGGAACCATACCCCAAAGGGTTATAAAATTGTGCACACCCTTTGATCCAACAATACCACTACTACGTCTGGATCCCGAAGAGATCATAAAAATGGGAAAATGATTCACATGTACAAAAATATTTATAGCAGCTCTTTTTGTGCTGGCAAAAGACTGGAAATTGAGGGGATGCCCATCAATTGGGAAATTGCTGAATAAGTTGTGGTATATGAGTGTAATGGAATATTATTGTACCACAAAAAAGGATGAGCAGGCAAATTTCAGAAAATCCTGGAAAATCTTGCATGGATTGATGCTGAGTGAAGTGACCAGAACCACAGAAGATTGCACACAATAACAGCACCACTGTGTGATGACCAACTTTGATAGACTTAGCTTTTCTCAGCAATGCAAAGATCTAAGACAACTCCAGAAGATTCACAGTGGAAAATGCTATCCAAACCCAGAGAAAGAGCTACGGCATCTGAATGCAGATGGAAGCATATTATTTTCTCTCTTTTTTTTCTTTCTTATGGTTTTCTCTTTTGTTTTGATTCTTCTTTTACAACAAGACTAATGTAGAAATATGCTTAATATGATCATATATCATAGTCTATATCAGATTACATGACATTTTGAAGAGGTGGGCAGGGAAGGCGGGGGGAACATATAGAACTCAAAATCTTATAAAAGTGAACAATGAATAAAAAAAGAATTCTTTTTTTGGCATTCAAAGCCCTTCTAACCTAATCTGTATCCTCCTCTGTTCCCCCCTTTCTAGTCTTTATGGTTTTTTTTTTCTAGTCTTTTACTTTTATACTTCTGGCCTTAAACCTCACCCCCCTACACCCACCTCATCCAATACTCTGTAAGCCAGGGACAATGGCCTCCTTGCTTTTCTTTGGACAAGATACTCTATCTCTTGACCCTGGGATTTTATACTGGCTGTTCGCTCATATCTCTATCGCTCTCCTTGGCTTCCTACAAGTCTCAGTTAAAGTCCCACCTTCTGTGATAAGTCTTTCCTGGTCCCTCTTAATTCCAGTGTCTTCTTGAGCTCCTGAGAAGTTTTAGTATTGGTTTAGCAATGTCTTCATTTATTATATGAGGGGCATATGCAACTGGATTTTAGTGCCCATTTATCCATAACACTGGATAACCTAGGGATGAGGGAGGTAGGGATCCTGACAAGCCTTCCCAGTGAACTGAGACCAAAATTGCATAATCAACAGACAAGAGAGTAGAGAAGACTAGTAGCTATGGGTCTATTCACATGATCTGGGACCTGGTAATCACAGGACTGGAAAATCAAAGGCACCTTCCCTTGGGGGTCAGGAGAAATGAACAAAAGGAGAAATTCTGCCAAAGTCTGCCAATGAATACAGATGTTTGCAAGGCATGTAGGCATCCATTAGAGGTATCATATAATAAACCAGATTGGCACCATTACAGGAATTAGGAGAGGGTCTATTGTGAATATGGCCATTGGGGTGGTGATGGTGTGTGTTGCTCATGGGACCATATGATCTCCCAAACTAAGGACAAGAAAACTGTTCTTGCCCAGTGTGGCTCCTTATGCCAGTGAAAGCAACCACCTAATGAAAGTGGCTTCAAATTATCACCAGTAGGCAAAATGTCTCTTTCATTTTGGAGAAAATGACCTTCCTCTGGTAATCAATAGCTGTATCATTATCTGACTAGCCAGCTAAGGTGTACAACCTCCCAGAAGACATTTCTGTGACAAATCAATGCCACTCTAGGAACAGAAGGGTTTTCTGGTCCAGTAGTTTCTGTCATCCATTCTTCAGGAAAAATTATCTGATAAGGATGAACTGTTTTTAGAAGTAGTTCTGAGAGACTCTGTCCATTACTTACTTATATCTTCCTTGGCACAGAATCTTAACCTCAAAGTCCTTGCATCTTCAGAAGGCTCTGTATACCCTGTAGAAATAGCTCAAATTTTTCTCAGTCATAAGGCTTCCTTTTCTCTAGGAAGGTTCAGATAACTTTTATTCAGAAAGGAGTTGAGCTTGGAAGTATCCCTTGCTGCTCCCATAATAAAGAATAGGTAAAGCTGTCACTTTGGAACTACAAAACGTATAATTTAATAAGAAGAGAAGGGATCCCCTAGTTAATTTGGTGTTAATTGTGGGATCCTAGATAGGGTTAAGAAAGAGTCCTTAGCTCCTGTTAGAAGGAGGTAGACTTACACTAAAGGCCTCTAAAAGGGACGAAGATTTTATTTAATTTTCCTGATATGTCTCTTAGGAAAATTTTGATGGGAAAGCCAGGGAAAAGTGAGTGGGTGCCAGCACTAAGTGAGCCTAAGTATCAATTTAAATAACAAGACAGGACGCATGTAAGAAGCCTATGACTTCTTTACTGGTTGGTGCGTGGTTGCCTTTCATTCTCAAAGAGGGCCAACATGACATCACTATGCTAGAGTCAAGTTTCAATGTGTTTGACTGTGGCTGATCAGACCAATATGAGCCTGGAACGCTGCACCACAAATTGGGCACAGATAGTCTATGTGAATACTTGGGGTATATTCTCTGAATTTGTGCGTTTCACATTTCTTTTGAGCTGCTTCAATTCTGCTTTGCTCACAGAGCACAGCACCTTCTCTTATGTGGGCATGCCATGCTGAGTGGTCCTGTGCCAGTGTTTCCCACGTCACACAATCAATTCCAAAGTTCTTAAAACAGATCTTGAGAGTGCCCTTTTATCGCTTCTTCTGTCCATCAAGTGAATGCTTGCCCTATATGAGCTCTCCATAAAATAGTCTTTTTGACAAGCACACATTTTGCATTCAAACAACATGGCCAGCCCATTGGACTTGTGCTCTCTGAAACAGTCTGAATGCTTGGCAGTTTAGTTCAGGCAAGAACCTCACTGTCTGCTACCTTATTCTGCCAGATGTCTTCAGAATCTTCCTAAGACAGTTCAAATAGAAGCGATTCAGTTTCCTGGCATGGCGCTGGTATACTATCCAGGTTTCACAGACGTACAACAATAAGGTCAGCACAATGGCTCTGTACACCTTCAGTTTGGTAGGCAGTCTAATACCTCTTCCCTCCCAAACTTTCTTTCAGAGTCTCCCAAACACTGAGCTACCTCTGGCAATGTGTGTATCAACTTCATCATCTATGTGTACATCCTTCAAAAGTACACTGCCAAGGTAAGTGAACTTATCCACAGAATTTAAAACTTCTCCATCTGCTGTAACTAACAGTTCCATGGATGGATGGTGTGGTGCTGGCTTATGCAGCACCTGTGACCCTGACACGCAATGAAGAATTGGTGACTATGCCAGAAGCGTCATCTGTGCTATGGCCCTCATGCTCCTAGTACTACACCTGCTCATTGCTACCACCTTGCATTAGGAGACTCACCGTGAGTTACAAAAATGTATCACTTTATATAGAAACCACATATTTGACATTTGAAACTGGGACTTCCAAGTAGAGAAGGAACAGTCTAGGTTTTCTGGCTTTCCCTCTTTTTCCTTCCTTCCTTATATTTACAGCAATTCTTGAATAGTTGGGGGTCAGGGAGTGGGAAAGTAAGTGGAGCTTTCAGTTCCTCCCCTTCCCCTGCTCCAATAAAAGCCATGAGAGTACTGAAATAGTGGAAGGTCACCTGTAAGATCCTTAGGTCCATGCCACCATGGGGTAGCAGGATATCTACCAGTTTCCAGTGCCTGCCCCCACAACATGGGAAAACCTTTTCTGCCACCTTGGATTAGTTTTTCTAAAACCATGCCAAAGCCATCCCTAGGAACCAACTGGTCTTTTGCTCCCCTGATAAAGCTTCTGAGAAACCTCTGCTTGTAATGACTTCACTTTCTACTCACCTAAGAACATAAAAAGTGCCTCTCATTTGGAGACCAGGACTTTTTACCAGAACTTCGGAGATGTTTGTAAACTAAACAGCATCTTTCCCTTCTCTACAGATTTGTTTCTGTATAGACCCAAGGTGGGGGAGAGACATGTCCATAAAAGCTAGGTGCAACCATATTCTTGTTGCATATCTTTACGATACTAGGGCAAAGTGAATCTCCTATTTGTTGACTGTTCAATTACTTACGATGCTTCATTTCATTCCATCATAGAATCTGAACAAAGCGCTGGCATCAGAATGAAATCTCTACAAGGCAGTAGTCATAAAAACTATTTCATACTGCTTTAAAAAAATACCCACATTCAATCTGTCGCCAAGGCCTGTTGATTTCCCTTTAGCAAAATCTCTCAAATATACCCTCTTCTCTCATGATACTGCCACTAGCCAGTTGCAGTTACTCATCTCACTATTGGACGATGGCAATATTGCAAAGTCCTGGCTAGTCAGCCTACAACAACTGTATCTCCATTACAGCCCATCCCTCAAAGTGATTTTCTCCAGTTCAACCACATCACTCCCTACTCAGTAAACTCCATTGGTGCCCCCATCACCTCTAAGATCAAATATAAAATCCTCTCTTTGGTATATCAAAGGTATATCCAGTCCCTACCTCCATCTTTCCAGATTTTAAAAACCTTACATTCCTCCTCCATTAAATACTCTATAATCCAAGGACTCTGGCCTCCTTTGCTATTCCTCACATAAGAATCTCCATCTCTCAGAAGCAAAATCACTCAGGGCAATTTCACTGGTTGTTCCTTATGCCTATAATGCTTACCTTTCTTATGTCCACTTCCTGGTTTCTGTGGCTTTCTTCAAATTTAAACTAAAATTCCTCCATCTACAGAAAGCTCTTCCTACTCCCTCTTGATTCTGACACTTTTCATCTGTTCACGATTTACGATGTATCCTTTACATACAGCTTGTGTGTATATAGCTGTTTGCATGTTGGCTCTCCCATTAGGTTATGAGCTCCTTGAAGGAAGGAGCTATTATTTCTTGCCCTTCTTTGTATTCCTAGCATTTAGCACAGTATTTGATATATAGCAGGCACTTAATAAAAGGTTACTGATCGCTGATAGCAATAAATCACAACAAAGAGACCATTATGAGATTTCTTTCTAAAAGTACACAAGGACATGTGGGTGAGAGATGAAATCAAACATAAATGATGATGAAGGAACAGGTATGAAAGTCTTGAAAAAACCTGACAATACTCTGCTACATGTATATCAATATTTTCTGTGGGACTTGCATGAAGAAAGGGGAAGGCACACAGAAGGGGAGATGAGAGAAGAAAATGGAGGGGGAATGTATGATGTAGTCTAATAAAGTTAATGGTAAACAATAAGGAGAAAATAATGCCCATAGTTTTCTGTAGTCTCTCAGAAAGAACAGGGCCTAAGGGAGGATAGGTGAGGGGGTCAAAAGGAAGAAAAAGAAAAAAACAGGGAAATCTTGATTCTGTGGTGGGATGGTAACCCAATGAAGAATATTCCCATGGTAGGAAATAACGTTCTATAAAAAGATAATGACCACACAATGAGTTTAACCTGCGACTTCTTTGTGCTTAGAGATCACACTACTCATGAGAAATGTTGTGCCTTCAGAAAAAGGAAATTAGAGCTCCAGGAGACAATGGGCATATAGAAAGATGGGAGGGCATGAAGTCACAAAGGAGGACGGCAAGGAAAATGGGAAGGAAATTATCAAAGAGAGAACAGGGAGCAGTAATTAGGAGTACACTCTTGGAGGCAGGAACAGTTGAACTCATAAAATCTGTGTCTCCTGTATGAATTGATATTCTAAGACAGAAAAACAAAAGAAATCTCATAGAGTCTGTTTAGAAGAGGGAACTCAAAATAATTATCTCAGAGCCTTTAATTGCAAGAAAAATTGACTTTTTAAAAGTATAAATAAGTATAAAGAACATGAATTAAAAAGTGAAAGTCTATAATAGAATAAGATACAAAATAATGAAGAGAATGAAGAAAAAAAACTCTTTTCAGAAAGATAGAGTAAATTAAGAAAAAAACCGTCAAAAGAAGTTGAAGGGGAGGAGGGTAAAAAAGAATTTATTTGAGAACTCAAGTGAGTCTATCCGAATAAATTTGTCTTCAAGTAAAGTAACAAAAATAACTGAAGACACAAAGGACTACCTTTATAGAGGAAAAGCAACATGAAAAAATCATAGTTCGTACAAAAAATTAAAGACAAATATAAAACTAACTTCAAATGAAAACGAAGGCATTAAATGACACAATAAAATGAAACAGTGAAAGTGGAATAAGAAAACAAAATCCGGGGGTGGAGCCAAGATGGCGGAGTAGAAAGACTCACGTATGCTAGCTCTGAACCCACAGGCCATATATTTTCTGCAAGAAGAACTCCCCACAAATTCTGGAGCACTGAATGGCATGCAGAAACACAGTGGAAAAGATTTCCGTTCCAAAGAGCCCTGGAGAGCCATCCCCAGGGGTCCATTGTGCTCCGGACAGTGGAGTCCACCCCTGTGCCGCCCTGGCCTCACGGCCCCAGAGAAGCAGATATGAGCAGGCTTCAGGGACAGAACCTCTGGTGGCCGGGTGTGTCACTTCACCCACAGACACTACAGGTCAGTGAGAGAGATGTCTAGGCTGGCCAAGAGGTGTCTCATGGGCTGTCTCCGTGGCTCAGACCCCCTTGGGAGGCAGTGGCAGAGGCAGCAGCAGCACCCCAGGGAACAGCAGGCAGAAGTTCAGGGGATTACCAAAGGTCTCTGCATAAACCCCCTGAGGGAACTGAGCCTGGGAGACGGCCCTGCCCCCACCTGAGCACCAGAACTTAAGCTCACATTGAATAGTAGCCAAACCTGCCGTGGAAAGCCCATTTGAATCTCAGACCCCAAGCACTAGCTGGGCGGATCTAGGCGGGGGTGCAGAGGAATCTCAGAAGTCAAGTAACTGGCTGGGAAAATGCTCAGAAAAGGGAAGAAAAATAAGACTATAGAAAGCTACTTTGATGGGGTACAGATGTTCCCGCCTTTCAATTCTGATGAGGAGGAACTATTCTTACCATCAGGGAAAGACGTGAAGGTCGGGGCCTCTGAATCCCAGACATCCCAGGTGGATGTCCCGTGGGCTCAGGCCATGGAAGAGCTCAAAAAGGATTTTGAAAATCAAGTTAGAAAGGTGGAGGGAAACTGGGAAGACAAATTAGAGAGATGCAAGAAAAGCATGAAAAACAGGTCAATACCTTGGTAAAGAAGACCCAAAAAAATGCTGAAGAAAATAACACCTTGAAAAATAGGCTCACTCAGTTGGCAAAAGAGGTTCAAAAAGCCAATGAGGAGAAGAATGCTTTCAAAAGCAGAATTAACCAAATGGAAAAAGAGGTTCAAAAGCTCACTGAAGAGAATAGCTCTCTAAAAATTAGAATGGAACACATGGAGTCTAATGACTCTCTGAGAAACCAAGAAATCACAAAACAAAACCAAAAGAATGAAAAAATGGAAGAGAATGTGAAATATCTCATGGGAAAAACGACTGACCTGGAAAACAGATCCAGGAGAGACAATTTAAAAATTATGGGACTATCTGAAAGTCATGATCAAAAAAAGAGCCTAGACATGATCTTCCATGAAATTATCAAGGAAAACTGCCCTGATAGTCTACAACCAGAGGGCAAAATAAGTATTGAAAGAATCCATTGATCACTGCCTGAAAGAGATCCAAAAAGAGAAACTTCTAGGAACATTGTGGCCAAATTCTAGAATTCCCAGGTCAAGGAGAAAATATTGCAAGTAGCTAGAAAGAAACAATATCAGTATTGTGCAAATACAATCAGGATAACACAAGATCTAGCAGCTTCTACATTAAGGGATTGAAGGACGTAGAATAGGATATTCCAGAAGTCAAAGGAACTAGGACTCAAACCAAGAATCACCTACCCAGCAAAACTGAGTATAATACTTTAGGGGAAAATATGGTCTTTCAATGAAACAGAGGACTTTCAAGCATTCTTGATGAAAAGACCAGAGCTGAAAGAAAATTTGACTTTCAAACACAAGAATGAGAAGAAGCATGAAAAAGTAAACAGCGAAGAGAAGTCGTAAGTGACTTACCAAAAGTGAACTGTTTACATTTCTACATGGAAAGACAATATTTGTAACTCTTAAAACTTTTCAGTATCTGGGTAGTTGGTGGGACCACACACACACATGTACACACGTGCACACACACACATGCACACATGCATGCACATACAGAGACAGAGAGCACAGAGTGAATTGAATAGGATGGGACTATATCTTAAAAGAAATTAAAGTAAATGGTCAGAGAGAAATGTAGTGGGAGGAAAGAGAGTGACATGGAATGGGGTAAATTGTATCTCATTCAAGAGGCAAGCAGGAGACTTTTTAGTGGAGGGAAAAAGAGGAGAGCTGAGATAAACACATGAAGTTTACCCTCATCACGTTCGACTAAAGGAAGGAATAAAATGCACACTCACTTTGGTATGAAAACCTATCTTGCAATACAGGAAAGTGGGGGAGTAGGAGATAAGCAAGGTGGGGGGGATGATGGAAGGGAGGGCAATGGGAGGAGGGAGCAATATGAAGTCAACACTCTTGGGGAGGGACAGGATCAAAAGACAGAATAGAAACAATGGGGGGCAGGATAGGATGGAGGGAAATACAGTTGGTCTTACACAACACGACTATTATGGAAGTCATTTGCAAAACTTCACAGATAGGGCCTATATTGAATTGCCTGCCTTCCCAAAGGGAATGGGTGGGGAGGGAGGGATGGGGAGAATTTGGAACTCAAAGTTTGCGGAAGAACTGTCAAGTATTGTTGTTGCTACTAGGAAATAAGAAATACAGTTAATGGGGAATAGAAAGTCATCTGGCCCTACAGGACAAAAGAGAAGATGGGGACAAGAGAAGGGAGGGAATGATAGAAGAGAGGGCAGATGGGTGATAGGGAAAATTAGATTGCTCAGTGTACTAGGGTTGGGGGAGGGGATAAAAGGGGAGAAAATTTGGAACCCAAAATTTTGTGAAAATGAATGTAAAAAGTTAAATAAATAATTTCATATTAAAAAAAAAGAAAAAAAAAAACAAAACCCAATAATCTGTTTCCTATAGGAAAACCAATTATATACTAGAATAAAATGTGGGGCTAGAACAAATTTCACCATCAAACAAAGAAAGGCAATAAGTATTTTGTCATCAAGGTGGCAGACCAGATAAAGTACTGGTCTGGAGTCAGGAAAATTCATCTTTGTGAGTTCAAATCTGGCCTCAGATATTTAGTAGCTGTGTAACTCTGGGCAAGTCATTTAACCCTGCTTGTCTCGGTTTCTTCATCTATAAAATGAATTAGAGAAGGAAATGGCAAACTACTCTAGTATCTTTGCCAAGAAAACCCAAAATGGAGTCCTGAGGAGTTGGACATTACTGAAAAATGACTCAACAGCTAAGTGTTTATTATGTTCCAGGAACTGTACTGATCAATGAAGTCATGTATGGAAAAACAGACATGTAAGTCCTTGCTTTCAAGGTTCTTACATTCTAGTAGAAGATAAAAACACAGGAAAGGAACTGAAATACGGGAAAGAGAAAATGTAATCACAGTGGGGACGTGGAGATGGGGAGAGGCATAGTATTGAATTTTGCAAAAAAGCAGAGCAGGAGGAAATTGAAGATTGGCAGGAGGTCCTAGTGAATACTATCAAATGATTCCCAAAAAGCAGGATTTGCAACCATTCCATCAGACAAAGGAAAAACAAAAATTCTTAACATATAAAAAGATAAACTACATTAGATCGATGCCATAGATAGTAAAATCAATAAAAACATTATGTATTTCAAAAACTCTGGCACCTAATTCATAAAGTAAAAATTTACTGAATTAAAAGAAGACATATATAATAATACAGTAATGGCAAGAAACATTAATTTACCTCTACATTTTAGATGAATTTAAAACTGTTTCAAAAGAGGGAAAACAAATTGACTGGACAAGAAAGAATCAGGAACAATTGAAATCAATAACCTAAAGTTCCATAAACTTCAAAATTAACTTAAGAAAAAAATCTGTATTTACTAAAAACTACTGGGAAAACTGAAAAGAAGTCTGGTAGAAATTATAATTAATTATACTTAAAACCAACATCATACATCATATCCCACAATACAACAGAAATATACATGACCTTAATACTAAAGATCATACCTTTAAAAATTTAAGGAGAAAAAGATCATTAATCTCTCACAGCTATGAGTAAACAAATACAGAATGAAGTCAATTATACAAGACAGAACAGACAACTTTGATTATGAAACTGAAAAACTTCTGCCACATATAAAACAAATGCACAGAGGATAAGAAAGGAAGTTGTACAGTTGGGAAAAAATATCTTTGTATCAAAGTTTATTGATAAGCATTTTGGTGTCCAAGTCATATAGACAATTAATAGATATACATAACTAAAAACTATTCCCCAATAAATTAACAAAGGATATGAACAAGTAGTTCTTGAAAAAAGAACTGCAAACTATTGACAACTATATGAAAGAATATTTCCAGTTGCTATTAACAAAAAATGCAAATCAAAACAACCTTGAGGTTTTGCTTCATACTCACCAAACTGTTAAAGATGACAAAAGAAGAGTCGATGATGGAGGAGTTGTGAAGAGAAAGTCACACTAATGCATTATTGGTGAAGCTGTGAATTAGCCTTTTTGGAAAGCACTTGGAATTACGCAAAGAAGAAAACTAAAACGTCCCATTTCATACGACCCAGAAATTCTACTGCTAGGCTTATTCTTTCAAAAACAAAGTCTCTATACACCCCAAAATATTTGTGATAGCATTTTCTGTGTTAACAAAGAATTGGAAGCAAATTAGATGCGCAATTAATTGTAGAAGAGTTAAGCAAATAGTATAGTACACAAATGAAGTGGAATATTACCAGGCTGCAAGAAAAAAAACAAATATGATGAATACAGAAAACTGGAAATACTTAACTGATTTCATACAGATGAAATAAGCAGAACCAAGAAAACGACTGACAAAATGGAATAGTAACCATTAAGTAATGAAAAATAAATTTAACACAATTATGAAGAATAAGAATGGCCCCAAAGAAGAGATATAAGAAAACATATCCCACATTATTCCTTTGTAAAGGTACAAATGCTATGCATGCAACATATTACACATATTTTCAGACTTCTTCAATGTACTGATCAGTTTTGCTGACCTTTTTTCTCTTCCTCCTTTTCTTTAATTTAAAACACTACCATATAAGTTGGGTTTCTGGGAGGGGAGGTGCAGAATAATGGGAGAAATTCTAGTGATTAAAAAACAAAATATCAATACAAATTTATTTTTTAAAAAATTCAAAGGCTATAAGGTATTCAAGGATTTCAAATTCCCCAATAAGTAAAATTTGTGTCTGATATAAATTCTGTTACAGCTACTCCATTATTTTAGAATTAATCTAATTGGCAATACTAGTTGGAGACAAATGTTTTTGTGGGTTTTTTTAAATTTATTTATTTATTTATTTTTAGATTTCAACATTCATTTCCACAAAATTTTGAGTTCAAATTTTTCTCCCCATCTCTCCCCTTACCACTCCCATAACACCTTACATTCTGATGACCATTTCCCTCAATTTACCCTCCCTTCTATAACACCCCACCCTTTCCTTATCCCCATCTTCTCTCTTTTCTTGTGGGGCAAGATAAATTTCTATAGCCCGTTACCTGTGTTTCTTACTTCCCAGCTATACTCAACAATAATTCTCAACATTTGTTTCTAGTACTTTGAATTCCAACTTCTCTCCCTCCCTCACTCCCTACGCATTCTCACTGAGAAGGCAAGAAATTCAATATCGGCTATATATGTGTCATTTTGCAAAAACTACCACAGTAATCATGATGTGTAATACCAACTATATTGCTCTCTATCCTACCCTGTCCCCCCTTTTATATTCTCTTATTTGACCTTATCCCTTCCCAAAAGTGTTTACTTCTAATTACTCCTTTCTCCCTCCCTTCTATCATCTCCCTCACCTCACTTGTCCCCTCCTCCCATACTTTTCTGTAGTGAGATTTTCGTACCAAATTTAGTGAGGATGTTATTCCCCCCTTGAGTCATATGTGAAGAGAGTAAGCTTCACTTCTCTCCTCTCATCTTCTTCCTTTTTTCCTCTATTGAACAGGATTTTTCTTATCTCTTTTATGAGTTTTAGCCTGCCCCATTCCATTTCTCCCTTTGTCCTCCCAATATTTTCCTTTCTCACCCCTTAATTTTATTTTTTAATAGATAACTTCTCTTCTGATTCAACTCAACCTGTATTCTGTGCGTGTGTGTATGTATGTATGTATGTATGTGTGTAATCCTTCCACCTACTCAAATACTGAGAAAAGTTTCAAGAGTTAAAAATATTATCTTTCCATGTAGTAATGAAAACAGTTCAATTTTAGTAAGTTCCTTACGATTTCTCTTTCTTGTTTATCATTTTATGCTTCTCTTGATACTTGTGTTTGAAAGTGAAATTTTCTCTTCAGCTCTGGTCTTTTCATCAAGAATGTTTGAAAGTCTTCTATTTCATTGAATGACCATTCTTCCCCTGAAGTATTATACTCAGTTTTCCTGGGTAGGTGATTTTTGGTTTTAATTATAGTTCTTTGACTTCTGGAATATCGTATTCTATGCCCTTTGATCCCTTAATGCAGGAGCTGCTGGATCTTGTGTTATCCTGATTGTATTCCCACAATACTAGAATTGCTTCTTTCTAGTTGCTTGCAATATTTTCTCCTTGACCTAGAAACTCTGAAATTTAGCCACAATATTCCTAGGAGTTTCTCTTTTCAGTTCTATTTAAGGAGGTGATCAGTGGATTCTTTCCACATTTATTTTGCCCTTTGATCATAGAATATTAGGGCAGTTTTCATTGATAATTTCATGAAAGATAATGTCTAGGCTCTTTTTTTTGATCATGACTTTCAGGTAGTCCCATAATTTTTAAATTGCCACTACTGGATCTATTTTGCAGGTCAGTTGTTTTTCCTATGAGATGTTTCACATTATCTTCTACTTTTTCAAACTTTTGGTTTTGTTTTCTAACTGCCTGGCTTATGTCACAGTAATTAGCTTCCCTGAACTCAATTCACTGTTTTAAAAACCTATTTCATTCAGTGAGCTTTTGAACCTTGTTTTCCACTTGGCTAATTCTGCTTTTTAAAGCCTCCTTCTCTTCATTGGCTTTTTGGACCTCTTTTTCCAATTGAGTTAGCCTCTTTTTAAAGGTGCTATTTTCCTCAGCATTTTTTGGTTCTCCTTTGGCAGGTTGCTGACACACTTTTCAAGTTCTTCTATGGCCTGAGCCCATTTCATATTCACTTTGGGGTAACTGGAGGCAAAGGCCTTGAATTCCTCTGACAGTACGCCTTGTTCTTCCTCATCTGAAAAGGTGGAAGGAGACACTTGTTCACCAAGAAAGTAACCTTCTGTGGTCTTAAATTTTTTTCCCTTCTTTGGGCATTTTCTCAGCAGTTACTTGACTTCTGAATCCTTTGTCAATAGGAGGGTCAGAGTGCTTCTCCTTTCCCCAGTAAAAGGCTGAGATTCAAATCAGCTGCTCAATTCCACCAGAGCCTTTAAGCTGAGCTGTCTGGATAATGGACCCATGCTGCTTCCTCTGCCACCATAGCCACCTGCCACTGCCTGGGGCCAGTGTTGTGGGAACCCCATTCCTCTCTCACCTAGCTAGGAAAGCCCTCTCACACTGATCTTTGAAGCTTTCTTTGTGACTTGTGAGTTGAGGGATCCGGGAAACTCCCTGCTGTGAATTATCTGTTCAGGTCCTGATCCTCCCAGTGCTGTGTAACCAGGGCTGAGACAGACCTTTCCTGTCAGCCCTCCAGGTTACCTTTGGCTGGGAACTTCTTTCACTCTGCTATTCTGTGGTTTCTGCTACTCTGGAATTCATTGAGAGTCATTTTTTACAGGTATTTTGTGCATTGGGAGGGGGAAGCACTAGAGTCTATGCATCTTTCTACTCTGCCACCTTGGCTCCACCCCTCGGAGACAATTATCACATATATAAGAAAGAATTTATCTTCATTATAGATAGCAATTGATCATCAGTGGGGTCCAACTTTGAAAATCATGACAGTAACACTGATATAGTCTTTAAAATACTCTACTGTTATCCTTTGTTTTTATATTATTTTCATTTCCCAATACACACTTTCCACAAAGTACCCTCCTTATAACAATTAATAAAAAAGGGGGGGGGAAGTGTGGGGGAAAACAATTCAACCAAATTAAACTAGCATTCCAACCAAATTTACCAGTTTATATTACATTCATAACCTCCCACCTGTGCAAAAAAAAGAGGGGAAATAAATCATCTTATACTTCTTTGGGTAAGAAAGATGATAGCAATGCCTTACCATATATGCTAAGGATCACTGGGACATTCCATCTGACCTGCAACTGGTTTTGCCTGTGTATTCTCTCTCTGAATTAAAATTTTAGGTCCCTAAGAGAAGATACTATCATACTTTTCTATTTACATCTCCATTTTTGTGTTTATTGTATTGTTTATGATTTCCTGTATTCCTCACATGGCTAATATTTTCTTCCTAATGATAGCTAAGTAATTTGATTGATCTAATTCTTTTATGTTTTTAATAGTGCCTTTATTATGTAGATTACTATCCTTTTCAATAAGAGACTTTGTATGTTGGTCTAAACCTAATTCTTGCAAACTGCTTTACAATTTTCCTAATGGTTATGTAAAAAAGAAGTTCTTCCCCAAGTAAATTTGTGTTTTCAGTTTTACTGATAATTAGATTATTTGATTTCCATTCTATCTTATTCTTCCTTATATAATCTGTTTTAGTCCTAAACACTTTTGATTTTTTTTATAATGTAATTTTAAAAATGAAAATTTTGTTCCCTGTTTACTCTGACTTCCCCCACCATATTATTCCCTTGAAGTCCTAGACCATTTGTTCGACAAATAAATTTTATGGTTTTTGGTACACCCTTGTGTAAGGGAAGTAGGGAAAAAGATGAACAATTGAGTAAATCAGGCAGCTCACTGTCATGGCACAAAGATGCTATGGCATCAACCGAGAGAGTTTTGATTTCCCATCTGTAATGGTAAGGGAATTGGAAGATCTTCCCAGCCCCTTAATAGGTCCATGTGACCTGCTTTGCACTCTGTTCTAGCCCACAACCTGAATTACATGGAGCCCATGGTGGGAGGAGTTTGCAAATGTGTGCAGCAGGAAGGGTAGAGCTGAGAGAGAGGAAGGTGAAACTGAGAGAGAGAAAAAGTAGAGCTGAGAGAGAGCAGCTAACCTGAGTGAGAGAGGGAGTGATTTTGCCTAAGGGAGCTTGTTTGTTGGGGAGGCCTGATGGAGGGAAGGCTTGGGGTTGACTAAGCTCCCTTTATTGATAACATATACAAACTTTGTTCTTACCATGGTAGAATTGGCTTTCTGGAATCTGAATAAAAATCTTATTTTCATCTTTGAGGAAGAGAGTTTATATTTTGCAAATTTATCCTAGAAATACACATGCATATCCACGGTGGCTGCTGTAGGCATTGCACTAGCATTATACCATCTTCCTATACGTTTCCTAACATGATTCCCACAGGAAAGTAGCAACTGGTAGTAGTGTCTGCATCAGAAGGCAAAAACAAACAATGCAGATTCAAAGGCTATGAGATACCTCTTGAGATATCTATTGGATACCTAGAAATCTCAACGTAGATATACAAGGGATGAAAGAAACCTCTCTTAAGAACCCCAAAAAGGGGAGAAAAAACTTGCAACAAGACAGAGCTGTAAGTTACCTCTTTGCCATGTGCTCTCTAAACTTGTGCTCATTTTCACCTGGATTCTCTATGTACTGGGAGAAGGGAAAGTCACAGACTTTGGGGGCTATATTTTCTAAGAATTGTTCTGACAGTATTTCCTCCTAAGGAGATATTTATTAAAACAGCCCTTTCTGAAAGACTGAGTTTGGCTGACTAAATGCTGCTTTTGAGAGTCTAGTTTGCTTCCTGGTGCTCTGGTATATAGTTAACATTTATACAGGATTGCAATCAGTAAACTACACTGGGAAGAGGTCAATCTACAATCTACTTGACAGTGGGGGTTTTTTCCAATTAATGCCATTAACCTTGATTGCCAAACCTAGTAGTCACATCTTGAAGAATTTTATCCATGAAGGTAATTTGGATATATATTATACTAAACAAATTTATCAGACTGAAAGCAAAATATTTTGTCATGTTTTGGAAAAATTATAAAGTTTGGTAATTATTGATTCCTGGCAAAGAATATTTTTTTTTTTACTTTCTCTATTTGTTTTCGGTGTTCTACAATCACTTCCATATATCTTAGATTTTTTCCCCTCCCATTCCCTCCCTGAGATGGCATGAAATTTTATGTAAGTTCTACACATACATTCCTATTAAATACATTTTCACCTTAGTCATGTTGCATAGAAGAATTAAAATGAATGGGAGAAATCATAAAATAAAACAAAACATAAAATGGTCTGCTTCATTCATAGTTCTTTCTCTGGAGGTGGAAGGCATTTGGCTTTAAGAGACCATTTGGAATTTTTTAAGTCCTTGAATTGCAATGAAGTACTAAGTCTACCACAAAAATTCCTTGCACACTGTGGTTGTTGCTATGTACAAAGTTCTCCTGGTTCCACTCACTTCACTCAGCATCAGTTCATATAAGTCCTTCCAGGCCTCTCTGAAGTTTTCCTGTTCATCATTTCTTATAGCACTGTAGTATTCTATTATATTCATATACCACCATTTATTGAGCCATTTCCTAATTGAAGGACACCCCCTTGATTTCCAGTGTTGGGCCATCACAAAGAGAGCTGCTATAAATATTTTTGTCCATGTGGGACCCTTCTTGGGAAAGAATTTTAACAGTATCAGTAACACCAAGAAAACATATGTAACACTGAGGGCTAAATTGTGATGGTTTTAGTACTATGGCTAGTTTATTAACTAGAACATATCATTATAGATATTTTGTACATATATGTGTATATACACATATCCATATGTGTGTATGTGCCTGTGTGAATGAGTATATGTGTGTATCTATCTATATGTATATATGTTTATGTATATATATATAGAAAAAGAGAGAGAGAGAAAGGGGGAGAGAGAGAGAGAGAGAGAGAGCTATGTACACACATATTCATATACAGAGAGAGAGACAGAAGAGAGGGAGGAAAATTGTTTTATTAAGCACAGAAACTTGTATAAAGCATATAATGATTCTAAACTAGGAAAACGTCTATTTCACTGGCTAATCACAAAATGTCAGAAATATAAACTATTATTTGATTTCTCTTTGGTGTATATCTAGAACTAGGTATGACTGCTTAAAAGGAAATGCCCCTGCAAGGGCCAATTTCTGATGTCCCACCTTTTTGCTCCATTTGCTTGGTGTACACATTGGATAAATCCCTAGGGTCTACACCAACCAGTTCATCATTTACATGTACAATGTAAATGCACAGCAACTTTGTCAATGTCCCATGCCTGAGCCTCCCATACCTTCCATTGTGCTACATGAACCTTTGTAATTATGAACCTCTCGATTTTATTTTTTATCTTGAACTTAAATACCATAACTTGCCAGTTAAGCGTACTTATTTCCCATGACCTATTCCATGATCTCAGCACTGCTTTGCGCAGAGATGCTCATACCCTTGATCTTACATACCCTAAATTTACAAGTATTCCAATTCCATTGTCATAAACTCTGAAATACCATTATCTGACCACAATCTATTGCCATTTCTTTGCTCCATTTATTTCCATATCCCAAATCTTGTTCTGCAACCTCAATGTGACCTCCAGTTGCTCAGTATTGATGATGACAGTCTCGGTATTTTTCCCAGGCTGTCACCCCTGGACTAGCTACAATGTCCTCCCTTACTTATCTTGCCCCCTTGGTGAGCCAGTTCAACTCTACATTTTCCTCTGCACTCAAACTCCTTGTACCTTCATCTGATTGTTGATCTTGCCCTGCCAAGTTCAGCCCTGGATCAGCCTGCCAATGGCTGCTTTAGCTCCTACTCATATGATGCTAAAAGAGGCTAGGAAAATATATCATAAAGCCATGCTAACTTGGGTCTACTACAAACTTATATTTTATGATCTAACCGAGCATTCACCACAGTAAGGTAATTCTTTTACACCTCCCTAATCGATTCACTATCTCACTCACTACATCATTTTTAATCTAAATCTTTTCATCTCTCCCCAAACCTTCCATACTTTCTTCTCCTTTGACCTGCTTGGCTGAGAACCCTGTCCAATAATTCAATGAAAAAATAAGAGCCATTAGTCAAAAACTCACTCTTCTCCCTTCCTTACACTTTCCATCATTATTTCCTGCTTCACCCTCTACTCTACTTTGATAATTCCTTTTCTCTCACTAATCTTCAAACTCTCTGTATATTAATTGCTTCCAATTGTCTATAAACATGTCTTATGTCTACCATCCTTAAAAAAACTCTCACTTGATCCATCCATCCTATGGTCCCATATGCCTCTACCTTACTTGATCTACATATCCTGTTGTCCCATGTGCCTCTATAATGCACAGTCACTTGACTGGTGCAAGGTCCCATCATCTCATACATGGACTATTTCTAATGGTCTTCTGGATGATCTTTTTTGTTGCTCAGTTATCTGAGCAATAACCCTTTAGGAATCTTTTAAAATAAAGATCCATTAATCATATTGGTATATAGTCTCCTTCTTTGTTTTATCTATCCCTCAAATAAGGGAATTAAGTATATTAGTATTATATCTGTCTCAAAGAAGGAATCTGGAATGCCTTTTTCTCAATTTGGGGGAATAAAGTTTAAAATATGAATATTAATTGTTTAAAAAATTTGATAGAATTCTCCTATGAATTCAGCAGGACCAGAAGTTGTCCCCTGCCCTTTGGAAATTCTTTCCAAGCTATAAATATTTCCTATTCTAAGACTGGACTACTTAAGATTTCTATCTGGTCTTCTAATAGTTTGAGTATTTTTCAATTTTAAACATATTCCTCTCTTCTGTGCTCTCTATTTTATTTTGTTATTAAATGAATATATATAATGTGTTCTGATTATTCTTTTTATTTCTTCTGGCTTTGCTGTAATTTCACCTTGCTGTATTTTATTGACTTGATTTTCTGCTCTCTCTAATCAAATTAGCTAAGTATCTCTCAATTTAATTAGAAGTTTTAAAGAACCAGCTTATAGTTTTATCATTTTTGTGGGGGGGTTGTTTCCAATTCATCAATTTCCCCTCTATTTTTTAACCTCTTTTTGTACTTATTTTGTGTTTCTTTGCTGATTTTCTAATTTTGGAAAAATACATATTTAATTCGCTAATCCTCTCCTTTTCTGTGTTTTTTTTTTGTCATTTTATGTTTGTAAGGATGTGATTTCCCTCCCAGAGAATTACTTAAGCTATGTCTCAGAGATTTTGGTATAATGTTTTATCATTATAGCTCTTTTATGCAATTATTAATTTTGATGATTTATTTTCTGACCCACTCATCATTTAGGATTTAACTGGCAAATCTCCATTTAGGAGATTTTGTGTATTTTGTGTTTCCGGTTCCTGATTGATTTTCTATTTCTGCTGCATTATAGGCTGTAAAGGACATACTAACTATTTTTGTGTTTTACATTAGTATGTAATATCTTTGTGGTCTAGTACATAATAAATTTTCATAAAAGTTTTCATGTGGTACTAAGAAATATATATTCTTCTGCTGTTCCACTTAGATGATACCATAATTCTTGTAACTCTAGTTTCTCTAGCAATTTGTTCAAATGCACATTTTCCTTCTACTGACCTTTCTGTTAGACTTATCCAAGCTGAGAGAAAGTCTCCTGTCGCATTACAATCTACATCATTTTGAGGTTTAAATAATGTTTCCTTTATGAACAGGCATTTGAAACTTATAAGTTTATTACTTACTGTCTGTGATTGCTTTCTAAATATTTTAGTTTTGTTTATACCTTTTCAAAATTTTTGAATGTCTATTTTTGTTTTGTCAGATTGTATTTTGAACATCTGATTTTGTTCTGTGATTCAATAAGCATTGCCTTAGACAAACTGAGACCTGGGTAAGACCTTAAGTTATAAAGGTCAAAGCCACCCACCGCACCACAGGTCGGATCATAGCCAGTCATCTTGACTATTGTTTTGCACTGGACTTCAATGACTCTAGAGAAGAGGGCATCTTTGAGCAGTTCTGCCTCACTTAAATCCAATTCACACACAATTCAAGGCATCACCTCCTGATATCATTGGTCCTCTTCCAGAACAAAGGATCAACAAAACAAAAGTTCTGTTGTTTACATATTTTCATTTTTTGAAAATGTTTTTGTTTTGTCAGATAAAATGATAGCAACTCCTGCTCTTTCAGATTCCCTTGGTGCATGGTAATTTTTTTTCCTAGATCAACAGCTTTATTGTGAGCAAGGTTTTGTTCCTTAAATGTGTTTCTTGTAAGCAACAGATTGTAGAATTTGGTTTTATCCAATCACTCATTCTTATCCTGTTATCAAATTGTTTAATCCATTCATAGTGTTCAGCAATGTAGCTAGACACTTTCAGGGGGCCAAAAACAGCATCAAGGCCAGCTCCCACATTGATAATAAATTATTTAACCTGAAAAAGCTTACAAGTCAAGATGGAGGGAGAGTCGGTGGATGATTTGTTTGTAGATGATTGCGTACTCAATGCAGCCTCTGAGGCCAAGATACAACAAAATATGGACTGTTTCTCTTCTGCTTGTGCTAATTTTGACCTAACAATTAACACCAAGGTTAACACCAAACTGATGGCCTTAACCACTTGGATACTATACCTTATTAATGTTCTTGAACTGAAAACAAGACTTCGGGTCATCTAACAAGGTTATCTATCTTGGTATTCCCCCTACACATCCATTAACATTGTTCTACAATGAAACAAATTTAAAAATAAAGATTACAGTGTAGTAACAAGAACAGACAAAAGGACAACAAAAACCCCAATTAACACAGGTTTCCACCAGCCATCACTATACCACCTCTATGCAGAATCATCAGTTACAGCAAATGGAGAAATACTGAACCCTGTAGGGGTTCACTTACACTGGCAGTATCAGTTTCCAAGGATGTATACATAGATGATGAAGTTGACACACACATTACCAGAGCTAGCTCATTGTATGGGGAGGATCCAAAAGAAAGTGTTGGAGAGAAGAGAAAGTATTAAACAGTGTACCGAACTGAAGGTCTGCAGAGCTGCTGTGCTGACCTCATTGTATGAAATCTGGACAGTCTACCAGACCCATGCTGGGAAACTGAATCATTTCCATCTGAAGTGTCTTAGAAAGATTCTGAAGACCACCTGGCAAGACAAGCTACTGGACACGGAGGTCCTTTCTTGAGCTAAGCTGCCAAGCATTCAAATTCTACTTCAGAGAGTACAATTTTCGTGAGCTAGTTATGTTGTTCAAATGCCTAAAAGACTACATATACAAGCAGATGCTCACATGGTGGTCAGAAGAAGTAATATAAGGATACTCTTAAGGTCTCTCTGAAGAATTCTGGAGCCAATTTCACAACTAGAGTGACACTGACAAAGAACTGCCCACCATGCTGTGCCCTCATCAAAGAAAATTGCCAGAATGAACAACACAGAATTGTAGAATAGCTCAAAAGAAAGATGAAATTGTTAACTAGGTTTTCACTTTCCTGCGTGTCTCATATATATTTTTTCAATTTATGATTCCCTCCCTTCTAATGTCATTGTACTTTGATCTTCTTTTTAAGGTTAGTTCCATTCCTACTGTCTCTCTTTCCCACACCCCTGATCCCTCTATCATTTGCTACCATTTTCCCTTTTTAATTTTTCTTATTAGTTCCTTTTTCTCTTTTATCTAATTACATAGTCCTTCCCTCCACTCTTCCTCTCAATTAAGTCAAGTAAATTCCCCCTTCCTCTCATTGCCTCTGACTAGTATGATTCATTAGTTTTCTAAATTTCATTTTTCTATGATTTCCAAAAACTTTTATTCTTACTCTCCTTATTATCTACAAACACTTTCTGTCTAATATAGATCCTAATATTCTGATTCGTGATATTTATAATTATCTGGTACCTCTCTTTTCTCTGTATTCCTAATGTAATCAAAGATGGATTCCAAGGTAGCCATTTTAGAGTCTCCTTTCAAGGCCATAGTCTTTTAGAGCTTGCCTCAACTCCAAGAATAATGCCAACTCCTGTGGGTGTCAAAGATCCGCATGACAGAATCCCTCCTCCCCACAGCCCTCATTATGTAGCTCACCACTGACTTATACCCTCCACAGGTTTTTCCCACATTTCTTCCCAAATCTCTGTCAATCCATGTTCTCCAACTCTTTAAGTACCAGTTGCCCTCAAAGGTTCCAACTCTCTCACCTCTCAAAATAAAACATGTATACTTTGCTAGTATCAAATCACCCAGGTCACATCTGATATACATTCCCTATCTGCCTTCAATGAACATCTCTTCACTCACTGTAGTCTTCATAAATGGCATCCCTCCCACCACCAAAGTAAAACCACCTTTCTCCCCTTTTCAATAATTCCCTCTTTCTCCTCATCTTTTCTCTTTCTAAGATTCTAGAAATTGCTGACTCTTGATCTTACCCTGGCACATCATATGCTCCTCTCTATTACCCTGAACCCTTCACCTTCTTTTCATGTGCCATCCTATGTTTCAATGTAGTCCTATCAAAAAAAAAGATTCATCCGTAGGCTAGATGTCACCAGGTTCTGTCCATAATGTCTTTATATTTCTCTTCTCTGTTTCTTCTACCAGGTATCTCCCTTCACCACTGGCTCCTTGTACACTTTCAAAAATAAGTCTCTTACTGGTCTTCTGCAGTCATTCTGTTGCCATTACTGTCCTTGCTTGCTCCATTTGTTAATTCCTCTTGATTTTTTTTTTGTTTAGCATGTTCAAGAAGCAAAAAGTCTCATCAGCTCTGGTTTTTGTTCTTAAAATGTTTCCAACATGCTTTTACTATTGAAGATACATCTTTTTTTATATATACTCATTTACACTTAAGCTCATATTTGCATGGTAGTTCATCCCAGTCTGTATTCTGAGGTCTACTCTTCAGAACACACTATTCTATTCCCTTCCGTGTTTTCTGGTAGGTACAAAATACTTCTTCATTATTCAGATTTTCTTTCCTTTGTATTTATTTGAAGGTCTTTCTCTTGATGGCTTGTAAAACTTGTTGTTTCTCAGTGGAACGGTTAAATTTAATTACTATGTGTCTTGGATCTTCCTGCCTTTTTTGTTTTGTTTTTTTCCTAGAAGCGACATATGAATGCCTTTTGTTCTTATTTAATTTTCTATGTTCAGAAATTCTGGGCAGTTGCCTTATGCTGTTTCCTGCATTATGGTGTTATGTTTTTTCTATCCTATCATGTTCTTCTGGACACGTATGATCCTTAGGTTGTCTCTATGGATCCTGTAATCAAAATCCATATATTTTGCTTACATAGAAAGCATATTTTCCTTTAGTGTTATGCTTTTTGCTTTTCTTCTAGATAGTTCCTCACTTCATTGTATTTGCATTCTCAATCTATTATTTTCTCTTTTGTTTCTTTTGTCAGGGCTGTCATTGTACAGTGCAGCTAATTTTGCTGTGTAAGTCATTGCAAATTCCAATTATTTCTGCTCTACAGGCTATATGCTCTCATTAATTTTCATTTCTCTTATGAACCCTTAAGGAACAGGGTACTGTTATTTCAAATTTTCCTCCAATTCCACATGATCTTCTGTGTCTAGAGTTAGAAAGTTTTTTTTTGTTTTGCTACTGCAAACTAAACTTATTTATTTAATCTAGAGGGCATATTTCCTTTTGCTGTTATTGTTTTTCTTGTTTTATCAGTTTATCAAGAACTATGTTTTCTTCTTCATGAAATGTTTGTAACTTTTAGTCTCCATCCCCCCCTTTTCCCCTATTGCTCATTTTCTAATTCCCTCTCTTCTAATTGTGGTTTCTTTGGGAGAGGGATCTCACAGAATCTCCACCTCCTCCAACACTAGGCTATTCACAGATCATCAGCATAGGTCTGTGCCCCACATGACTTTTGGGTGATCAGAACTTGCCCCTGCTAGATGATGTACTCTTTCTCTCAGGTTTTGTGGAATGAGCTCAGGGTCAATGAGTGTATCAGTTCAAGGGCTTTTGTTTTGGTTTCTTGGATCATGGAGACAACTGAAATTGAATTATCTTTAGTGTCCATTTTCTGTTTTGGAGAGTTTGAGAGGTTGTGGGGATAAGAAAAATAGATCTAGTCCTCTGTATTGTTGCTCACATGAGCTGAAATTCTATCCAATTTCTATAAATCAACTTCCATAAGTATTAAATAATATTTCCATGAAGAATTCACAATAGACCTATAAATTCAGTTCTAGGTTTCTCTCCTAAGTTCTAGTTCTACATCATCACTACTAATCAGACATTCCCAAATAATATCTGTAGGCACCTCAAACTCTAAATGTCTAAAGTAGAACCATTATCTTTTTCCTACACTTATTACTGTTAAAAGTACCACCAACCTTCCTTTCCTTCAGATCTACATTAATGTCATCATACACACACACACACACACACACACACACACACACATATATATATATATATATATATATATATATATATATATATATATATAATCTTCCTCATTTTCACTCACCTCACCACAAAATCTCTCAAACCTATCCCCTTCTCTTCACTCAAATAGCTATCCTAGTAAGTTATGCCCTCATCACTTCTCTTTTGTACTACTGAAATTTCTTCCCAATTGGCCTTCCTGTCTCAAGTCTTTGGGGGTAAAGTCACTAAAATGGTTTTCCTACAATTAAAATCTGATCAAATCATTTTCCTACTCAATAAAATTTAGTGGTTCTCAAGTAAGACTAAGATTAAATATGAAGTCCTATACAATTTAGATTTCTTTATAACCCAGCCTCTTTCCACTTTTATGATAATCTTTCTTACATTATAACTCCCTTCTTGAACGCTGTAATCCAAACTATTACTGGTTTACTCATTTTTCCACATACACAATACTTCATCTCTTTATGTTCCCATTTCATGAATACTTCTTCATTTCTCCACCTTTCTATACCTGGTTTCCTTCAAGACTCAGTCCAAGTGCTGCTTTTTTACATGAAACCTTTCTTCACTTCCCTCCACCCCCAGCTCCTAATGCTCTCTCTCCAAAAACTACCTGAGAAGTATTACTCATTTTTTCTTCTGTCAGGACATAAGTACTTTGAAGACAGAAACTGCTTCACTTTTGTCCATTAACTGAAGCACTTATTTCAAAGCATGATACATAGTAAGTACTTAATAATTGATTTTTGATTGGTTAACACTGTAACACTGATGTCTTCCATGTGCTGTTTCTTTAGCCATGTGGATATCATTCAAAACTGTGACCTGGGTCTTCTGCTTCTCTCTACATTATCTTATTTGTTGATATCATCATTTCCTATGAAAAAAATTATCATTTTATGCAGATGATTTCCAAATCTGTATATCCAGTCCCATCTTCTCTCCTGAGTTACTGTCCCATGTTAACTGCTCATCTCCAAATGGACGTTCTAAAAGCACCTCAGACTCAATATATTCAAAACAGAACTCATCCTTCCCCCAGACTCTCTCACTTCTGGATTTCTCTAACACTGTTGAGAGCTCCACCATCCTTCTAGCTATCCCTAAATGTATCACTTCTGTCATTCTCAACTCCTCACTTACCCTCACCCCACAGATGCCAACTCTCATTATTTCTACTATCACAACAGCTCTCACATTCATTTCCTTCTTTCTACTCAAATAAGCATAATCCGAGTTGATACACTCATCATCTCTTACCTAGACTACTGTAATTACCTTCTCTTCCTCTCAAGTTTCTTACTACTCTTGTCAGACATCCATTCAGCCCTTAATATGACTTACCTAAAAGCACAGGTCTGACCATGTCACTCTCCCTACTCTTTGGCAACCAATTGCCTTTAGTATCAAATATAAAGTATTATTTGGCATTTAAAGCTCTTTATAAATTTGTTCCCTCTCCCTTTTCCAATATTTTTATACTTTACTCCCTTCCAAAGACTCTAGGATTCAACTTCCCTGCTGACTTGTTGTTCCTTAAACACTTCATCTCTACTGTCCGTACTTTTGTAATGCCTCTCTCCTATGCCTAGAATGTTCTGCTTCCTCTCTCTGCCTCTTGGCTTCTCTTGCTTCCTAAATAAATGCTAGCTGTCATTGTTATTGATGTTTTAATTTATCATTTTGTATTTATTTATATATATATATATATATATATGTACATGTTGTCTCTCCTAATACAATATAAACTTTTTAAGAGTAGGGATTGTTCCTTTCCAGTTTTTTTTTTTTAATCTCTAGCAAGCACAGTGTCAAGCACATACTAAGTGAATAATATATACTTGATTGACTTACTAATTAATTAACCTCCCCTTTGCCTTTATACTGACAGTCTCCCATTCCAAGAAGGCACTCCCTCTACTCTTCTGGTTCTTAGAATGTCTAGTTTTCTTAAACACTCAGTTCAAGTGTTGCTTGCTATATGAAGCTTTTCCTGATACTTCTGTCTTCTTGTGCTCTTTCTTCCTCCCCAAAATTTTTTCTTGAATTTTTAAATTCAATATATATTTTTTGCATATTTGTATATGTATGTGTTATGTTCCATGACAGATTATAAGCCCTTTGAAGGCAAGGATGATTTCTTTTTGGGGTTTCGTATTCCCAGCTGCTAGTATAGTGTCTGGCACAGAATAGTAACTTAATAAGTACTGATGGATTTACTGATCTTTGATGCTCTCTCTGAAGTTGGCTAGGCTAGTCCTTAAATGACAGTCACACTATCTCATGGTTTGTAACTGAAGTCTTTTACAATTTGGTAAGACCTTCAGATTCTAACCATTTTGTAACCTTTGGGTGCCCTGGGTCACACTATAAAACAATGAAGTGCCAGAAGAGAACTTTGGAAGGGAGATTTTAAAAAAACTCTATAAATCAGAAAATCTAATACTTTTAATGCCAAACTATCAAGTTGTTTCCAGAGACTATTGGTTACTACACCAAATCAGAAATTAGGAAAAATAGATTTGAGATCAGAGAACTTGGATTCACATTCACCTTTTGCACATACTACCTATTGTGACCTTGGACAGGTCCTCTCACCCTTTTCCCTCATCTATAAAATGAAAAATTTGGACTAGATGATCTTCAAAGTCCCTTGAAACTCCAGAGAAGTGAATGATATGGGAGTAAGAGGAGGCAGAATGTAGAGATAGCTTTTTCAAGAAATTTGCTGAATGACTACACATGTATAGTCTATAACAACTTGCTTGCCTTCTTCCAAGATGGGGTAGGAAAGAGAGAGAAATATAATTTAGGACTCAAATTTTTTAAAAAGAAAGTTAAAAATTGTCACTACACATAACTGGAAAAAATTAAATATATAAAATAGAAGTTTACTGAGATAGGAAAAAGAAATTTAGGACAATAGTCTTAATGTTTTTAGGTTGTTTATTTTTTAAGTATTGCAATGATTTGGCCATGTTTGAAGGCCAAAATGTGTGTGTGTGTGTGTGTGTCTGTGTGTGTGTGTACACATGCAAAAAGATGGAATTTCTATCAAGACATTTCTACTTTGCAGTGTATTTAGAGAAAGTTCTATAATAAAGTATAATTTAATTATTTAATTTAGTTCCTGACTCTTGAAGAGTCAAAGAGCTGCTAGAATAACATCTGAAACTGAAAGGGTCTGCTCACTGTTTGCAGCAAAGCTCAGGGGAAAAAAGACAATATTGAGATTGGGTATATCTATATCTATCTATCTATCTATCTATCTATCTATCTATATATATATGTACAGGCCAGGACTACTTTTTTTTAAATAATTCTACATGAAGAGTTAACATATTCAATTTGATTCTGAGATGGATAGGTACAAAGTTTAGATAAATCACATCTCCTGCCTTTACTTGAACAGGAAACTATGAAATATATGCAGACAACTGCATTAGAAGCATGCAAAATTTGTTGGGAGGATGGAATAGAGGGAGAGCAAGGACAAGATTTCATGAAAACATTGACATTTGATTAGACCTTGACGTTTGCTTGCCACACACCACCAGGACTAAAAACAATGTGCAAATTCTCCACAACTAAGACAACCCCAGACACATTCAATCTTAACAATATGTCCATCGTTTTTCCCTTCCTATTAGAAGATAAATTCTTTGAAAGCACAAACTTTCTTTTTTGTCTCTGGCTCTCCAGTACCTAGTACAGGTACCTTTCATTTTACAACAGCATAGCACTTAATTATTTATGAAACACTGTGTGGGATCAAAAGAGCCATTCACAATCCTATTAACAGTGGGATAGCTAACAATGAAATAAATGACTAGAAGAAGAGAGAAAAAGGATCTACTTAAGATGCGAAATTGTATGTGGGTGTCCAAATTCAGGTCCAAATTTTAGTTTAAAAAAAAATTCGTACTAATATTCTAGAATTGAATGATATACTCAGAAGTAATTCAAATGGTACTATGTACAGAAGTATTTCAGAAAATTCCACATTTAACATTTTTATCATTCTTTTAATTACATGAACTGTCTAATAATAACTGGAGTAAATTATCATAATAGAAAGTCAGTCAATTTCAGCAATCATTTTCAAATGTTCTTTTTATACAGTCTCTACAGGATATCTCATGAAACCTACTGAAGCCCAAAGGAGGAAAGCAAGAAAGCAGTGACTTCTAGTAGAAAAAAAGCACCTAAATCTAACAGCTGGTAGTGGCAGTCTGTCAAACCATGTAAAGTTAATGTCTATAACAGATGTTCTGCAGTCTCTCTATGTTATTTTTTCTTGATTATTCCCAGGTGTTGGTGCAAGAAGAGCAGTAATCTTACTATTTATCATGCAGGAGATTGGGGGGATGGGAGGTAGAAGAGATGAAAATAAAAAGTTATTTACACAGATAATGGAATTTAGCATACATAATCAGAGGGCTGAAACATCTTCAGAAATATTCCGGTAATGTCTTCAGTGTTTATCCCATTTCAAGGGCATTCTTAAGTTTGTGGTGCTGATTTGCAATCAAAGCTATGGAGTGAGAGTGTTGTTTGCTATAGCTTTCACAATTGCTGAGTATCTGATTGTACCAGGAAGTGAAAATGACATAAAATAATCTTGCCAAAGAAGGGAGAGAGCTCCCATGAGCACTCCTGCTCTCTCCTAACATGATGGAAAAGACATTTTGGGAGCTTTACTATGAGAACTGATAAGGGATGGGACTGTGAGGGAGGGAACAGGAAGAAGAATATCTTTATCATCCAAGCTTCCATAAGAACAAAGATTTCTCTATTTCTCTATTTGTGTTACAACTGAAACCCTGTCATTAAGTATGCCCAGTACTTTTGAAAGTAGCCAGAAATCTCCATATTCATTCATCAATTACCCCTTAAATCTCAGGAAAGTCAAATTACCAACAATTACAGATTTTTGTGGTGGATTTTCCCCTCAAAATTAAATTTCCCTATGACACCAAAGGGGAATATTACATTAAATATTCATGTTTCCTATCTATCCTGGTATTTAACCTTTATGAAATAGGACAGAATAATCTTCTAATTTAAAAAAAATTTAAAGGACTGGAGACTAAATTGTGGAGGGCAATCTGTTAAGGTGATTATTTTGCAATTTTCTAAATCTGTCTCTGTGTTGCATAATCTGCTTCTTTAGCAGAATTGTTTGGGAACCTTGGAAAATTTTTCCTGTAAAAACATTATCCTTTTCTCCAAATAATTTGCCAAGGATGAGGGAAAGACCTATAAGGGAAAGACTTAATCTATAAGGGAAAGACCTAGGACAAATGCATTTAGATCATTTCTAATTCTGTCTTAGCATAATTGCCCTGCTAGTTTTCTTCTGGATTTGGGTCTTGAGCATTTCTATCACAATAATAAATTTTTATGAAGTGATTCTTTTATCTTTTTTTGTTTACTCATTCCTCTTGTATGCTACAAGAGATTACGAGGCAGAGATAAGAAAGGATCACATTCCAAACATTGCTGAGCAGTCAGTTCAATGGCATGGGGATGGGATATAGAGTCCCACTAGTTTGACTGGATCATAGAATGTGAAGAAGTTAATGTATAACAGCTGAAAGAAAGGGGGAAGACTCAACAATATTGCTTTGAGGGCTGTATCCCAAAGAGATCATAAAAATGGGAAAAGGACCCAGATGTACAAAAATATTTATAGCAGCTCTTTAACGGGAAATCGAAGGAATGCCCATCAACTGGAGAATGCCTGAACAAGTTGTGGTATATGGATGTAATGGAATCCTATTGTGCTATAAGAAGTGACAAACGACAGACTTCAGAAAAACCTGGAAAGCCTTATATGGACTGATGCTGAATGATATGAGCAGAACCATGAGAACATTATACATAGTAACAACCACAAGGTGAGGGGACTGTTTCTGATACACTAAGCCCTTCACAGCAATGCAAGGATCTAAAACATTTCCAAAGGACTCTTGATGCAAAATAGCATCCATATTCAGAGAACTACAGAATCTGTATGCAGAATGAGGCAGACTATTTTCTCTTTTGCTATGTTCTGCTTTGTTCCGGTTTTTCTCATGGTTTCTCCCATTCATTTTAATTCTTCTATGCAACAGGAATAATGTGAAAATGCATTTAATAAGGATGTATGTGTAGAACCTATATATGATTGCATGCCATCTTGAGGAGGGAGAGAAAAGGAAGGGGGATGCTGCAGGAGAAAATTTAAAACATACATAAGTGATTGTTGAAAAGTGAAAACAAATGATATAAAAAGGGGAAGAGGTGTAGTTCCCAAGGGTGACTCATTCTCTGTCTCAGCTCCCTACTCCCTAGACTCTAATTATGAAAATAATACCTAAGCAACACAAATCATTCTCTTGATAATTATGAAAGTTGGACAAATATAAAATAAAGTCAATTCATCTAAAATTACAAATTACGTATCCAACTCCACTGTTTCATCTTGGTATTAGGACAACTCTTAAGATATAAAGATGATTCCAAAAGAGCAAAATCTCTATCAGAACCCAGAAAAACAGAAAAGTTTTGGATACCACCAGTACAGCTATCAAGGTCCAGTGTAGAAAGTGGCAATGGTAGGGGTATGGGGTATGTTCAGGGAAGAGGAGGACCTCTGGTTTCAAGGCTCCTTTCTACCTGTGATGTCCACCTGATTCACCTAAATCTGATCTGTGGCTCCAAGAAGCTATAGTATGCACAGCAGGCATACCCCAGTAAACCATTTAGGCAGATGGGCTAAAACAGGCCAAGGGAAACTGAGGGATCTGAACCTTTTCATGTGTTAGGGGGATGTCTACCCCAAGCATATAAAGAATTTTTTTGGTGGAACAGGTGAAGGAGAACAATTTGTTCCAATGTCCATGATGGTGGCTGAAGTGGGCGCTATGAAGCGCTTAGAGCTTGGTTAATAATTGAAGAAGTCAAGGTCAAACACTGCAACCCAAGCCATCACCAGTCATCTTCACTTTGTCTTATCAAAGGACTTAATAACTCTGGAAGAGAGAGTAAGGCTTACAACTTCATGCAACTCTACCTCATCTAAATCCCATATATGCAAGAATCAAAAGACATCACCCATATCATTTTACCTATCTCAAGTCCTACGGCAACACACAAGTTAACAAAATAGCAGGTGCAGATACACTGGAAGCTGTAGGCACAACTTTGCACACTGGAGGCCCAGGCCAAAGGATGCCATCTCACTGGAAGCAACAGTGGAATTTGCTAGCCACATGGGTGTCTCAACAGTCATTTCTAAAGATGGAACAGTTCACCTCCTGGTATAAGGAAGGGGCTAGAAAAGGTGTTCTAAAAATTGTCTGCTTCACCCAGGCTTGGCCTGTTTACCACAGCTGGTGGATATCTCAAAACACAAAAAAGTACAAAGACTTTTACAAATAGGATTCCACTCACCATCAGTAAATGGAATGTATACAGGTTTATGGACAACGCAAAATCCAGTACACATGAAAGACAAGCAGTTCTTTCTCAAGAGAACTCAGCAGGTATCACATCCAAACAGCATCCCTCAGTCAAACAAGGCTGGCAAATGAAGGCCAGCTTACCTGGATTGGATCTGGATATGTGTTTTTCTGGAGTTGCCACAGTGAAGGGAATGCTGTAAAGATGGCATGGGTTTCACAATCAAAACTAATCTCATCCACAAGTTTGTATGCTTATTAAAAGGAGTAGAAAGCAGACTCATTACAATGTGATTTCCACTTACTGGAAAGAAGCATGTCACCATCATCAGTACATATGCTCTCCCCATGACAAATCCAAAGGAAGTCAAAGAAAATTTTATTAAGACATGGAGACCCCTAATCATCAATTTGCTGAAAAAGAACAAGTTTATAATTTTGGATGACTTTAATGCTAGAGTAGATACAGACTATGGCGGGGAGTCCTTGGGAGGAATGGAGTTGGAAACAACAATGGTCACTTACTACTGAAGACTTGTGCATCTCATGACCTTCACATCACCAACACTGTCTTTCATTTATCTGAACACAATGCGACTTTGTGGAAGCACTCAGCAACAAATATTAGCATTTAATAGACTATATCATTGTAAGAAGAAACAGGATGTAAGAGCGACAAAGACAATGTGTGGCCACAGTGCTAGACTATCATAGATGTTCGCCTCCAAGCTAAATATCACATTCAACAAAAGCAATGGCTCCAAGGCATGACTGCTACCAGAAGACTTAATGTCAACAGATTAGAGTGTTTCTTTGAGTGTGTTGCTAATTTGGAGGGATAGCTGAACCAACAAACAATGGGCAACAGTGGAGCAGAAAAGGAGTAGGCAGTTTTCAGAGCTTAGGCGTACAGCACTGCATTTACTCGTCTGGGCCAGAACACTTACAAACATCAGGATTGGTTTGATGAAATTGATAGGGAAATTCAGAAGCTGCTTAATGAAAGACGAGCACTCCACAAGGTTTTCCAACAAGAGAGTTTATCTATCTTTAAGAAGGCAGCATTTAACTCCATGAAAGCAAATTGCAAGCAAAGCTTAGATGCAAAGCTTAGGTGCAGGATTCTTGACTCAGTAAAATGGAAGGTAAAATTCAGTTTTATGCTGACAGTAACAATCCAAAACTCTTTTATGATGCCTTGAAGGCTATTTATGAGCCAAAGACTATGCTACATCTCAACTATTTAGTGCTAATGGAGTACTGATTACTGATAAGGCCATAATACTAGAGGAATGGGCTAAACATTCCATAGTATTCCCAACAGACCATCATCAATTAATGCTGAAGCCACTGACCATCATCTACCTCAGGTTGAAGCAAATCCTTCTCTAGACAAATTTCCAAATGAAGAAGAGGCTTTTAATACCCTTAGCCTCCTCTTCTGTGGTAAATCACCTGAGGCTTATTCTAGTCTAGCTGAGATTTACAAGGTGGAAATTCCATTGCTCACACAAAAGCTGACTGAAATTTTTGAAATTATATGGCAAGAAGAGGTTATCCCCCAGGAGTTCAAGGACATCTCTATTGTCCATCTCTATAAAGGTAAAAGAAATCGACTGCTCTGTGTCAATCACAGGAGGGTCTCTCTCTTAGTCAGTGATGGCAAGATTCTTGCCAGAGTCCTCCTTAATAGGCTGATCCTTCACTTGGAAGTTGATCATCTACAGTAGAGTCAGTGTGGCTTCAGAAAGGGTGGCAGGATAGTTGATATGGTGTTTGCTGCCCAACAACTCCAAGAGAAATATCAAGAGCAGAACAGAGGTCTGTACACAACATTCATCAATCTGACACAGGCTTTTTTGATACTGTGAGTTGTGAGAACTGCGGAAAATTATGTCAAAATTTGGTTGCTCAGAGAAGTCAATGTCATATATCAGTTTCATGACAGCATGCTTGTCCCAGTTCTGGGCAATGGACAATGCCCTTGAGTCATCAATGGAATGAAAACAAGGCTGTGTGCTTGCTCCCACGCTTTTTAGCATAATATTTTCAGCAATGTATGCTGATGCCTTCAACGAAGAAATGCATAGCATCAAGGCCAGCTATCACACTGATGGTAATTTAATTTGAAAAGGCTATAAAGCCAAGATTAAAGTGGAGGAGTGTTGGTGTACAAACTTTTGTTTGTAGATGATTGCATACTCAATTCAGCCTCCAAAACTGGCATGAAACAAAGTATGGATTGATTCTATTCTGCTTCTGATACTTTTGGCCCAACAATTAACACCAGAAGTTAAAACACTGGTTCTCCACCAGTCAAGGACCATACCCTTCATACATGGAGCCACTGGTTATGGCAAATGGAAAAGTTTTTAACACAGTGGATCATTTCACTTATTTTGGCAGTATACTTTCCAGGGATGTACACAAAGATGATGAGATTGACACATACACTGTCAGAGATAGCTCACTGTTTAGAAAGTTCCAAAAGAAAGTGTGGGATAAAAGAGGCCTAACTACCAAAATGGAAGTCTACAGAGCTGTTGCGATGACATCGCTGTTGCACACCTATGAAACCTGGACAATATACCAGCACTATGCCAGGAAACTGAATTGTTTCCATTTTAATTGTCTTAAGAAGATTCTGAAGACCACCTGGCAAGATAAGCTACTGGACACTGAAGTCCTTTCTTGAGCTAAGCTGCCAAGCATTCAAACTTTACTGCACAGCACAACTCTAATGGGCTGGCTATGTTGCTCAAATGTTAAAAGATTATTTTTCAGAGAACTCATACATGGCAGGTGCTCACATGGTGGTCAGAAGAAGTGATATAAGAGCACACCCAACATCTCTCTGAAGAACTTTGAAATCAACTGCATGGCATGGCAGACACTGGCATAGGATTGCCCAGGAAAGCTTTGTACTCTATAAGCAAAGAAGAGCTTCAGTATCTCAAAAGAAAAGTGAGATGCACAAATTTAAAGGTATCTCCACTCTAAATGTTCACATGGCCTATTTGTGTCTGACCTTGTGTCTGAGTTTGTATTTGTCTGATCAGTCACAGTCGGACACGTTATATCTTGATTCCAACATAGTGATGTCATTTTAGTCTTCTTCGAGAACAAAAGACCACAACTAACCAGCCAGCCAAGTCAGTGGTGACGCTGGTAACCAGTAGAATAATTTCTGACCATAGCCAAAATGGTAAAAATTTGCAAAACAAATACCATGTCTATTATGGGGAGCAGATGTTTCAATCCTCTTAAAAAGAGAGTATGCAAATGAATGAAAGCTCCTCTTTTAACTATTTAAATATCACAAGATTGATATTTACATTTTATTGAGATTACATAAAACTTCTATCTCACTAGCAGAAATGAAATAACTAAAAGTCAAAAAAAAAAATATGAGAAGACAGTGATTTCCTTGGGAGGGGTATTTAAACAGCTATTCCTCAACCTTATAACCGTGTTTTCTCACTGGGCCATGAATACATCCAAGACATAATCAACAATCACAGAAAATTTATTAAAATAGGTGATAATCACCCATTCCTGATAATTCACACATGAATAAATGATACTTTCAGAGGAAACCTAAAAAGTGTTGCCAATAATTATGAAGTCTTCAGTAAAAATTTAAAGAATATATGGGCATAAGTTATGTCTCATATTTTTCCCAATGAAAGTAAGAAATGCAAAAGAGAAAATTAATTATGAAAATAAACAACTGGCTAAGAAACTGGTACATGAAAATGACTTTTTGGTTCCTAAATCACAATGCAGGCTTCATAAACAGCTGGACAAAGACAGAGTACCTTTATTAAAAATTGGTAAGAATGTGATTTCCAGTTATCTTGTAAATGTTATCAAAAGCTAGAAAAAGATGGGAGAAGGAGAAAACAGATTATGTATATACTACCAGGTTATATACAATAGAAAGAAACCATGAAGAAGGAATGCTAATAATAACAGTTGGAATACATAGAAATTCACAGGACACAAAAATCAAATAAAGAAATGAATCTCTATGTCCTCAAGTCTCTACACATAAATGTCCAGTGTTTAGGTAGCAAAAAAGAACTAGAAGTTCAAAGAAGTAATACAAAATCTGACCTCATAAGTATCACTGATTCTTAGTGGGATGGAACTCATGAAAAGACTTTCTTCAAAAGAAATAAGAAGGTTAAAAGATTAGTATATGAAGAAGATATAGTCACGTAAGGAAATCCAAGATCCAAGAAGTAAGAAGCATAGCAGACAGTATTTCAAAGAAGGTCAAAAGAGGGTAAAACAAATTATTTTCGCCATTTGATTGTACAACAGAAAAGAAAAAAGGAAACAGATGAGGATTTGGGGAAATGGAAAACTACATTTTCCTATCACTACTACACTGGCACAGAGGTCAGTGTTGTAGCGATAGGAAAATGTAGTTATATAAACATCTGTTAAAGCTTTCTCTCCGCCAATAGTAGAATAACTAATAACTTTTTAACTTGCTTAAGTGATAATTTCTTTCTTCAAAAGAGGGAGGAACCAACAGGGGGCAACCCTAGTCTGGATCTGATTCTTACTAATAGGAATGAACTGGTAGGCAGAGTAAAAATGATGAGAACACTTGGGAGAATTAATCCTTTGACTCTATCCCAGTTTTTGATACAGAAGAGAATATGTGGCATAGTATGGCATAAAACCTAGATTTTAGGAAAACAAAATTTTAAGATTTGTAAGGAAATATTGGTAAGATCCCACAGAACAGAGAAGAAGCTAGGATAACAGAGTAGTAGGAAGGAGTATAGTGAACTCTCCATCTCCAAAATATACTTCCAAACAGATCTAGAAAATGCACCGGACCAAATCCTGATGAGAAAATCCAAGACAAAGTCACAACTGCCTAGGTTGACATAAGGAGATAAAGAGATCTGCAGATACTGTGGACAGGTTATCACCAGGAATGGCTGCCCACTGGACACTCTAATAGTACCCAGAGAGAGGCTGTGTGTCCCAGACATACATGGGGGAACCACAAGATGACAACTGGAAGTTCTATCTTTTACTCTCCAGTTCAGGGTTACAGATCCAGGAACAGAGTTCAGAACAGAACTTGTGCTCTGGGGTTATGTTCTGTGGTAGGGAGGAGCTGCAGGTCCTAAGCTGAGAACAAGGAGTTCAGAAGCAAATAGCAGCAGTGTGATTCTGACCCCAAAGGCACGGCAGATTCTTAGGTCCAAATTCTACCCCAGTCTGAAACCTAGAGAGGAATAAGCAAGGTGGGAAATTCAGGCAAAACAGAAGCCTGCTGGTCTATCACTGAAGCATCAGAGCTTCTCAGCTGGGTGATAGTAGCTAAGCCCCTCAGTATTCTAATGCTGCTCAGACCCAAACTCAGATATGGAAGTTAGAGACTTCAAATGGGGTGCACATGCAATAATCAGCCTCTACCCTGGATCAGAATACTTGGGAGACACTGAAAACCTGCAGGTACCCAGTCTGAGTTATCCTTGAGATGCAAGAATAAAGCACTCAATATTCCAAGAAAGCAGAAAGAGAACTAACCCAATTCTTTCCTCCAGAGTGTAAAAAGTCTAAAATCAGATAAAAAAAAAATCCTTCCATAAAAAGCTACTATGATGACAGGGATGTTCAGTATACAAAACCAAAAGAAAAGAATGTTCCAAAACATCTACAAGCAAAGACTCAAAGAAATACACTGCTTGGGCACAAATTCAACTAGAACTATAAGAGATAAAACAAACTTTTTTTTAGAGATTTAAGGAAATTTTTGTCAATTAAATGATAATGGTAGAGAAAAATAAGAAATTATAGAAGAAAAAGTGAGAGTGGTAGGGTAAAAACAACTGGAAAAGGAAATTGGATACATGGAAGGAAGAATTAAAAAGGCAAAGAATGAACTCTCTGAAAATTAAAATGAACTAAATAGAAGCCAATGACTCTACAAGACAATATTAACATATTATATGAAATATCAAAACAAAGTCAAAAGTCTGAGAAAAGTAGGACATGTTACATACCTCATAACAAACACAACTGACCTGAAAAATAACTCAAGGAAAACTGGACTACTAGAACATCATGAACAAAAAAACAGACTATATATATATATATATATATATATATATATATATATATATATATATATATGTATATATATGTATATATATGTATATATATATGTATGTGTGTATGTATGTATATATATGTGTGTGTGTATGTATGTATATATATCTGTATATGTATATATGTGTATATATATATGTATATGTATACACACATATATACATATATATCAAGAAATATTAAAAGAAAACTTCCTGCATTTTTTACAAGTAGAGGGCAAAATGAACCTAATGAGAATTCACTGACCCCCTCCTAAAAAAAATTAAGTCTTCTAGGAGCACTATAGCCAAAGTCCAGAGCTTCCAGATCAAAGAAAAAAATATTGTAACTATCCAAAGAAAGAATTCAAGTACCAAAGGACGACAGTCAGAATCACACATGATTTAGCAGCCCCCAATATTAAAAGAATGGAGAACTTGAAATACCATATTCCAAAAGGGAAAAGAAAGCCAAGTAAATGTATCAAGTGAAAGTGAACATATTCCTATAGGATCAGGACATTTAATGAAATAGAGGTCTTTCAAACATTCCTAATGAAACATAAAAAAGTAAAAAGAAAGAAACAATGACAAAGGACAAAATAATAAGAAACTGCTTCCATTCTAATATGGGGAAATGATATCCATGCCCACTCTGAATCTTATCATCATTAAGGGTCAAAGAGGAAATCTAATTAAGCAAAACCTGGAAGCAGCAGTATCTTCAAGACCTTAAGAGGAGAATGGAGAGAGGTGAAGAAAATCATACTGAGAGGAAAGGAAAAGGAGGGTCAAAGAAAATTACACCACATAATCAGGGAACACAAGTAGACATCTGTACCAACAAAGAGGAAGTGAACCTCATTCTCATCTGAACTTGGTCAAAGGAGGAAAGGATGGATACATATATACATACATACATACATACATACACACACGCACGCCCACACACACACACACACACACACACATATACATAGATATGTGTGTGTGTGTGTGTATATATATATATATATATATATATATACACCCACACAGACAAGGTTGGGTTGAGAAATGTATCTCACTAAACTAGGAATAAAAGGGAAAACAGAGAAGGGAGATGAAAGAAGGGGGAATCAGAGGGATGGTAGATTAAGGAAGGATTCCTTCTGATCAAAACAAACTAAGAATGTAAAGAAATAGTTATAGCTCTTTTCAGGTGGTAAAAAATGGGAATCCAAGAGGGTGATCAGAAGTTGAGTAAGAGCTGAACATTTTGTTGTATAAATACGATGAAACACTACTGTGCTGTAAGAAATGATGAAGAGTAAGGTTTCAAAAAAAACTAGAAAGACTTGCTATAACAGCAAACAAAATGGGATTTGTTTTTCTGGAGTTGTTTTCCAGTTTCAGGCTAAATTGTGAGTTAGGGAATTTGAATCCTGATAATTCACAGCTACACTGAGTCATGTAGGTTTCATGCCTACTGATTGAGTCAATTAAGGTCGAGTATTAATTATATATACTGAGAGGTTAGTATTTTACTTTGGGGGTTTGCTTATGAGAAGGATCTTGTGAGTACCTAGTGAAGATGCCAAGTGGAGGTATGTTCAGACTCCCCCACCTGCTCAGATGTAAAGACTCTCTCAATCCAGGGAGGTACGTAAAATGTATAGCAATATAGCTTTGATTCAGACAGTAAAATCCTATCTGTTGGTCTATATTTTCTCCGTATGTTGAATGTAATTAAAGTGATTGTTGACCACTCAAAAGTTACCTTTCCTTTTATAAATGCAAATCTAAGAAAGTATGATAGCAGGCCCCCTTGTGTATGTCAGGGTGCTTACTGATACACTTCTATGGACCGATGCAAAGTGTATTAAATTGAGGAAGAACGATCTGTACAACAATGATATGATAAAAACCAAGTGCAAGAATTAGAAATTATGATCAGTGTAATAATCAACCAAGATTTGAGAGGACTAAAGACTAATCAAGCTACCCACTCTGCCTCTTATAAAGAGATGAGGAATTCAGAAATGTAAAATTGAATGACAGTCAACACAGAAATTTGTTTTGTTTGACTATATTTTGTTTGCAATGGATTTTGTTTTTCTTTCATTTTTAACTGGGGGAGAGGTGATTGGGTGGAGGAAAAAGAGGATTTCTGATGAAAGAAAAAAATTTTAAAAAAATTTTTTAAAGATCCCATGGAATAAAATGCTTCAAAGAAAGTCCCAGGAGAGATGGGAGATACTCAAGAATAAAACTCTAAAAGCACAAAAGGAAGAAATTCCAATGAGAAAAAAGAGGATTGGTGTGAAGAAATGAGGATGCACAGGGAACTCTATCTGATCAGCTTAGGCTTTTAAAAGGAGTCTACGGAAGTCTGAAGCAAGCCTTACCTTGAAGCAAAGCCAGATAAGAACAAGGAAACAATCTGGTAAAAATAGTGTCAGGAACTCTCAAGCTCAGAATAAGCAGAGGCTCTCAAGATAAGCTTTTTCAGTGATAGTGGGAGAAAAGGGGATCAACCTCTGTTTATAGTAGATAAAACAATGATAACTGACATCAGAGAGAATACAGAATTGTTCTGTCTGTTTTCTTTGCAAAAGAGAGTAATCTCTACATTTGAAATAGCAGAACAAAAATTGCTAGCAGAGTTGATAATCAAAATATGTAAGGCGATAAAAAGAATGCATCTAGCTAGCCTTGATAAATACGGGTCACCTGACTCAAAAGAACCACATATTCAAGATCTTAAAGAACTGGCAGGTGTAATTTCTTACTCACTGTAAGTGACATCTGAAATGTCATGGAAAAGAGGATTCATGTTCCAATTTTTTTAAAAAGGAAAGAAGACAGAATCTACAAACTATAGAGCAGTGAACATGACTTTTATTCCTGGGAAAACTACCATAATCATTAGTGAGATAGTTGACAAACATTTATAAAGGAAAGTATTGATCACAAAGAGCCAACATAGTTTTGAGAGCAAGTCATATCAAACTAACATAATTTTTTTCTCTGATAAAAAGACTGATTAATTAATTAGATAGTAGATGAAGTGGAAATGGCTTATTTATTTTAATAAAACTTTTGAGAAACTATCTCATTCTATCTTTGTGAAGATGGAGAGATATATACTAGATAATGATAATACCATTATATGAACTCAGAACTGGCTAGATAACCAGAGAAAAAAATCTGCTAATGGTAGGATTTTGCCATGAATCAAAGTCCTTCCAGGAGGTCTCCAATGGAATACTCAAGAAAAATGTGCTTAGACTTGTTCTTTTTAATATTTTTATCAATGTCTTAGATAAAGACCTTGGGAGCATATTCATCAACTCTATAGATGATGCGAAAATATGGGGTAAGAGCTAAAATATTAAACTACAGAACTGGGTTCCACACAGATCTTAAAAGCTAGAGCGGGGGACTTATAAACAAGGCAGAGGTTTGGCCTACTACCTATTTTTGCATGACCTGTTAAGAGTGACTTTTATATTTTAAATATAATAAAATGTTATTATAAAAATGTTATTACAAAAGTAAAAATGATTCTTAACTCTAAGGCTTACCAAAAAGAAATGTAATGGCCTAGATTTGTCTACAGGGGCTGTAGTTTACTGACCTCTGCACTAGAGTTTTCAGTTGATTCAATGAAGATGAAATTCAGTAGGGAAAAAATGTGAGGTCTTACACTTTCACATAAAAATCCCAACAACTTTGTAAGTTTAAGGCAAGGGGAGGCCTATTTAAGCAAAAATCATATTTTGGAAAAGATTTTGTTATTTTAGTAGACTTCAAGTCAATGAGTTAGCAGTGGTAACCAGAAAAGGCAATGTCATCTTGGATTGCATGGAAAGTCATAGCAACCAGTAACTATGAAGTGATAGTCTCTTCATCAGTACAGAATTATGTCAAGTTCTGGGTGCCACCATTTAAGAAGGATACTGATAAGCTGGAAAGTGTAAATAACAGGGGAACTAGCAAAGATCTTTAAGTCTGCAACATCTGATGACTGATGAAAAGGATCAGTCATAATTATTCTAAAGTAGACAAGGAGTGGAATAGTAGTGTTCAAGCATCTGAAGGGCAATAATGTAGAAGTCTTGTTTTGTTTGACCTGACAAAAAAACCAATAGCAGCTGAATTTTAAGAAAAATTTCCTAATAATAACATCTGTCCAAAAGCGTAATGGCCTGTCTGAAAAGACAAGTTACTTCTTGGATGTCTTCAAGCAGAGGACCACTGGTCAGGCATATTATGGTGAGATTCATTTCAAAAATGGTTTGGTCTAGCAGGCCCCCGACATCTCTTTCAGTCCTCAAAGTACATAATGCCCAGTAATGTTCATAATGAAAAACAACCGAAAAAGCTCAAAAGGGGTGGGGTAAAATTGACAAAACCTGGGTACTTCTTTGGTCACAGGATCAGTGAAAGCCGAAATGAAGTGCCAGTATTCATTTCCAAGGCTTTAGTTGAGGTGAAAGTCTCAGGAAAGAAACCAAAATGAGTGAAAACAGAAAACTGTATACATATATGTATTTGTACATATGTATATATATGAATATTGATGCAATAGGTAGCAAGCAGATTACAGCAATATATCTATCACTAGGATCATATGTTATGATTATACATTAGGAAAACTAGCAACATAACTGACCATATCAATAACAAAACCAATAAAAATCACTTAATGATCTTAATAGATGCAGGAAAAGTCTTCAGCACAATGCAACATTAAAGGAATTGGAATAAATGAAGTTTACCTTAAAATTATAAGTAGTATTAACTTAAAACCAAAAGCAAGCACTATGTAATGGAGATAAGAGAGAAGCTTTCCTAATACAATACAGGTTCAGAGCAAGGATGTTTATCATTACCACTATTATTCAATATTGTACTAGAAATGCTCACTATATCAGTGAGAAAAGAAAGAGAAGTTGAAGGGATTAAAATAGTCAATCAGAGAGCAAAGCTATCACTCTTTGTACATGATATGGTAGTATACTTAGAGAATCCTAGAGAAAAAATTAAAAAATTATTTGAAATAACTGACAACTTTGGCAAAGCTGCAGGACACAAGAAAAAACCCACAGAAATCACCAGCACTCAGCAAGAAATAGAAAGAGAAATTCTATTTAAAATAACTGCAGACAATAGGGAGTCTACCTATCAAGACAAACTCAGGAACTAAATGAATACAATTACAAAACACTCCTGACATAAATAAAGTCAGATCTAAACAACTGAAAAAATATCATTTTGTTCATGGATAGGCCAAGCCAATAAAATAAAAATGAAAATCCTATCTAAATTAATCTATTTATTCAGTGATATGCCAATCAAGCAACTACGAAATTATAAAGCTTGAAAAAATAACAAATTCATCTGAAAGTCCAAAAGGTCAAGAATATCAAGGGAATCAGTGGAAAAAAAAATGTGAAGAAAGGTGGTCTAGCCATACCACATCTCAAACAGCATTATAAAGCTGCAATTATCACCACAATCTGATACTGGCTAAGAAATAGAGTAGTGGATCATGGGAGTAGATTATGTATACAATACACAATATTAAATAACCATAGTAATCTAGTGTTTGATAAAACCAAAGATCCTAGCTTTTAGGACAAAACCTCACTATTTGACAAGAATTTCTGTAAAAACTGGAAAATAGCATGGCAGAAATCAGAAATTGACCAACATCTTATACCATAAACCAAGATAAGGATAAAATGTGTACAAAAATTACACATAAATGTGGTAATATCACAGGCAAATTAGGAGAGCAAGAAATAATGTACTTATCAGAAAAGGGAAGAAATTAGAACTAAACAAGCCATAGAGAATATCATGAAAAATAAAAGGGATCAATTTTATTAAATAAAATTAAAACATCGTTGCATAAACAAAACCAATGCAACCAAAAGAAGGAAAATAGAAAAGTAGGAAACAATTTTTATAGCAAGTACCTTGGATAAATGCCTTTTTTCTCAGGTAGATGTTAACTGAGTCAAATTTATAAGAATAGAAGTCATTCCCCAACTGATAAATGGTTAAAGGATATGAACAGGCAGTTTTCAGATAAATCAAAGCCATCTGATATGTCATATAAAAATGCTCTAAATCACTAATGATTAGTGCAATACAAATGTAAACAACTGTAAGGTACCATCACATATCAGATTGACTAAAATGACAAGAAAGGAAAATGATAAATGGTAAAGAAGATATGAAAACACTGGGACACCAACGACCCACTGGTGGAGTTGTGAATTTATCCAACCATTCTGGAGAACAATTTGCAACTATGCCCAAAGGAATATAAATTGTGTATATTTTTTGATCTGGCAACACTACCTTTAGGTCTGCATCCCAAAGAAATTTTAAAAAAGACCTATTTGTACAAAAATATTTAAAGGTGTTCTTTTTATGGTGCCTAACACTTGGAAATTGAGGGGATGTCCATCAATTGTCTTATGGCTGAACAAGTTGTGGTCTATGATTGCAATAAAATATTATTGTGCTATAAAAAATGATGAATAGATGGATTTCAGAAAAATTTGGAAAGAGTCACACTAATTGATACAAAGTGAAGTGAGCAGAACCAGAACATTGTTCATAGTAACAGCAATATTAAATGATGAAGTATTGTGAATAACTTAGCTATTATCAGCAATAAAATGATCCAAGACAATCCCAAAGGACTCATAATGAAAAACGCTGTCTGCCTTCAGAGGAAAAAAACTGATGTTGTCTGAATATAGACAGAAGCATGCTATTTTTTTATGTTCTTTTGGGGGGAGTTTTAGTTTTCTTGTACAAAATGACTAATACAGAAAAGTTTTACATTACTGCACACATATAACCTACATCACATTGCTTATCATTTCAAGAGGAAAAAGAAGAGGAAGGTAGAGGTAGAATTTGGAACTGAAAACTCAAAAAGAAAATGTTAAAAATTGTTTTTACATATAATTAGGCAAAAAAATTCTTGTTTTAAAAATCTCAGTAAAGAACTGCTTTCTGGAAAGGCAGCAACACAGAACATCATGGAGGTAGGGGAAAAAGCAATTCCATTGATCCAGGAAAGATAAGATCACAAAAGACTGACATCCCCTACCCCACTGCCGCCCCCTACACTCTATCATGCTACAGACATAATTGACTTTTATACAGAACATTTCTTGCCAACAAATTGCTTTTAGCACAATAATCCAATAAAGTCATTTGGCTTGCTGCTGATGTTTCCTCTGAGGAGTACATGTGCCAATTCAAGTTCCCTTAAGTCAGAAAAAAAGGTAAAGTGTAATAATAGACACAGACAGGACAGAACACATTTTTAATGCATTTCTTATTTCAAACTATAAAACCTATCCTCAAAACTCCATTTCTGGGTGTCATTTTTAAAGCAGAGTATGTCATTCAGTGTAATAAATGTAACTGTAAAGGAAGAGGATAATTAAATTCATTACAACAAGTATTTATTATTAAGTATCTACTCTATGCATTGGATATTGTATATACCAAAACAATAAAAGTTATAGCCCTGTTCTCAAACAGCATCTATTCTATTGGAAAGCTACAATGCTTACATTGATAAGTAGAAAGCACTAAATACTAGGTGGTAGTGGGGACAAGAAATGCTTTATTAAGACATAGCACCTCAATAAGGCCTTGAAGGAAGTCAATTATTCTAAAAGACAAAAGTGAGGACCATGTGTATCGCAGGAATGTTGAGCAGCCTATGTAAAGAGGAGTTGAAATGCCAAATTTGGGAAAATGTAAGCACAATAAGACAGAAATTTAATTAAATACAGCACAACCGGTAACATGCCCTTACCCTCACCCTGAGGTTGATGATCTGAGTCAAATGAACTACAATTTATAAGGAAAGAACCTTTCCCAGGAGCATGGGGGGATTACCTTTGGTTTGGAGGTTTGGGTTTTTATTATTTTGGACCTGATACAAAGGTTATAAAGCTTGCCTTAGCAAAAAAAAAAAAATCGTTGTGTAATTGCTTAAGTAAATAATGACTTCTCCAGATACTTAAGACCCAGAGATTGCATTGGAATAGAACTGATGTGAATACCACCCCCACCTCCACCTCCCACCCAGAAGACATCAAGTTGACATATTTAGCTAGAATTAAGTATCTGAAGGGAAATAATATGAAATGTGTCTTAAAAAGTAGGTCAAATTCAGAATATAAAGGCTTTAAATGCCAAATTGATCTTGTGTTATACCCCAAGGGAAATAGAGACATCAAAGATTCTTCAATCAAAGTGGAAGATCAGATTCATACTTAAGGTTATTTTGGTAACTGTTTATGAGACAGGAAGCAGCCTACAAGACGGAAAACAAATTAGGAGGTTATTATAGTGGTCCAGGTGAGAGGTTCTGAGGTTCCGAACTGGAATGCAAACTAGTATGAGTAAAGAGAAGGGTTTAAATGTTGGAGAGAGAAGAAAAGTTAACAAGAATTAGGGGCCAATTGGATAGGGGAAATGAAGGACAGGGAAGAGCCAAGGAGAATTCCAAAATAGGCAACCATAAGAAATTGCTAATGAAAGAATGATAGAGGTCATAAAATAAGTGTGTAGGAGGGGTAGATTTAAGGAGAAGACAGTGATTTACAATTCAGACATGTTGAGTTTTGAGATGTCTATGAGACATCCAGTTGGAGGTGTCCTCTGAAAAACTGATAAAATTCAGAACTGAAGCTCAGAAGACAGTTATTATCAAGACAGGATACTATTTTAATTCATTCAAACTTAAGTGTAAAATAAATAATTTCATCCTAAAGTCAGAAAATCAAATAGAATTATTTTTTAAAAGAAAAAAACTACAGTGTGCCAGGCATTAAGCTAAACACTGGGAATACTAGAAATTCAAAAAAACAGTCCTTGCTCTCAAGTTCTAGCCTAATAAGGGTGAAAACATGCAAATGACTATGTAAAAACAATATACATACAAAATAAACGGGTCAGTTTCAGAAGGAAGGACTGGGAAACACAGAAAATGGGACTTCAGCTGAGATCTGAAGGAACAAAGAGAAGCTAGGAAACAGAAATAACAAGGGAGAATACTGCAAGGATAAGCTCAGTCAGTTGAAAGTTCTCAGTCATGAGAGGAAGTATCCAGAACAAAGAAAAGCAAAGAGGTTGGTATCACTAGTTCAAAGGATAGTAGATGAGAAGTATAGTGAAAGAAGACTGGAGAGGGCAGAACCAAGATAAGACTTCACTGAGCTCTCCCTCAAAGCCCTCCAAATACCTGTAAAAAATGACTCTAAACAAATTCTAGAGCTACAGAAGTCACAAAATAACTGAGTGAAACAAATCCCCAGCCCAAGAAAACCTAAAAAGTCAATGGGAAGGGTCTTTCACACTGGGCAGGGAGCAGAGCACAGTCTAGCATGGGCCACACCAACACACATGAGCTCGGGGGACTGAATCACTGGTAGCTGTGGCAGTTTCCAGACTTCTCAACCCAAAAATGCCAAAAGGTCAGTGGGAATCTGGGTGGAATCTGGGTAAAAGAGGAGCACCCAGTCTGGCCAGGTCCAGTAGCAACCCAAGAGCAATGGGAATAGTAGTGATAGTGGCAGTGGCAGTGGCAGCAGCAGCAGCTGTCATAAAGGTTATTTCCAGAGCTCTGGGCCCACAGAAAATGGGGAATAGAGCAGTTGATACAAAATCTCTCAAGCCTGGGACAGTCACCCCCACCCCAACTGGAAGCAGAGTCGTGGCTTAACAAAGAATTAGAAAGTCAAGTGTTTAGCTGGGAAGATGAGTAAACATTGTAAAGGAACTTAGACTGTAGGTTCTTATTTTGGTGAAAAGGAAGATTATGGCATACAACCAGAGGATGACAGCACAGTCAAAGCTCCTACATTAAAAGCCTCCAAGAGGAATATGAATTGGTTGCAGAGCATGGAGAAGCTTAAAAAGAATTTTGAAAATCAAGTAAGAGGAAAATTTGGGAAGACAAATGAGAGAAATGCAAGAAAATCATGAAAAATGTATCAACTGCTTGCTAAAGGATACCAAAAAAAAATACTGAAGAAAATAACACCTTAAAAATAGACTGGACCAAATGACAAAAGAGATCCAAAAAAACAATGAAGAAAACAATGCCTTAAAAAGCAGAATTGGTCAAATGGAAAAGGAGGTACAAAAGCTCCCTGAAGAATATAATTCCTTCAAAATTAGAATGGAGCAAATGGAAATTAACAACTTTATGAAAAATTAAGAAACTATAAAGCAGAACCAAAAAGAATGAAAAAGTAAAAGACAATGTCAAGTATCCCACTAGAAAAACCACTGACCTGGAAAATAGATCTAGGAGAGAGAATTTAAAAATTATCTGACTACCAGAAAGCCATGATAAAAAAAAAATGGTCTAGACATCATCTTTCATGAAGTTATCAAGGAAAACTGCCCTGATATTCTAGAACAAGTGGGTAAAATAGAAATTGCAAGAATCCACCAATCTCTGGAAAGAGACTAAAAGGAAAACTCCTAGGAATATTGTAGCCAAATTCCAGAGTTCCCAGATTGTGGAGAAAAAATTGGAAGCAGCCAGAAAGAAACAATTCAAGAACTGCGGAAATACAGTCAGGATAAACACAAGATCTAGTCGCTTCTACATTAAAGGATCAGAGAGTTTGGAATATAATATTCCAGAGGTCAGAGGAGCTAGGATTAAAACCACAAATCGCCTACCCAGGAAAACTGTGCATAATCCTTCAAGGGAAAAAATGGGCATTCAGTGAAATAAAGGCCAGAGATGAAAAAAGCATTTGACCTTCAAATAACAGAATCAAGAGAAGCATGAAAAGGTAAACAAGAAAAGAAAATCATAAGAGAATTACTAAAGTTGAACTGTTTACATTCCTACTTGGAAAGATGATATTTGTAACTCATGAGTTCTTTCTCAGTATTCGGGTAGTTGGAAGTAATAGATAGATACATAGATAAATATTCTTTAGTGGTGCCTTCATTAGTAAATAATAATTGCCCAATTATGTTCTATATACATATTTTTGTGTGCGTGCATTATTTTTTCCTCTATGACAATCATGTGCATGCCTGAGGCATTATATGTTTATTTTTGCAACAATCTAATACTGTTATGATCATGTGAATGATGACTTTGGGGTTCATGCATCAACTGCATGAAGTTCTCACTAAGCATAGCATATTAACAATTTCTCAAGCAGTCCTCAAATTGTTTCCAAACTCTCACAAGAATTTGACTTCTAAATACAAATCAATTCTCAAGAGATGTTCACATGCATGTGTATACCCTCTTTTGGATTCTGTATAATGCACCAGAGTAGATCCCTCATATCCCTCTATTACAATATAATAATCTCATCAGACATAAATAATGTAACCAAAGTATTACAAATGTTTGCATTAGCCTGTCTGAAAACCACAATCACTAAACATGCACATTGCAAAATATCTTGAAATCATTACAAGTTTTCTATAGAAACAAACATTATATTGCCTCTCACTACAGTGTTAAGATTGTATTTGTATCTAACTTATCCTTTGTTTATGTTACAATTCTTTTATATGGTAGATTTTCAAAGGAACTTCTTGGAAACACTAGTTCAATAGAATTTCTATAAAAGTGTAGCTGGTATGCCAGTGGTAGAAGAGAAGAAAATCATATGTGAAAAATGTCTTTCTTTATAAAGTCTAATTTAAATCTAAAATTTCAAATAAAATGAACAAATATATACAATTGACCTTCTACCAATATGTGCAAATGAACATTTATCACTTAATATCAGTTCTTGTCAGAACTGTAAAGAAGAGAAAAGTAAATATTTTATAACATAGCTATTATTTTTATAGAATAGTTAAGTGGCCATATCTTCCTAAGTCCATATATACTGGCAAAAATAGCATTATTTAACAAGAAGGAAAATCCCTATATCTGACTATTGTTAAAATAACAAAATTGCTTGGAGGAATAAACATTTGTGTCAATTGCACTGGTACAGTATTGTTATGTGCCTAAAAAGTATTGAACATAAAAAAGAAATTTTTGAAAAAATATTTCATTTTTTAAAATTGCATCAGCTCCAATGAATCATTCAATAAAGAAAAAAAATGAAAAATGTGTTAGTGAGGAATTTCTACATACTCATTAAGATTCAGCATAGTACAATCAGAAAATTATTAAAAATCATTTCACAGGTCACAATCTGAAATAATATACAAAGATGTTTAATATACTTGCATTGTGAGGAGCATGGAATAGAGAAAATATAATGAAGATACAAATTTGGTTTTTCACTTCCTGGAGATAAAGAATATCCATAACCACAATGTGTAATTTGTGAAACTATTCTTACAAGTAGCAGCTTAAAAATCACTTTTATCTTAACTTTTGCAATCAAAATATGAAAACTATATTGATAAGCCTATTGACTTTTTAAGTGGAAAGAATAAGATTTGAAAACTTACAATATTGATTCATTTATTTTTGTGAGTAGATAAGAAAGTAGAAAAGTGACCAAAACTTCAAATTTATCAAGTAATCAAATTTCAAAAAATGAAGAAATTCATACTATTGCCAAAAAGTTAATTTTTTTAGGTACAAAAGCAGCTGTTAAGTGTACGTTTGCAGATAATTCCAGTGAGAGGTTAGAAATGACACACATTTCTGCCAAAACACTGTTTCATCAGATACATAATGTGTCCAGTGATGTTGAAACATGAGTTCAAAAAAAGTCACATTTACACATGGCAATCAGATGAGACAACTGTCTCATTGTGGGTTTTTTTTTTTATTTTTTTTAATAACCTAGTAGTCCTAATTATATCTATCAGAAATTTGTGTGATGGTAAAATGGAAGAGAAAATATCAGTTTCATCATCTGTTAATAGGACGTATAACCAGGAAAGACATTTTAAATCTAGTTCATACTTTGAAGGAAATCAAATCAATTGATCCACTTGTGGAATTTGCACAAATGAAGCAAAACCAATGACTGGGAAATCTGGGGACACTTTTTTCACATTAAATATGTGAATATGTTATATATTAATTATTATTATTAATATTAAAAATGAATACCAATGAAGTGTGGGCTCTGCAGCACACACAAACAAGTTTTGGTTGCAAAAAGAAGGCTTCCGCTTCAAAGTATATTAGATGATGCTGTCAAAAGCATTAATTTTATCAAATCAAGACCCCCTAGCTTTCAATTATTTACTCTTTTATGCAGAGAGATGATCAGCAAGCATGTCACACTTCCCATACATGCAGAAATTAGGCAATTTTGCCACACATAGTAGAGTTACTACTCATCTATACAAATTGAGAAAAGTTAACAGTCTTTTTCACAGACTATTCTTTTCATCTGAGCATACAAGTGAAATGACATGGCTACAAAGATTAGCACATTTAGCAAGTATCTTTTAAAAAATTAGCCAAGTCAGCATCATTACAGGGACAAATACAAAAATATTTCATATTCAAGACAAAGTAAAAGGCTAATAATAAAGAAATTAAAATTTGTAACCACACAGCTCAAAACAGCACAGAATGCTTTGTGGCATTATTTAATTTCCTATTTAAAATATAATTTATCTTTGGATCAAGTCATCAGGAAAGATAGCAAAGATATCTGAAATTTATAGAAGTAATTTTCAATAAATATTTTCCTGAAATATCCAATACATTCAACTAGATATATAAAACCCATTTGATACGTATTTTACACTTCTAGTTAAAATAAAATTTGATTCATTATCAATAGATTTTGAACTACAAAGATCATTCAAAAATAACAATCTTATGAACTTGAGGCTAAAACGTGTTTTTCCATCTCTCAGCAAGAAAACTTGGAAAAATACTCCCATCATTTCCACTACATTTGTACATAAGCATTTTCACTTTATTCTTATTTCAAGCAAAAAATAAAAATTAAAAATAACAACACAGAACCTATTTTAAGACTGTGTTTATCTGGTGTTATGCTAAACATTGTCAATATTTGTTCAAATTAAAAAGGTCAACATTGAAACTAAATATATATATGATTATTATGTTATATATTTTCAAATTGTAATTTATTTCACTAAAAATATTAATATTCAACAAAATGTGTAATTAAATAATTGAATATGAAGTCTTGCAGGCAATAGTAACATATACAGTCTTGCTCAATTACTAATTTTAATTTTGCCCATAAAAAGAGCACTGAATATTGAGTCAGAACTGAGTTTAAATCCAACCTCATATACTTACTGGTTATATCACCCTTGGCAAGTCATTTAATCTCTTTCTGCAACAGTTTCCTCATCTGTGAAATGGGTATAATAACAGAACTCCCAAAATTGCTGTGAGGATAAAATAAGGTATTTATCAAGCTCTTTGCAAACTTTGCAACACAATGCAAATACTAATTATGATTTTCTTACAGCATGCTCCATGTAAAAATATTCATAATCATTTCATAGTTCTAAAATTTGGGTTTTCCTAATTATTAGTAAAATAAAATTTTATATTTTATAATTATATAATGTACCTCAATTTGGAGCTTCAAGTGCAAAAGTTATTATTGTATTTATTGCAATGAATAAATCTAATAAATTGCATTTTAAACGCTGTAATAATTCTAAATATCATAAAGAATAAATCTAATCTTAATGAATAAATCAAAAAGAATATTACAAGTAGCCCCCTGGGGGGGTACACAACAAATTCTTTTGTTGTTACCAGACAAAAAAAAATATTGGGGACCACTGCTCTAGACCAATATCTCTAATTAATATCAATGTAAAAATGTTGAATAAAATATTAGCAAAAAGTCTACATGATATTCAAAAGATTAGAGTCTGACAGGACCGAATTTATAACAGGAATTCAGGATTGGTTCAATATTCACTATGATAGTAATGGAACATATTAATAACAGAAACAACTAAAAACTCCTCAATATATTGAGAAAAAAGTTTTAAATGAAATATGAAAACCACTAATGTGTTTTTAACCAAAAATTATAGGAAAAAATGAACCTTGCTAAACAGCATCTATATAATAGGAAGTCTTTTTTTTTTTGTTATGTCATTTCAGTCATGTCTAACTCTTTCTGATCCCATCTGGGGTTTTCTTGGCAAAGATAATAGTGTAGTTTGCCATTTCTTTCTACAGCTCATTTTACAAATGAAGAACTTAAGGCAAACAGGGTTAAGTGACACAGCTACAAAGTGTCTGAGGCCAGATTTGAATTCTTCCTGACTTTAAGCCCAGCACTCTATCTCCACATAGCTACCCAGTGAAATCCTATAAGTTGAATTAAAAATTGATTGCAAAAATAACTTCAACAACCTCTATCAGAGAAAAAGTCAATCCATAAAAATCATGAGCCTTTCAACAAAATTCAGAAGAAAATGATGGAAAAATAAATTATATTCAAAATAACTACAAAATATATAAATTTTTCTGAGTCTTCATCTCCCTTGACACACAGAGAAATTATATGAATATAAGTATAAGGAACACTTTAAAAAAATAAATAACTAGAAAAATATCAATTGCTCATGGTTGGGCCAAGAGAATACTACAAGCAATGAACATACCATTTAATTTAAAGATTCAATATCATAGTTTATGGGAAAATAATGAAATTCATGAAGAACAAAAGGTCAGAAACATCAGAAAATAATTTTAAAAAGTGAGAAGGAAAGGATTTTACTAGATCTCAGTTGATTCTACACAGTAATTAACAAACAGAAAGGGATCAAATACTTGGTCCTGACTTAAAATTAACAATTGCTCAGTAGAATAGATTAGGTATAAAGGATCCAGAATTATCAAAAATTATTGTTTAGAGTTCCAGACTGCCAACCACTATGGATAGTAGTACTACCGCAATCACCAACTACTAGGGTAAGGCTGATCATTTGATTAATACAGTGAGAAATAAGTTCTAAATACATATATAACCTAGACCCAAAAAAGATGCATCATAAACAAAGCAGCAGGGAAGGAGATTTAATTAATGCTGCTGTAATATTTGTTTTGAAAGCTTAAATGTGTTCCAAGGAAATGGTGTGAGGAGGGTGGAGCCAAGATAAAGGAGTAGAAAGACTCATATACTCTAGCTCTTCTCCCCTAGCCCATAAAATACCTGTAAAGAAAGACTCTCAACAAATTCTAGAGCAGCAGAAGCCACAGAATGATGGAGTGAAGGAGATTTACAGCCCAGGGTGACCGGGAAGGCCAGTGGGAAAGGTCTGCCACACCAGGACAAGGAGCAGAGCTCACCCAACCTTAGCCACATGGCACTGTGAGGAATAGGGCCAGAATAGGCCTCAGGTCCAAGTACCCAGCAGCAGCTGAGGTTCACAAATTCCTTAACCCACAGGAGCTAAACACATTTCAAAGGTCAGTGAGAGAGCTTTTTCACTTCTGTGACAAGGGAGGAGGGTCATCCCCTAGCCCTGGCCCCAGCAGACAGCAGCAGCAACAGCAGTCGACAGTTGCAGCTATGTTGGCCAGGCAGGCAGCAGTCAGCATCCGTTGTTGGATAAAACCCTGGAGGAATTGAGCAGCTGATCTAAGTCTCAGTCAAGAGCCAGACCAGGGAGTAAACTTCTCTCCCTTGATTGTACCACCATGGAGGAACCGAGAAATTACAGGTCCTAATCTTGACAAAGGACCCAAAAGTCAAGTAACTGGTTGGGAAAATGCCCAAAAAAGGGAAAAAAAAATAAGACTATACAAGGCTAATTTTCTTGGTGAATAGGTATTCTCTTCCATCCTTTTGAATGAGGACAAACAATGTTCACCATCAAGAGATGACATAAAAGTCAAGGCTTTTGCATCCAAAATCTCCAAAATAAATATGCAATAGTTGCAGGCCATGGAAGAGTTCAAAAAGGATTTTGAAAATCAAGTAAGAGAGGTGAAGGAAAAATTGGGAAGAGAAATGAGAGCAATGCAAGAAAATCATGCAAAAGGAGTCACCAACTTGCTAAGGAGACCCAAAAAAAATGCTGAAGAAAATAATACCGTTAAAAATAGGTTAACTCAATTGGCAAAAGAGGTCCAAAAAGTCAATGAGGAGAAGAGTGCTTTAAAACGAAGAGTTAGCCAAATGGAAAAGGAGGTTCAAAAGCTCACTGAAGAAAATAGTTCTTTAAAAATTAGAATGGAACAGATTGGAATCTAATGACTTTATGAAAAATCAAGAAATTGTAAAATAAAAATGAAGGAATGAAAAAATAGCAAAGTGAAATACCTCATTGGAAAAATAACTGACCTAGAAAATAGATCCAGGAGAGACAACTTAAAAATTATAGGACTACCTGAAAATCATGATCAAAAAAAAGAGTCTAGATATCATCTTTCATGAAATTATCAAGGAAAACTGCCCTGATATTTTAGAACCAGGAGGCAAAATAATATTGAAAGAATTCACCAATCACTTCCTGAAAGAGATCCAAAAAGAGAAACTCCTAGGAATATTGTGGCCAAATTCCAGAGTTCTCAGGCCAAGAAGAAACTATTGCAAGCAGCTAGAAAGAAACAATTCAAGTATTGTGGAAATACAATCAGCATAACATAAGATCTAGTAGCTTCTACATTAAGGGATCAAAGGGCATGAATATGATATTTCAGAAATCAAAGGAACTAGGATTAAAACAGAGAATCACCTACCCAGCAAAACTGAGTATAATACTTCAGGGGAGAGGAAATGGTCATTCAGTGAAATAGAGGACTTTCAAGCATTCTTGATGAAAAGACCAGAACTGAAAATAAAGTTTGACTTTCAAACATAAGAATCAAGAGAAGCATGAAAAGGTAAACAGGAAAGAGAAATCACAAGGGACTTACTAAAGTTGAACTGTTTACATTCCTACATGGAAAGATAATATTTGACTCTCAAAACTTTTCTCAGTATCTGGGTAGCTGGAGGGATTATACACACACACATACACACACACACACAGAGACAGAGAGCACAGGGTGAGTTGAATAGGAAGGGATCAGGTCTAAAAAAATAAAACTAAAGGGTGAGAAAGGAACAAATGGAGAGGAGAAAGGGAAAAATGAAAGGGGCAAATTATTTCTCTCAGAGGAGGCAAGAAAAAGCTTTTCCAATGGAGGGGAAAGGGCAGGAGATGAGAGGGGAAAAGCAAAGCTCACTCTTACCACATTTGGTTCAAGGAAGGAATGACATACACACTCCATTTGGTATGAAAATCTATCTCACACTACAGGAAAGTAAGGGAGAAGGGGTTAAGTGGGGTGGGGGGGATGATGGAAAGGAGGGCAAATGGGAGGAGGGAGCAATTAGTAGTAAACACTGTTGGGGAGGGACAAGGTCAAAAGAGAATAGAAGAAATAGGGGACAGGATAGGATGGAGTTAGTCTTACACAGCATGACTGTTATGGAAGTCATTTGCAAAACTGCACACATATAGACTACATTGAATTGTTAGCCTTCTCATTAGGGGTAGGTGGGGGAGGGAGGAAGGGAGAAAAGTTGGAACTCTAAGTTTTATGAGCAAATGTTGAGAATTGTTTTTGCATACAACTGGGAAATAAGAAAAAACATATAAAGGAACATAGAAATTTATCTTGCCCTAAAGGACAAGAAAGAAGATGCGGATAAGGGAAGGATGGAGTGTTAGAAGGGTGGGCACACTGGTGGAAAGGGCAATCAGAATGCAAGGCATTTTGGGGTGGGGGAGGGGAGACATGGGGAGAAAATTCGGACCTCAAATTTTGTGGACATGGATGTTGAAAACTTAAATAAATTAAAATGAAATAAAATAAGACACAAAAAGTGGAATGGTTTGAGGCATAATACAAAAGCACTTGCTTTTGAGCACTTTCTTCATTAAGAAAAACTTCCCCAGGGTGGCAGGGAGGTGAGCACTGAAGATGGGTTGTGGAGGCAAGGTGGGTTGAGGCCTGTAGAAAGGTATCTTTCTTCAACTGGGGAAAAGCACTGCTTTTGTCATCTTCTTCAAACCAGAAGTGATAAAAGCTTCTACTGTGAGGGGGAGGGGAGGGGAGGAAAGCAAACACTACAGGGAGTGAAAGGTGGAGTCCTGGAAAGGCAGGCACACTACGGAAGAGAAGACGGTCTTTCCTACTCCACACCAGAACAGTCTCAGCCATGGCCCAGCCCCTTTTACCTCTCCCCTATCCCCAAGTTAGCTGCACAGGGAAAAGCCCAGCTGGAGATGGTTGGGATACACACCCCCTTCATGAAAATGGGAAGAACATTGGGTTTTGGGGATAGCGAGGTGATCTCCAAGACACCTCTTTATAAGAGGCCAAGTCAAAGGTCTCCTAGATCCTATGATGGAGGTTTCTCCAGTTGCAGCTACAGTGGCTTCCTCTGGGATCAAGTTCAGATGCTTATTTCCAACTTCGCATCTTTGTCATGGTTAGACATTTTCTAGTACAACAGGAGCTGTGGTATAGAGAAGAGCTGATCCATATCCACACATAGTGCAATCTCCTACCTCTCTACCCAGAGTGCAGGCAGAGCAGGAGCCAGAGGCAGATGACACCACCATTATTTATTGTAGCATTTATGTATGTATTTAACATGTACAAAACTGCTAACATTTTTATTAAGTTCTTCTCTTTCTTTTTCAAGTTATCATTGATGAAGTTTTTGCTTGTTGTCCAACCCTGCTTTCCACATGAAGTCCTGTGATTTTTATCACTCAGTTTCTCATAACTTTGTAATATTTATGATCTCATACATTGTATTACAGCAGAACAAACTATCTTTCACAACTGTAGGTAGGGAAAGAGCACTTAAAATTTATTTCAAACATTCTTTTTTATTTTCAGCTTCAAATTCTCTCCTCCCTTCATCTCACCCACTGAGAAGGCAAGCAATATGATATTCATTACACATGTGAAGTCATGCAAAACATAGGGAAAGAGCTCTTAACCAAACAAGGGACACAGAAGATCACAGGAAAAGAAATGGGTAATTCTGATTACATGAAACGGAAACATTTTTGCACAAACAAAATCAACAAGGATGGGGGTCAACTTTTCTGATAAAAATCTGATATTCCAAGATGCACAGGGAAATGGTACAAAGAAAAATAAAACCAAAATATGATCCATTCCTTAATAGTCAAAGATATAATGGAGAAGTTGGAAAAATCAGCAAGATATCAAAAATAACATTTTGTTAAATGTGCTAAATGACTACTAATAAGTGTAAATTAAAACAGTTTTGAAGGTTTTCCTTACATTTATCAGGTTGGCAAAAATATAAAATTTATTAAAAATAGAAATCATAACTGTTGGAAAGAATGAGAGGAATGAAACACTGCTGCATTGTGGGTAGAGCATTAATGCAGAATAAACCATTGTAAAAAATAATCTAGAACTATGTCCAGAAAGTGACTAAATTGTGCATTGCCTTTGATCCAGTGATAACACAATTAGATTTAGAAGACAGAAGGAAATGATATTTATGTACAAAAATATTCATAGCAGTACAGGTTTTTTTTTTTTTTTTTGGAGAGCAATCTGGAATTATGGCCAAAGAGTTCTAAAACTATGTATAGTCTTTGACCCATCAATACCACTGTTAGGTATATTTCTTAAAGGTTTGCAGGGGAAAAGGAAAAGAACCTATATGTTCTAAAATATTTATTAGCAGTTCTCTTTCTGGCATCAAAAGAACTGAAAACTGAAGGGATTCCCATAATTTTGGGACTTGCTAAACAAGTTGTGGTATATGATTGTGATGAAATATTACTATGTTTGGGCTTAATTAGATATTGGCACAAGTGAGGGAATACTTTAGGGTCCTGGAGGCAAATGACAGCTGTGGTGGCAGAATAGCTCATCCAAGAATTCCCTGACCCCAAATAATTGGTTCAACTGTCTCACATACTTCCAAGGGAACAGGGGAAGTCTAGTGAGCAGGCACAGATTGATTTTAGGAAAAGATGGAAAGACTGCATGAAATAATGAAGAATGAAAGGGGTAGAACCATGATAACATTTTCTACGGTAACATCAACATATTCCAAAAGGTAAATGTTGCTGACTAAGCTATTCTGCATTATATTAATATTCAAATCAACTACAAAGGACTGATGAAGGAAAATGATATCGGCCTCCAGAGAAATAACTGATATATAAAGCTATATAGTATAATTTCATACACATAAACACACACACATACACATACACAAAATATCTGTGTCAAGTGTTGGTCTTCTCCAGGGAGGGTTTGGGATGGAGGGAGGGAAACAGTTTGGAACTCGAATGTAAGCCAAAAAAGAAATGTATTCTTTTAAAAACTACTTTTTAGTAGAGAAATATTATTATTAAAAATGATATTTATGTAATATTTACTAAGCAAATTTATATTAAATAAATTTATTTTTAATATTTAAATTTATTTTTATATATTTATAAAATATATTGAATAAAATGTTAACTTATTTCATATTAAATAAATATTTAATATATATTAAGCATTTTACTATACAAAAGGTACTGTTAAGCACAGGAGATACCAAAATAAAAGAGGAAAACATAAGTTCCTTTCCATCAAGGATCTCATATCCTAATGAGAAGGCAACATGCAAACACCTATGTATAAACGATATATGTTGAAATTGGAAGGCTTCTAAGAGACAGCCCTGATAATGGGGGACAAAGGGGAACAGAAGGGAGACCAGGAAGGGCTTTTAGCAGAAGGTAGGATTTAAGCTCAGTGTGGAAAGGAGCCAAGTGGTGGATTCATGGAGAGAGAGCATCCCAGACAAAGGGGATAGCAGATAAAAAAGGCAATGGTAGAGGTAATTCCCTCACCTGAAGCTCCCAATATAAATTACATCAGAAGTCAGAACCAATGCCTGACACCATACACAAGAATAAAGTCCAAATGGATACATGATCTAGGTATAAAGACTGATACTATAAACAAATTAGGGGAGCAAGGAATAGTGTATATTTGTCAGCTTTACAGAGAATGGAGAAATTTATGACCCAACAAGAGATAGAAAATATTACGAAGTGCAAAATGGATAATTTTGATTACATTAAATTGGAAAGTTTTGGACAAACAAACCCAAGGCAACCAAGATTAAGAGGTAAGCAGAAAACTGGAAAAGAATTTTTGCAAATAATGTCTGTGATAAAGGTCTCATTTCTAAAATATATAGAGAACTGAGTCAAATGTACAAGACTACACTTCATTCCCCAGTTGATAAATAGTCCAAGGATATGAATAGGGAATTTTCAGAGGAAGAAATTAAAGCTATCTGTAATATGAAAAAATGTTCTAAATCACTATTGATTAGAGAAATGCAAATCAAAACAACTCTGAGGTACTGCATCACACCTAGCAGACTGGCTAGCATGACAAAACAAGAAGATGATAAAGGTTGGAGATGTGGAAGAGTTGTTGATGGAGCTGTGAGCTGATTCAACCATTCTGGAGAGCAATTCGGAACTATGCCCAAAAAGCTACAAAAATGTGCATACCCTTTGACAAAGCAACATGGCTCCTGGGACTCTATCCCAAAGAGGTCATAGAAATGGAAAAGGGTCCCACATGTACAAAAATATTTATAGCAGCTCTCTTTGTGCTGGCCAAAAACTGGAAATCAAGGGGATGCCCACCAATTGGGAAATTAACAAGTTGTGGTATATGAATGTAATAGAATATGATTGTGCTATGAGAAATGATGAACAGGAAAATTTCAGAGAAGCCTGGAAAGACTTATATGAACTGATGCTGAGTGAAAGGCACAGAACCATAATAACTTTGTACACAGAAACAACCACAGTGTGCAAGGAATTTTTCCGGCACATTCAGTACTTCATTGAAATGCATGGACTTAAAAAGCTTCCAATGGTCTCAAGGCAAAACACCTTCCACATCCAGAGAAAGAACTATGGAACTGGATCACAGAAAGAAACAGACCATTTTCTTTTGTATTATGTTATATTTTGTTTTGTTTTATTGTTTTCCCCATTCATTTTAATTCTTCTATGCACCACGCATTTAATAAGAAAAAAAGTGGAAATTAAGTTATGGCTTGCCATTGCACACTATGCTTTCATGATAAAGGAGAAAAAAAACTAATGTACTTTCAGTAGAATTGTGAATTTATCCAAATGTTTTGTAAAATATTTTCAAATTATACTAGAAAAGTGAAAAAAAATGTACTCTATAGCAAATTATTTTGCAAAGCACTATCTCCTATTTAACCACTTGTTAAAATATGGATTTTCATAGACTGATTTGCTTAAAATTGGACATACTATCATATTGGAAGAATAAATCAGAACATTATCTGGATGTTAAAAATGCAAAAATTCTGGTAAAAAATCAATGCTTATTGCTATATTTAACCTAATTTCCTAATATTTAGTAAGACAGGAGTTGTAAGGTCAGTAAAACACTTACTTAAATCTACTCTTTAAAATATCATCTCAGGATCAACTCCCAGGAGCCAAGATGGCAGAGTAAGCAGTAAATGGCTATAACTCTCCCATACTTACCACCAAACAACCTTGCACAAAGCCCCAAAATAAATCCTGGAAAAGAAGAACTAGCAAAAAAAAAAGGCAAAAATAATCTTTTAGCCCAAGAAACTTGGTGGGTTGACAAAAAAGATCCCTTCCATCACGTTGAAAGATGAGAACAGTCCAGGACAAGAAGTGTACCAGCAAGCCAACAGCAAACCCCACTTCATCAAACCAGCAGGAGATCCTGAGCCCCAGTGTGGTGAAGCAGACAAGCACAAGCACCAGGACACCCCCCATACCCCAGTATAGCCAGGGGAAACTGCAAACTCCAGTTCCAAGAACTATTTCATGCTTCAGCATAGCTTTGGGAAAACAGGTGAATACCAACCCAATGGAAGCCTAAACAAATGGGCAACAACCAGGCAGCAGCAGCCCCTGCCATGTTTCAGCATGGCCCTGGCAAACAGACAACCTCCAGATGCCAGACCATCATGCTACGTGTTTCAGTGTAGCTGCAGAGAAACACAGGAATACCCCACTGGGCCTCAGCACATGCAAGATACCACCACCAGGACCCCAGCTCAGCACCATCTTCCCTATGGCCTCCAGCAGCTCTAGTCAACCCCCTACCTCATCCCTTTAACACCATCACAGAAGGGTCCCCCATAGGCTTCAGGGCAATATCAGCACAGCACGAGCTAAACAGCCAGGACCTATAGCTACTGGCACAAGAAGCCTAAGACACAGCCCCTTCCACTCTGGGAGCAGAGCCCAAATTTAAAATAAAGGAGAAAGGCAAAAAAAATTGATCAAAAAACAACAAAAAAGGATCTGACCATAGAACTTTATTATGAACAAGGAAGAAAGATTAAGACATAAACTCAGAAGAGGATAACAATGTCAAAATACCCATAGACAAAAAAAAAATCCAGAGAAAAATAGGAAGTTATTACAAGCCCAGAATGAACTCATGGAAGAGCTCAAAAAGAACTCTAAAAACCATATAAGAGAGGTAGAAGAAAAAACTGGGAAAAGAGATGAAAGTGATGTGAGAGAATTATGTAAAAAGCATCAATAGCTTGGGAAACTACTTAAAATGTAGAACTTGACAAATGGAAAAAGAGATACAAAAACCCACAAAAGAAAACAATTCTTTAAAGAGCATAACTGGCCAAATGGAAAAGAAAGTGCAAAAGCTAAATGAGGAAAACAACATCTTAAAAGTTAGAACTGGGCAAGTGGAAGCTAATGACTCTATGAGATATTATGAATCAATCAAATTCAAAAGAATGGAAAAAAATGGAAGAACATATAAAATATCTCATGGGAAAAACAACTGACCTGGAAAAGAGATGCAGGAGAGATGAATATCTGAATGAATGAACTACCTAAAATCAAAATCGAAAGGAGACCTGGAGAGCATCTTTCAAGAAATTATCCAGGAAAACTGCCCTGATATCCTAGAACCAGAGGGGAAATAGGCACTTAAAAATACACCTACTGCTTCAAGAAAGAGATCCCAACATAAAAACCCCAAGGAACACTATAGCCAAATTTCAGAACTATCAGATCAAGGACAAAAATACTACAAGTGGCCAGAAAGAAACAATTCAAATATTGAGGAGTCACAATCAGGGTCACACAGGACTTGACAACTACAACATTAAAGGACTGGAAGTCATGGAACCTGATATTCTAAAGGGCAAAGGAGGCAGGATTACAATCAAGAATCACTTGCCTTGCACAATTGTGCATGATACATCAAGGGAAAAAACTGTAGTTTAACAAAACAGAAGTATTTCAAGTCTTCTTAAGGAGAAGAACCAACAATCTGACTTCTAATAGCAAGACCCAAGAGAAGCAATCCTAATCTCAAACAAAGTAAAAGCAAAAAAAAGACCTAATTAAAAGAGATGAGGAAAGAAACTACATCCTGCTAAAAGATACCATAAGCAATGAAGCAATCAAATTAGAAGGGCAAGGAATAGTCTACCTATCACATCTGTGAGAAGAAGAAGAATTCATGACCACACAAGAGGTAGAAAGTATTTTGAAATGTAGAACAGATAATTTTGATCATATCAAATTGAAAAGCTTTTGCACAAACAAAAGCAATGCATCCAAGATTAGAAGAAAATCAGAAAGCTGGGAAAGTCTTTACAGCAAGTGTCTCTGATAAAAGCCTTGTTTCTCAAATATATAGAGGACAGAGTCAAACTTTTAAGAATGCAAGCCATTCCCCAAAAGATATGAACAGGCAGTTTTCAGATAAATCAAAGCTATCTGATATGTCATATAAAAAATGCTCTCAATCACTAATGATTAGTGCAATACAAATGTAAACAACTGTAAGGTACCATCACATATCAGATTGACTAAAATGACAAGGAAAATGATAATTTTCAGATGAAGATATCAAATCTGTCCATAAGTATATGGCTGAAATTCACTCTTGATTAGAGAAATGCAAATTAAAACAACTCTGAAATATTACCTCATATCAATCATATTGGCTAATATGACAAGAAAGGAAAAGGATAAATGTTGAAGAAAATGTGGGAAAACTGGGAAACACACACTGTTGGCACAGTTGTGAATACAATCATTTAGGTGAGCAATTTGGAACTATTCCCAAAGGACAACTAACCTACTAGGTCTATATTCCAAAGAGATAATTAAAAAGGGAAAAGGACCAACATATGTGAAAATATTTATAACAGCCCTATTCATGGTGGCAAAATATTGGAAATTGAGGGGGTGTCAATCAATTGGGGAATAGGTGAACAAGCTGTGGAATGTGAATATAATGGAATACTATTGTTCAACAAGACACAATGAATAGGCAGATGTCAGAAAAACTTAGAAAGACATGTACAAATTGATGCAAAGAGAAATGAGTAGAATCAGGAAAACACAGTATAAATACATTCTGAAGGGCAAAGGAGCTAGGACTACAACCAAGTATCAGCAACATCACATGATGATCAACTACAAATGACTGAGCTCTTCTCAGTCACACAGTGATCCAAGACAAATACACAGGACTCTCCAAGGAAAATGCTGTCTATATCCAGATAAAGAACTGATAGACTCTGAATGCAGATTGAAGCGTATATTTTTACTGGCATTAATCTCTTTTGTGTTTTGTTTCCTTCTTATGTTTCTTCTTCCACAAGTGTAAAGAACATGGAAATGTTTTGCATGACAGCACATGTATAAACTATATCAAAACTGCCTACCATTTTTAGAAGAAGGGAGTGGAAGGAGGGAAAATAATTTGAAACTCAAAATCTTGTAAAAATGAATGCTAAAATTTTTCTTGAAATGTGATTGGGAAAAAATAAAATACTATTAAAAGAAAAAAATTAAAATGTCTCCCATGAACTAAGCCTTCACAAAATATTTTCCTCATAAAATCCATGAATAAGTATTCTTCTCCCTATTTTACAAAGGAAATTGAGACTCAAAAATTTTGTGTCTAAAGATGAAATAAAATTTGAAACTAGATCTCCAGTGTCTCAGTTTTCTCATTTGTAAAATGAGAGAACTGGACTAAATCTTTTAAAGCTCTAAAGTATACTGGAGAGAAGAAAGCCTGGAGACTGGAAAAACAATTAGGAAGTTACTACAATACAACTATATAGTCTAAACAAAGCTGGTAGCTGTGAAAGTGAAGAAAATGGAGCAATGTGAGAGATGTTATGGAAGTAAAACCAACAAGACTCTGTCAACTAATTGAATGTGAAAGATGGAAGAGAAGAGTCAAGACACCAAGGTTGAGAACCTGAGTGACCACAAGTTTGAAAGAGGGGAAAGTTTGGGAGGAATGAGAATGAACTGTATGAAATATGTTGAATATGAGATGGGTAGAAGAGATGTTGATAGTCAGGGATGTCCAGCAGGCAAATTCGTGATGCAGGAGTACGTGTTTAGGATGAAGATCCATCAAAAGAAACGAAGAAGTAACAGTCAGACATGTACAAGATTAAATCAGGATAGAGAGTGAAATCAAATCAGATATTTGTAAAGCACTTAACACATTACATGACACATAGGTGTTTAATAAATGACTATTTCATCCCATTTCATTCCGTTCAGGTGTCTAAAAAATCCAAGGAGAAGAAAATCCCTAGATGGAGGTCATTAATAGTGTCAAAGGAGGCATGGAGGATAAGAAGGAAACAGACTAAGAAAAGGTCATCAGATATGCCAAGAAAAACCATCCCTAACTTTGGCGGGAGTAGTTGAGCTGTGGGAGAGAAATCAGATTGCTAGAAGGTGAGAAAGGATAGGGAGCTAATGAGTGTATTAAGCTTTTTCTAGAATTTTTTCTGTAAAAGAGAAGAAAATAGCTTAAGGTGATGGGAAGATCGAATTTAGACTTTTTAAGGATTGGGGATTTCTGGTAATTTATGTAGGAGGCAGAGGAAATAGTGAAAATATTTCAACCAGTTCATCGTACGTAAAGAAACATATATTAAACAGAAAACTCTCCTACACAAATCCATACACATTTCCAAGTTGCTAAGTGCGTTTTACAAACATGTCTCATTTATTGTAACTATGTGTTACTCTTCAAAAGGTAAAGGATTTTTCTGCATTTACTTTTCAGATGAAGCAACTGTTACCTAAAGAGGCTAAGTAACTCAGAAAATTAATATCGGATTCAGGACCCATGGATTGCTACAGTTCTCAATAGGTTATTTTTTAACATTACAATCCAGTTAATCACTCTAAGTTTCTCTTTGTTCCACATTATCCGTAAATAAAATTAAAATATAAAAATCCTAGACTTTCAGGATTCAATAAAACAGTGGTCACTGCACTATAACTTTAATTTCCATATAGAAATCAAGTAGAATTTTTAAAAAACCAATTAGAAATAATCATAGGATCACTAATCTAGAGTTAAAGTACATCAAGTAAAACCCCTTCATCTTACATGTTAAGAAAATGATGCTTAAGGAAGTTAAATAATTTGTCCAAAATCACAAAGGTAGTAGGCACCAAAGATCAAACTTGAACCTAGGTTTTCTGACTTCAGAGTAACTACGCTATTTGGTTCTGTGAATAAAGAGGAGGTGGTTAAGCAGACTATCATCTTCACAAAGCCAGCCATAGGTTTATGGGAGTTATCAGCTACAGATCTTGACAACCTAGATTTGGTATGTATACCTTAAGTCGTCAACAGGACCACATGCAGACTTAGGCAGATAGACTTCACTTTATCTTTAGTTATCAGTTGCTATTGGAAAGCAGTAAAACTTTAACAAAAATGGAAAAAAGTATACTGTAACTATATAAATGCAAATTACTGTGTTCAAGATTTTAAGGAATCCTAAATAATCACAATAATTTTTTTTCCCTAACAAAGGGAGAAAATGCGCTCAAGAGAAGAAAATGCTAAGTAAAATGGCTATTTTTGAATATCTAGTGTTTAACCAGTTGCCATACACAGTAAATGGAGAGAAACATAAAAAGGGCAATCAGTCTAAAGGGTTGGAGCTTTTCCAACCAGAAATCCAGTCAGGAGCCCTAATAAATAACCCTCAATGATTAATCACTCATAGGTCCATCTACAGAGTACAAAGTACAAAGCTAGATGACTAGGACTGACATAAAGGAACTGCAGGAGATAAAAAAGCATTTAGGGTAGAAGCAAATATGGAAGGAAATTTGAAGATGGATCAGATGAAGAAAATGAACAAGAGCCAAAGGAGAGAGAGGATGGCAAATGAAGTGCTAAGGTTGAAGATGCCGAAATTTATAATGACTTGTACTGCCTGGCGTAACAAATCCTTTAAGATAGAAAAGACCATGCAGAGTCATGAAAAATCAAAGAAGCATTGAGAGATGGCTGTTTAATTAAAAAAGCAATTAGAAAGGAGAAAGAAGTTTTTTAAGTACATCATCAGGCTGACAACTCAGAAAAAGAAACTGAAAACACACCAAAGCAAAAACTCTCCCTTACGAAGAAAAAAACACAAATCACTGCCAATTTACAATGAACAAATTCAACAAAGATGGGATTGTAGGGATTGTAGATGAAGCAAAGGTTGAACCAAAAAAAGACTCCCGATGAGTGAGAATAAACTTTCAAAAGGAAAAACCAAAAAGAAATCAATGCCAATTTATGAAGAAAAATTCAATAAAGATGTAAGTAGATGAAGTGGTTGTCAGACCAAAAGAAGCTAACAACATGCGTAAAAATAATGCCAAAGAACTGGCAGACAACCACCAAGAAAATGCCACTGTCACAGAGGCTGATAGGCAAGCTGAAGATCTACAAAAATTACAGGAAAAACAATTTCCAAAACCCATAGGAAAGAAAGCCAAGGATTTGAAAAAAATCTTTTGAACCATCTGCAAAATAATCAAGCAAAAGGCAATGTTCCTATCAACTGTACAACTTACCTCTGTGGATTTTCATCTCAGAATAGACTGTATGAATACCTGAGTCACATGGAAGTGTACTTTCAATGGCCTCCTTAAGTAGTAGAGTAAGTACCAAAAGAAAGAAAGAAAAAATAAAAATGGATAAGCCTTTTGCAAAAAATTGCATGGTTTGATTTTCTCTAAAATTCAAAACCAAAAAATAAGTGGACTAAAAGTGATCTAAGGAATTAAAATATAACACATTTATGGAATCTGCAGCTTCCTGCAATGTGGTATAAATATTTTGGTTTAATATATTTTTCAAACATTTCACTAGTGTCTTCCATTTTTGTTGTCTCAACACTCTAAAAATTGTGTTCTTGATTTCTTTATAGCTCATACAGGAAGGAATGTGCAGGCCAAAACTGAGTTATTTTGAACACATACAAAAAAATGTCCAGCTATGGACCAAGACTCTGGGTCAAAAATAGCCTTATACATTAAATGCAATGTAGTAGTGTCTCTACTGAAGTGGATAGAGCTCTGCATTAGTAATCAGAAAGATGGGTTCAAATCCTGTCTGTGACTTTCAGGCGATGGTCTCAGTTTCCTTATCAGTAAACAGAAATAATAATTTCTATAGTACCTATCTGACAAGAGTGTTTTTTGGTTTTTGTTTTCGGACACAGGCCTGTGATTTCGCTGTATAGAGTATTCCTAATTAGGAAATTTCTTCTCCTAATGCAGAGTGATTATCTCCTCTGAGTCTGAGATTTGCCAGTCCTAGTGGGAGATCAGCATGTGTCAAGGACTAAACTTAAACCTTGATTATTTTGAGTCCTAAACTAGTTCCTTCTATATTCTTTTCCATTAAGATCAAGTGAGATTATGCAAATCACTTTGCAAATGTTAAAGCACTACATAAAAGTAATTTATCTGGTCAGGCTATCAGTGTTTTTGATATGTACCAAGTACAAAATGTCATCATTCATCAAATATCCTGACCAATGACAAGTCAGACAAGAAAATATAGATATGCTATTACCATACAAACTCTAAAAGCCTGGAAAGAAAAAAAAGGCAAGAGATATTAAGTAATAATATCATGTCAATGTGACATTTAGAAATGGTATTTGAAGAAATTTTATTAGGTAAGTAAAATTTATATAAAAAGAAAGACTTGGTTCTTGGAAAATTATTATTCCTGTCCTAATTTTTCAGTAAACATTGCAGAATCATATAATCTGCCATAACATATAAGCTCAAATCTTAGTAAGCATGTTATTGATCCAAAATGTGTATTACCAAGTCTAAAAAGAAAAAAGTGATATTGGAAACAATTACCCTAACCACTCCAAGATATTGATGTGCCTAACTTCTTAGTGAAAAATTAAATTTGTTTGATATAGCCTTAGAGCTAAATGTGTATCTATGCATATACACATATATGTATACGCACATGTATTCATAAAATTCATATATATGACTCTATTTTATTTTTTATCTCCCTCCTACTTCCCAATCCCAATTAAATAAGGGGGGAAAAAAGAAGCTCTCGGAATAAATATGCATTGTCAGAAAAAAAAAATGTCCCACAGGCTTCATCTACAATCCTCTGGAATAGTGGTTGATCATTGCATTGATCAGGATTGTAAATTTTAAAATGGTTTTTCTTTATAATGTTGTCATTTTACAAATTGTTGCCCTCAGTCTGCTAAGTCCACTTTACAACAATCAGACCATTTCATCATGTCTTACAGAAAATTAATATTCACTCATAAACCAAAATTTGTTTAATCATGTCCTAGTTAGTGGGCAATACTTTGGTTTCCAGTTTAGCAATTATGAAAAGAGCTGCAGTAAATTTTTGTACATATTGTTCCTTTTAGTATTTCCCCAATCTTGGGGGCACAGGTCCAGTAGTAGTATCAAAGAGACAAAGGATATAGTATAGATGGGAGACGGAGAGAAGTGAAGAAACAATTTCAAACTGCTTTACAGAATGGCTGAATTCTATCACACAATTCTATCTTAAAGTGCATTAATTTACTAGTCTCCCACAACTTCATTTTCTTTTTTTCTCCTATTTGCCAATCTAACAATAGTAAGATGGAACTTCAGAGTTGCTTTAATTTGTATTTCTCTAATTATTGTGATTTGAAACATTTTAATATGGTTGTCGATAGCTTTGATTTCTTTCTCTGACAGCCTCTTGCTTGTATCCTTTGACCATTTATCTATTGTGGAATACTTATAAGTTTTAAAATATGAATCAGTTCCTTAGATATTTTGGATGTTGATTCCTTTGTTGGAGAAACCAATTACCTATTTTCCTTCAAACTTTAACTTCATTTGTTTTGCTTGTGCAAAAACTTTTTAAATTATATAATTAAAATTGTCCACTTTATCTTCTATGATTCTCTCAATTCCTTGTTTGGTAATGAATTGATCCATAGTCCTCTAATTTGCTTGTGAAGAAATCTTTCTATGGCTAATTCATGTATCCCATTGCAACTTACACTGGTATAGAGTATTCTATGTCGATCTATATCTAATTTCTGCCAGACAGCTTTCTAGTTTGCCCAACAGTCTGTCAAATAATGAGTCTTAAACCATATGTAACTGGAATTCAGCTTTATTGATCACTATGCTGCTATATTTCTTCTGCTCTGTATACTGAATACCTAATTTGTTCCACTGACCTACCACATTGTTTTGTTGGGTTTTTTATTTTTATTTTTTAAAGGAGTAAACTGTTTTAATGATTATTGCTTTGTAGTATACTTTGAGATCTGATACTACTAAGTCTCCTTTCTTACTACTTTATACTTCGTTATTACTTATGAGATTCCTCTATGTCAATTTCATTATTCTTTTTCTTTACTAGATCTAAAAAAAATAATCCTTTAATGTAGGCACATTGTCATGTTATTCTATAATCAATCTAATCATGCACAATTAAAATTTTCAAACTTTTTTTTACAAACTTTTTCAAAACATAAAATATATACAAAATCTTGCAAAAAACAGTCTGCAAAAGAAACTTAATTAAATTTGGATGAGGAAAAGACTTGTATGTGTGACCGTATGTAAGAAGGATTTTGCTATCCTTTTCAGACTTCAGTTTTGCAGGATCCATGGCCATGTCTAGTTTCCAGGTATTAGATAATAACTCCCAGAACAGCCTCAAGTATCCTAGACAATAATTCCTAGAATCATAGTAATAGGCAGTCTGATTGAGGCCATGCAGTGAGACATAGGGATAACATAAGCAATATTTACTAAGCTTGTGCGGAATGATGATACTGCTAAAGTTAACCTGTGAGCTTAATATTGGCAAGATGCCTTCTTTGTCTGTTGTCATATAAAGCAAGTGGGCACTGGTTACTGAAGGGGGGAACCCATAGAGGAATCTGTGGGTGCCTGAAATGGCCCTCATTGACCTGAGCGGATTTAAGTGAGTACATAAGCTGTGCCTGTCTTGATTGACCCCATCAAGACATTGGTGTAGTTGCCCCCCCTTCTCACTAGTCCCTATGCAAAGAGCTGTTAGGAAATGCTGTAGGAATTTATGCTGTCATTATCAGCAACACTCTTTAAGAAGACTAGACTAGAAGAAGGCTGATTATTAACCCCTCGGAAGATGTCTGCCTCTCTGATCAGATCAAGAGTGAGCCTGTTAGAGGTTAGATTCCCAAATCTCCAGTGCCTCCCATGTGTTACCTGTGAAACAGAGGATCTGGAAAAATAGGCACTGTTGTTGTGGGAGGGCTTTTTGGTCTTTATTCGTTTCCCTAGCACTTACCACAGTGTTTTACATACAATAAGTGCTTAATAAATAAATTATTGTTGACTTGATTTGATTTCAAGAAAGATTATATAGGTCTACAATTACTTCTGCCAAAAATGCTGTATAGTTGGATTCAAGCAATTCCCGAGCATGTCTGGGTAGATCGACTCCCAAATGTACATGCTGTAGTTGTGTTGGTAATACACGATACTAATTAAATTTATTTTTCCATTTTCTATCCAGAAACTTTGCTAGATATATTAATAATTTTAACTAATATCTATTTGAATATTTTATTATTATAAAGGACTATTGATAAATACCTAGAAAAGAAAGTAGTGATCATAAAGAATTGGTTATCAAGGATGGATTATTACCAAACCAACCCCATTTCTTTTCTTCTTCTAGACTACTACACTGGAGGAATGATGTAAATATAATTTACTTTCATTTTAACTACAGACTTAACAAAATCACTTATTCTTCTTAGATTTAGGATTAAAAATACAGCTAGGTGACTTTTTACTTCACTGGATGGCCAGACCAGTCAGTAATTGTTTCATATCAATGTGGAAAGAGGTCTCTGGTAGTATGCCCCAGAAATCACTGCCTCTCTTCTAGATGTTTATTAATAATCTCTTTAATAATAAAACCTAGAATTTTCCCAGAAATTTAAGTTCTAGTCTATGCTTTGCAGAGTTTAATCTCTTCCTTTCTTTTGAAAATTTGGACATTTGCCCTTTTCCAGTCCTTCAATACCACTTTTTCAAAGATAACTGGGAATGGCTCAGGAATTACATATGCCTTTCATTAAGAATACAAATACATATTTCATCTGGATGAGGTGACATGAATTCATCAAAGGTACTTCTCTTATTAACCCTGTTTATCTTCTGTATGAAGATAACTGGATATTGTTGTTCTATCCTTTCTAATAAGTCCTAAGTGATTCTATTAAGGAAAGAAAAACAGAAACAAAATAAAATTGAATAACACCAGTTGTTATTCTACAGTAGGCTTAAATCCCAGCTCTCTTATGTGCTACTCTTTAGACCTTGGTAAATTCATTAAATTTTCTGAGCCTCAGTTACCTTATCTGTAAAATGGATTGGTAAAAATCCTTTCCATTTCTAAATCCATGAGGTTATGATCCTCCCATTATAAGTGATTTCCCATAATTTAAAACTCTGTCTCCCCACCTTTCAAAGAATCACTTAAGTTTAGAATTGAAATAAGAAATCTAGTCTAAACAATCTCTAAAATACAATCTTCCTTTATAATGTAAAACAAAAGTGATCATCTACTCTCCGTCACCTCTTGAAATGACTACTTTCTACTGCCTCTCTCCTCACCCCAAAACGTCAAATATATATTTATGTATTTGGTAACTGCAATCAGTGCTTCTAGTTCTGCTGCCTGAAATTTGGAATTTGTCAAACGAAATCTAATAGCTACTCAAACTTAGAATTTGTTGGAATAAATCTAATTCCTTTTCCACATGACAACCATTTAAATACTTGAACAAATCCTCTCATATCACCTGAGTTGTCTCTAGGCTCAGTATCTCCATTTTCTTTAACCAGTCTTCATATCACATGCAAGCAGAGTCTTCCTCCACCATCCCTTTTGCCCTCTTCTGGATACTCTCCAGTTTATCAACATCCTTCTTAAATTGTGGTACCCAGGATTAAGCATAATACTTGAGTTCTTGTCTGACCTGGACAGAGAACAAAGGGGCCACTATCTCCTTACTCCTGGAAACTGCACCTCTTTTAATTCAGACCAAGATCACATTAGCTTTTTTGGTTGCCACATCACATTGCTAACTCATGTCCACTTTAAAATGGATAAAGTGTTTTTGAGACTTTTTATTAGAAAAATGTAATATGATCTTACTGACAGCATATTGTAAAGTGCTAAATAAAGTTGTTTGAGAAACTAGGACTACTCAGAGTAAAAAAAAACACATTTTCTTATAATAAATAGTGTTATCTGATAGACTGAAATTTGTAAAACTGTATCTGTTAATAACATGTATTAAAGATGTGTTATATCTTTGAGTCAACTTGCTGACAATAGCCCTCAGATTTTAAAGTTTTATTTTGCATTAGGGGTTAATGGGCAATAAGGATATCTGTTAGTCTAGAAGCTTATGTTAGCTGGCATTTTTCTGAGTCTTTCAGCTAACTATATGTATTCATTCTCTGTGTGAAATTCCATAATGTGGTTGTTTTCAAATTCCAAATGATTGATTTCTACTCCAGGATGGATTTAAATTAAAAAGGATAAATAAGATAAGCCCTTAAATGTGGTTATATGTCCTGATATGTGTTTACTGTTGCTAACTATTACTGCAATAGAATGAGAAAAACAATATTACTTAGTGTTAAGCTGTGAGTAGCGAAATTTTGCTGTTTTAGGTAAAATCTCTTGGTTCTGTAATTTGATATTGTTCAGAGTTTTGATCTCAGATATGATTACCTGAATTGTCATTAAGCCAAAGGTCTGCCATTTGTGTTGCCCAAAGGGAGTGCAATCTAAGAACTGCTAGAGGAGGATATCTGTGGCTGGGAAGGTTGAAGGGGACAACCTTGCATGGGCAAAAGCAGAATTCTTTTGACACAATTTCTCCATCACGCTATTTTCTTTCTGAATAAGAAATTTCCCCACCTGGTTAATTCTGAGCCTGGCTATGATATCCTGTAAATAATGTGGAAGTTTGCAGCATGTTTGGCTTTTAATTACAATATTTAAAGAAATTTTCCCCCTTGGAATGCTTATGTCAGGTCAGTCTGTGCCCACGAAGAGACAATCTTGGTTTTGTTATAACTATATCCCTCCTTCTCAGAGTAAGTTGTTATATCCAGGGCAGGTAAACTATAGAAGTTTTTGTCACTGCAATACTAGAACATCTCTGAATTACTATTATACAATACAAGTGTATAAGATCTAACAGTTTTTTAATCTGAATTTGTAGTCAGATTCTATTCTAAGCAACTAAGGAAACAATTTTTTGGTTTGCCATCCAAGTATCACTCTTTCAGGACACAATTAAGGTAACATATATATCCTCAGATGAGAAGGATATGATAAAGTTTTCCATTTTAGTGTAGTGACTTAGAAAAGAAGCAAATAGACTATTTTTTTCTAAGATTATAGAATATGTGTATAAGCATATGTGTGTATGTACACAGGTACATATGTGTGCGCATATGTAGAGACATGTATTTATATGGTTTTGTATGTGTATAGGTATGATTGACTTTCAAATGTGTCAAACTGAATATACAGGTTTTGAGTACATTTTAGGAATAAATGCTCAAGACTGGATTAAGGATTTTACATATAAATCATGTTAATAACTATGAATAAATTTTTAAATCATATTTTTTGAAGTCTCCGCCCAATAATATTAAGAAACAAAAGGATGAGTTTTACAAGTCAGGCTCTCGTGGAACTTTTTAAGTTCTTCTCTCAGCCTTTTGATGGCACTGGTCTCCATGTCAGCTACAGGGTTCAGGTAAAGAGAGAGCAAATGCTATGTGAAAACTAAAATTCTAGGGCAGCTAGGTGGCTCATGAAGTAAAACACTGGCCCTGGAATAAGGAGGACCTGAGTACCAATCCAGCGTCAGACACTTGACACACTTATTAGCTGTGTGACCTTGGGCAAGTCACTTACTCCCAATTGTCTTGCCTTTCCTCCTCCTCAAAAAAAAAAAAAAAAAAAAAAAAGAAAACTAAAATTCTCTTTACTTTCTGATGTGTTATGGTTTTCTAATTTGATGTCCTCTTACAACACTGTTCTTAATAGGATTGGCTCCATAAGGTTTGAGCAGGTTTTCATCACCTGAACAGGTTCTTAGAAAACCAAATTTAAGAGATCATACTAAATTGTACTTAGTCTTGTTATTGGCAGATTTTAACAATATTATCTTGTAATCTCTACAAGTGATTTGGAACCTGAAAAGTAGATCTGCTTGGAGGAACTTCCTTGAGATCTAGACCTATTACAGAATTTCCAAGATGTTTCCAGAGATTAGACAACTACATGTAACAACTGGGACTCAAGACTAAATATGCTGATTAAATGGATATTGGGAGTGGGGTTACCAGGAATAAGGAAACATTATGTTATTAATGATCATTATTGCGTTACTCTGGCTTTAATGTTTCATAGTGTTCATATATACCTGCAAAAAAAATAAAATTCTTTATATAAATGTATAATAAGTTAAAATTCCTTTGATTTATTGTTTGGGAATCAGAAATAATCCTGCTGCAATTTTTTGGGTCAAGTGAATTCTTGTCTTCTGCCTATATTGATCTCACCTGACAAGAACTTGACTTATGGAATAATATTGTTAACTAGTTGACATTCTTCAAGTAGAAGTCAAAGGAAAGTTAAGTTATTTCCTTAGTTAACTTTGTAAAAGAGTATTTCCCTGGTCCCAGTTTTCTTGGTTACCTTGGTGATAGGTAAACCTCCCCACTCAATATATACACTGTGAATCTTCTAAATGTAGTTTAACATATCCTGACTTAGTTTACATGCACAGTCAGTTTAACAAGATTTGGCATCTGTATCAGTAAGAACCCTGACATACACAGAGGGGACTGCTATCATAGGTTCTTAGACCTGCATTTATAAAAGGAAAGGCAACTTTAATCAAGCACATGTATCACTCACTTAGTTCAGGAGAAAAAGTGAGCACCCTGACCGTCAGAGAAAATACAAAGGAATCAAAATCAACAGACACGCTTCCAGATGTCTGACAGATCAACAGACAGATCCAATTGGCTGACCAAAATTACCAGAAAAGGAAGCACCAACATCTGGGTTTTCAAAGCTGGGGGGCTTCTTGGGGGCTTCCAGATTCTCATCTGGCCAAACAAACACTTCCAGTCAGTAAGCCTCAATCTCACCCTCAGAGTATTTTATACACATTTTTAGAGCCAGAGGGTGTCACAATCTTTGAGAACCAGTGACTCATTAACAAAAAGTATGAGTCTTCCTACAAATCTTCCCAGATCCATTAATGAAAGGGGAAATACCTCTAATCACATTAAAATAATTAACAATAAAACTACATATACTGTTTCTAGTAAAGAAATTCTTGTTTTTGTACTTTGTTCCTAGTCTAAAGACTCTTGGTTGATAAAAGCAAGATTCAATTACTCACTTGATTGTACTAAAACAAAAACAGCAGTCATAATCTCATATCAGATGCTGCTACGGCAAGCAAAGGAGGATCTTGTGCCATTACTCCTTAAGGGAATGTCATCAAGCTATAGATAAGGAGTGAGGAGGATATGACTGAGTTTGATTATTTTAATGAACTCCCTTTAAATCTATAACCTAGCTTTCTGCTTCTGTAACTATACTCAGTTTATGAGAATCTTGGGCTTTAATAAGCCCAATAAAAGGGAACTGTAGGAAAATATTGTGCTATATTGGTAAGAAAATCTTATTTATTAATATTATTTGAACCTAGCTTAATGTGGCTAGAGACAACGTAACCCAAAAACTTGCTATAGAGGTCAGACATGTTTCCAAGGAAACCCAGATGGTGACAGGAAACACTTGGGTTCCACTAGGTCTGGTCTTAGGTCCACCCAATGCTTGTGTTTTAGGTTTGCCAAATTTAAACCTTCATGTTTACATCTCAATCAACCTTAATTTGAATGTTTATGTGCACTGACATAATGAACCTTGCTGGGGAACGCACTCCCTAAAAAATAGATTAGTGACTGTATTGGTATTCTTTTCTGAACCCCTATATAATGTAAACCTAACAGAGATTGAGGAGGGGAATCTTCTGACTTTCTTCCTCTAACAATGACCAAACAAACTTCTTCCCAAAACTATTTCAGATTTGGGGGTTTGTTCTTGTGACTAACAATACATTCTTCAAGTGTGCCAACTAAGATTTTATTTATATAATATGATATTCAATAGAACAAGGCTAAACACAGATCAGTGGGGCAAACCACTTGAAACCTCTAGCCAAGTTCACATTAAACCATTTAACAGCTACCCTTTCAGTCTTTCCATTCAAACATTTCTGAATCCACCTAACTATACTATCTTTTATTATGTCTCTGTTGAACTCCACAGGTAAAAAATGAGATTTTTTTTTCAAATGCTTTTATCAAAGGATAAATAGATGGCCTATACCTCTGCTTCTTCTAAGGTTCCTCTGTAAGAGTTAAAAGAGAACTGAATATCTTTATGACAGTCAATGGAAGAAGCTTTTTCTTTTCTAGCTTTTTCTTTTCCTTTGAAACGAGAAAAGCCTTAATAATAGCTTTGAGTACAATACACATTATGTATGACCCAATACTGCTAAATTATTATAACCCTGAAAGAATTACTCAATCTAAACACAAGTTCACACACTGAAAAAACTCCTTTAATCTCCTTTTCCAAAATGTCTATTTTTTTGATTGACTTGGATCCCTAAATTGTCATCAATTGCTAAGCCACCTTTCCTGCAAGCTTACGTTCTTTCTTTGGCTATCATCAAAATCAGCTAGGTGGCACGCTGGTCTGAGTGCTAGACCAGAATTTGGAAAGACCTGAGTTCAAATTTGATCTCATACACTTACTGGACCCTGAGCAAGTCACTTAACTCCTTCGGCCTCAGTTTCTTTATCTGTGCAATGTGGATAGTAACAGCAACTACCTCCCAATGTTGATATGAGAACAAAATCAGATGATATTTGTAAAGCATTCTGCAAACCTTAAAGCATTATATAAATGCTTTTTATTATTATATTTGCATTATATAAATATTTATTATTATTTATTATTATATTTGTATTATATAAATGCTTTTTATTACTCTTAGTGTTTTCTGATCAGTTCTTTATGTGGGTAACAATGACAATAGAGATTCTTAACATTTGATAGAAATTAACATATTTTACCGAGTAGATGTGAAAACTAAAGCAAACCTAAGCTGTCATAGATTCATGAAATTCTACGGCAATTCGACCAAAGTACACAGACAAGTACAAATCCTTTGAAGAAATGAAACTGCAGTTTATCATGTGTGATTTAAAAGCAACCCTGATTTACCTGGGAGATAATATTGCTATCTAATCATAAGCACGCAGACAACAATCATGTGAACACATCAATTATGGGCCACTGCCAAAAGCCCTTAGAAATCCTGAAGATTAACAAGCAGTCCTCTGTTTTACAAGCTGACATCAAAAAGAATATTAATAAGAGGAGGGGCAATTTGAAAGCCTGTCAGAATAATTCAGCCACTAAAACAAAGCATTTTTTTCTTTTTTCTCTGTTCCCTTGGCCCATGAAAGAAGCTGGTGTTATTGACAAAGTGAGGAAATGGCAATTTCTTGGGAATTTCATGTAGGAAATTGTAGGATTCTCAAAAAATGCTATTTGGTGAATACAGGCAAGATACATATATGTGTGTGGATGTCTGTGTACTTATACACAGACATCCACACACATATATTTCTATCCACACACCTAAACACATGCAGATATATACATATACACAGGTACATACATGTTTGTGCACAGGTATGTATATGTGCTATATATGCATACCAGTATATAAAATGTGTCAATCCTTCATTTATATAAATATATTTTGAAATGTAAAGATTAATATCTCTTGTAGAAGTGTGCACTAGCTTTTCCTTTTTCCCCTGGAAATCAGATATCTTGATAACAACAAACTGTAAGTTGCTTGTCGCCAAAGCTGACAACTGAACTAAATAGTGAAACTAAAAGTACTAAGGGCTGTCGCCCATATGTTCGTTTATTTGCTTTTTCAGATGAAATATGGTTCTTTACAGTTGGCTACATTCTGGGAAGAGAAAAAAAGTGAAGTCTTAAGATTATATACTGCTACTTTATTTGAAGTCCTTTGCAACCAACTCAGGAAAACAGATTTAAACCACATCCATACTTTTGCAGCCATAATTAAAACCTTCAATAAACATGCACAGAAGTCATTTGTGGGGGGAAAAAATTTGCTGCTGGCACAGTGTTAATCTTAGTAACATTTTTTTGTGTACCAATAAGAATAGCTCTATTTTGTAAATTTTTACTTTTAACTACATCAGCTGTTAAGTACTTGCAGGGTTCATCACACTAATGAATATGTGGATACAAGTCACAACACAAAGTATGTGGACCCTGTAGAGCTTACATTTATATAGCACTCTCCATTTAAACTATGCTGTATAACATCATCAATTACTTGCTATATTTCAAAAGGAAAATGAATCAGAAACTAGAACATGATGGTCTAAAGAACTAGATTCTACCAGGTATGAAAACCTAGGTTCACTAAGAGACCTTGGGAAAGTCACTAAATCTCTGTAAGTCTATGTTTTATCTACCTAAAATGTGGATCAATATACCTTTCCTGACTACCTTGTCAGATAGGTATGAAAATGAGTTAAAAAGCAAATACAAGTATAGAAATGTAATTGAAGCAAAAATTCTATTTTAGGATATTAACAATGTCAATTTCCATTTGCACATAAGGGAAAAGGAACTAAACTTCCTAATGTCACCAAAATGTATGCCTCAAAACTCAAGTTAAAACATACATTTCTAGTTTCTACAATGTTATTTAACAAATACACATGCTAACCTTCTTAATTAAAAAAAATCCTAAAGTTCATATTCCAGAGTTAATAAAGGATTATATTTACCCACTTTAAAACCTATGACTGAAACATTATAATTCCTTTTCCTCTCCAATTGCAGTCACCATCTTTAATCCGTAAAAGGATTTTCATAGCATCATGAATTTAGAAGTGAAAGAACCCTACAGTCCACATAATCACAGGATCATAGGATTATCTATCTAGTCCTAAAACAGAATATGAAGACACTTTATCGAGCATTGCTATTTTACAGATAAAAAAGCCTAAGGAAGGTCTGATTTACTCACAGTTACGTAGGTAGAAAAAGTGGAATGCAATAAGTAATGACTGTACTCCATTTAGATGAAAAGCTTTTCATAAAAATCCTTCATCTTAAAATGTGGATTATCATGCGTATTATGCAGTTTAAATGACCCTTCTTATTCACCTCGAAAAATAAATAATATGCTGAATATAATTTAGTTCAAAGCCAAATCATGGTCATTTTTAATAGCTATGATTATTAATGACACCATTTCATACACACAGGAGTGAGTCATACTCTAAATCAGGAGTTCTTCATCTGGGGTAAGAGAAGTCATTCCCCAATGGATGTGAACAAATAATATAAAATAAAATAGTTCTCAAAAGAAGATTGCAAACTATTAGCAACCATATAAAAGACTTTCAAATCATTAATGATAAATTAATATTATTGCCTTCCCTCAGTCAATTTCTCCAATTTAGACTTAGACAAGTACATATCTTGTAATTGTTTTCTTATTTTCCTCATTAGACTGCTTGAGAGCAGGAATTTTTTTGGCGGGGGAAGAGGGACTGTTTTGGGGGGGTTGCTTTTGTTTTGATTTCTTTTTTTTTGTCCTTTCTTGTATCTCTCAGTGCTAAACACAGTGTCTGTAGTAGAATGAATGCTTAATAAATGGCCCTTAACTCTTAAAGAGTTGCCTAGAACAATGAGGGTTTAAGTGACTTGTTCAGGGTCACTGTGCCCTGGGCATCCAAGATTGCATTTGAACCATGGTCTTACGGCTCCAAAGCCAGCTATCCACTACATTACAGCTGTCTCTCTTTGCCACAGAGAAGAGGAAAATATATAAACCTTACATAGATGTGTGTTACTTATGCTTATATACCAAAATAACTCTAGAAATGCTTCAAGCAGATACAAGAAAACTTGGGAATATTTCAATCATACCAATAAGGTCCCATAATTTTTTCCCCAAAAGTATAAGCTTTTGTTGACTTCTTATTCCAGCAATGATTTGATTTGAATAAATGGTTGCCATTAAATGCCAAAGTTGAAATGATACTAAAAAAATAGATATACTCCTGAAAATTTGTGTTTAAATGAAATCCTATTTTCTTACTGACTTACATTATAATTTGAGAGATGTTATATTTTTACTTTTGTTCTATTATTTATAGTTCTTAATCTATTCTGGGTCTTTTAAAGCTTTTTAGTTTCCCTCTCTCCTTTTTCTCCCTCTGTGTTTCACTTGTCAAGTCCACTTAAAACTCTTAAATGAATGAATACTTAAGGAACCCTGGGGTGAATTATTTGGTAAAGAATTATTCTGCAAACTAGAATAATCAGTCCTTATTTAACTGTTTTGTCAGTTGAATCTAGATGTGAATTTCCTTAAATGAGACCAGTCTATTTAGTGGTTCCTTTCAAATTCCTGTACATTGAGACAGAGATGGCACCAAATCACATATGTAGTGATTTTGTTTTGTTGAGAAATTGCGAAGTTTATTGGATTTGGTTTATGTCAAAAATCATTATTTGCTCCTGAAAAATACCATCAAAGTCTAAAGCAGAGAACTCGAATATGTGTAAGACAGAGTGAGAAATCACACATTTGTTTTCTTAATTGAATTTATATGTGAATTTCTTTAAGTGGGATGCTTTTGACAGAAAACTTAGTCTTGAGAAGTAGCATTAAACAGCTTTACAAATTTCATAGAATCAAACAACTTCCGTAAGTTCTAGACAGAATTATTTGATCTCAGAGAGGAAAACAATCTCAAAGGTCACCTAAAACAACCGCCATGAACAGGAAGTCAGTCAGTCAACACATAGTATAACTGTTTACTTTGTGTTAGGTGCTCACTAAATGGTAAAGAGCTAAAGAAAAGTACAAAACAGAACCTACCCTCAAATTCTAATGGGAGCTACAAGAGGCAAATAATGGGTACCTACAGCATACATACTGTAGTAAATGGAAAGTAACCCTGAAGAAATTAGTAGCTAGAGGAACAGGGACACGTTTTCTACAAAAGGTGAGCTTTGCACTGAATATTGAAAAAACCCAGGTAAACTAAGAGGAAGAGTAATGGTGAAAAAGTAAGAAAACACTAGAAATGGAAGAGCCCCCACTGCAAAGGCAAAGAGATGAGAAATGGAATGTCCTGTGTCAGAAAGAACAAATATGCCAGTATCACTAGATCATTACGTTATGTGAACAGGATTAAAGTAAAAGAAAGCTAGAAAGGAAAGAAGCAGTTGTGCAACAAACTGTCACCCAATGTATGCATGAAGACAAGTGATAGGAGAATTTGTATTACCTCTCAAAAACATTTTGATCACTTTTTGGAAATCTAAAATTGTTAACTAGATTTAATCTCAGAAAAAGAACTTGCTTTTTGTAATTTGTACCCATTGGTGCTTGTTCTGTTTTCTGAGACTACATAAAACAAGACTAATCTTTCTTCTGCATGAAAACTTTTCAAATACTGAAGGGGACTGATGCTACCTTTCCAAGTTTCCTTTTTCCAGCTTTGATCAACATGCTCATATACTTATATTCCCCAAATAATTATGGGCTTTCTTTCTTTAAATTTAGCTGAAGCTTGTCTACATTTCGGGAATAAATGGCCTTCATATCCAGAAAACCCATATGTTGATGGCCTTAATTTGCAAGGATCTATAACAGTAATCATGACAATTCACTTTTGGTGTCTCCAAAGTTACTCATTCAATTGCAACTTACACTGATGGGATTTTTTTTTTAACATCAGAAACAGGAGAGCAGGGTTTTTTTAGAAGAAGTCTATTGCACTTCAATTAACACCAGCATTATTTTCTTAACACTAACATGGCCTAAATTATACCTGAGTCCTGAAATAAAAACATGGGCAAATTTAGATATTTTTATAATTTTATTATAATGGGGGACTGACTGTCCAATGTGGTCCCAGTCCTTAGGGTTTGCATAGTAGTTTCTACTGGATCTGATTAAATACTTGAAATTGTATGAGAGTCAGATTTTGGCCAAGACTAACTGAAGAGTCTGCTAGTGGTGACTTTTTAATTGTTATTTTACTTTTATTCAGAATTTAACAAAAAATAAATAAAATGGACATCATTATAGACATAGTAGAATGAAACAAAAAAGATTATATGTGAAAGCAAATCTCTCATACACAGCTTCTCTTCATAAAGAGTATTTGTCAAATACAACATATTACTTCCAAAGCTTTTCCACTGCCTTATGAAGTGCAATTGCCTTATGGACACTCTAATAAATAACTTCAGGGAGTAGAGCCAAGATGGTGGGGCAGAAAGACACACATACTCTAGCTCTTCCCCACAGTCCATAAAATACCTGTAAAGAATGACTCTCAACAAATTCTAGAGCAACAGAAGCCACAGAGTGATGGAATGGAGGAGGTTCCCAGCCCAGGGTGACATTGAACACCAAAAGGAAAGGTCTGTTGTGTTGGACATCAAGCAGAGCAGCCTAGCCTTGACTGTGACCAGAATAGGCCATGGGAGCAGAATCCCCAGCAACAGCAGCAGCGGTTCACAGATCCCTCAACCCACAGGTGCCAAAGGGCAGTGAGAGGGCTTTTTCAGCTGGCCAAGAAGGAAGCAGGGTCGCCCCATAGATCCCAGTCCCAGGTAGTCCCAGGCAGCAGCAGCAGAGGCAGCAGCAGGGAGTGGCTACAGCTCCCAAAGCAAGCAATAGTGGGCATCCATTCTTGGAGGCCTCATCATAAACCTCTTGGGTGAATTGAGCAGCTGATCTTAATCTCACACTGAGTGGCAGCCCTGCCCCTGCCTAAAGCCCCTGGGGGAATTGAGCAGCTGATCTAATTCTCAGCCCCCAGTGCTGGCTTGGCAGAACTGGAGGCCAGGTGGTAGTGGAGAAGAAATTCTACTACTCGCAGATTCTGGGCACAAAAGTTTCTGGTTGTTCCCAGACCAAGGTAGAGGCTTGATTGTGCCCCCTTGGAGGAACTGAGAAACTGCAGATCCCCAGAGTATACTCCATTCTTGTCAAATGACCCAAAAGTCAAGTAACTGGTTGGGAAAATAATCAGAAAAGGAAGAAAAAAATAAGACTACAGAAGGTTACTTTCTTGGTGAACAGGTATCTTCTCCCAGCCTTTCAGATGAGGAAAAACAATGCTTACCATCAGGGAAAGACATAAAAGTCAAGGCTTCTGTATCCCAAACATCCAAAATAAATATTCAATGGTCTCAGGCCATGGAAGCACTCAAAAAGGATTTTGAAAATCAAGTAAGAGAGGTGGAGGAAAAATTGGGAAGAGAAATGACAGACATGAAAGAAAATCATGAAAAGTGAGTCAACAGCTTGCTCAAGGAGACCCAAAAAATGCTGAAGGAAATAACACCTTTAAAAATAATCTAACTCAATTGGCAAAAGAGGTTGAAAAATCCAATGAGGAGAAGAACGCTTTAAGAAGCAGAATTAGTCAAATGGAAAAGGAGGTTCAAAAGCTCAATGAAGAAAACAGTTCTTTAAAAATTAAAATGGAACAGACGGAAGCTAATGACTTTAAAAGAAACAAAGAAATCAGAAAACAAAACCAAAAGAATGAAAAAATAGAGATTTTTAATGTGAAATATCTCATTAGAAAAATAACTGACCTGGAAAATAGATGCAAGAGAGACAATTTAAAAACTAGGGGACTATCTGAGAGTCATGATGAAAAAAAGAGCCTAGAAATCATCTTTCATGAAATTATCAAGGAAAATTGCCCTTATATTTTAGAACCAGAGGGCAAAATAAATATTGACAGAATCCACTGATCACCTCCTGAGAAATATCCAAAAAGAGAAAGTACTAGGAACATTGTAGCAAAATTCCAGAGTTCCCAGGTCAAGGAGAAAATATTTCAAGCAGCTAGAAAGAAACAATTCAAGTATTGTGGAAACACAATCAAGATAACACAAGATCTAGCAACTTCTACATTAAGGGATCAAAGGATTTAGAATATGATATTCCAGAAGTCAAAGGAACTAGGATTAAAACCAAGAATCACCTAACCAGCAAAACTGAGTATAATACTTCCAGGGGAAAAATATAGTCTTTCGATGAAATAGAGGACTTTCAAGCATTCTTGATGAAAAGAACAAAGCTGAAAAGAAATTTTGACTTTCAGCTACAAGAATCAAGAGAAGCATGAAAAAGTAAACAGGAAAGAGAAATCTTAAGGGACTTACTGAAGTTGAACTGCTTGCATTCCTACATAAAAAGACAAAATTTGTAACTCTTGAAACTTTTCTCAGTATTTGGGTAGTTGGTGGGATTACACACCGACACACACACACACACACACACATACAGAGACAGAGAGCACAGGGTGGGTTGAATAGGAAGGGATCATATCTAAAAAAAATAAAATTGAGGGGTGGGGGAAATATATTGGGAGGAGAAAGGGAGAAATGGAATGGGGCAAATTATCTCTCATAAAAGAGGCAATAAAAAGTCTTTTCAAAGGAGGGGAAAAGTGGGGAGATGAGAGGGAAAAAATGAAGCTTACTGTCATCACATTTGTCTCAAGGAAGGAATAAAATGCACCTCAATTTGGTATGAAAATCTATCTTATAATACAGAAAAGTAGAGGAGAAGGGGATAAGCAGGGTGGGGGGGGGGATGTTGGAGAGGAAGGCAAATGGGAGGATAGAACAATTAGAAGTAAACACTCTTGGGGAGGGACAGGGTCAAAAGAAAAAACAGAAGAAATGGGAGGAATGATAGGAGAGAGGAAAATATAGTTAGTCTTACACAACATGACTATTATGGAAACTATTTGCAAAACCACGCATATATAGCCTACATTGAATTGCTTGCCTTTTCAGTGGGGATGGATGGGGAGGGAGGAAGGAAGAGAAGTTGGAACTCAAAGTTTTAGGAACAAATGTTGAGTACTGTTCTTGCATACAACTGGGAAATAAGAAATACAGGTAATGAGGTATAGAAATTTATCTTGCCCTACATGACAAAAGAGCAGATGGGGATAGGTAAGGGAGGAATGTTAGAAGGGAGGGCAGATTGATAGTAGGGGTAATCAGAATGCAAGGTGTTTTGGGGTGAGGGGAGAGGAGAGATGGGGAGAAAATATGGAACTCAAAATTTTGTGGAAATGAATGTTGAAAACTTAAAATAAACACATAGTTAAAAAAAAGAAATAACTTGAATGATACTCTTCTTTCTTTCAACCTTACTGCTAGCTCCTCTTTCTTCTACAAATAACCCTCCCACACCAGAAAAGCAAAGCAGAATCCTTATAAGTACAGTCATTGTAGTTAATCAAAACAAATCACATCACATGTTCCAGGTCCAAAAAAATGGTGTCATTCTTCGTCTTGAGTACCTTACCCTTCTATCAGGAGTGAGTAGTGTGCTCCCAAGAAGAAAGTCTCTAATTGGCTTCTGAGATGGAAGAACTGATGATCAAGAAGTGAATGCCCCCTACCACTGGCACTTTTCTGTACTTCACTCATTCCCTAGTAGCTTTCAAATAAGAAAGAATTGCTGTAGGTCACAAGATGGGGGGAGCATTTCTACTGCTTTGTCTTCCTAATCTGGTAGCACTAAATCCCTAAACATACAGTGCCTTTCTTTGTGATTACATTTTGCTGATTTTTAGTGAATGAGTATCCAGAAATGGAGCAGACCAAATTACAGCCTTGTTAAGTTTGAAAAGGTCAGGAGAACCACAAGAGTCTAATAACAGTAGTCAGTAGCAGAATTGGCCTGCAGTCACACAAGCCAAGTCTAGTAAGGAGTCAGTTCAGGCATAAATTCATCCAGCTGTCAAAATTCTTACAAGGGAACAACAACTCATCTGCTGGCTATGCGACACCCAGAAGTGAACTTGGTGGGAGCTTCATGAAAGGCAAAAAAGACTCCCAGGACCAGAAAGTTCCCCACCCCCTAAGCGTTCCAGATTTGTTGTAAGAACTCCTTAACATGTGAACTGATTCAACCATCCTGGAGACGAATATGGAACTATACCCTAAGGGCTATAAAAAGGTGTATACCCTTTGACCTAGTAATACCACTTCTAGGACTGTATCCCAAAAGAGTTCATAAAAATGGAAAAAGGACCCATACATACAAAATTTTTTATAGCAGCCCTTTTTGTGATGGCCAAGAACTGAAAATTGAGGGAATGCCCATCAGCTGGGAAATGGCTGAACAAGTCATGATAAATGAACGTAATGGAATACTATTGTGCTATAAGAAATGATGAACAGGCAGACATCAGAAAAACCTGGAAAGACTTATATGAACTGATGCTGAGTGAAGTGAGCATCACCAGGAGAACACTGTATACAATAACAGCCACATTATGTGATGACTGACTTTGATACACTTAGCTCTTCTCAGAAATACAAAGACCTAGAACAACTCTAAAAGACTCATGATGCAAAATACTATCCACATTCAGAGAAAGAATTATGGAGTCTGAATGCAGATCAAAGCATACTGTGCTCTCTTTCTTTGTTTTGTTTCGTTTTTTTTTCCTTTCTCATGGTGTCTCCCATTCATTTCCATACATGACTAATGTGAAAATACTTTTAATAAGAATGCATATGTACAACCTACATCAGATTGCACACCACCATAGGGAGGGAGGAGAAGAGGGAGGCAGAGAAAATTTTAAATTTATAGAAGTGAATGTTGAAAACTAAAAATAAATTAATTAAAAAGAAAAAGAATTCCTTAACAGCAGTGAGAGTCAAGTAAGATGCAGAAAAAAAAGTTATTTCAGAAAGGAGGGAAGGAGGGAAGAAAGAATGTCTTATGCTTACTCCTTTTTCTGTTGTAAATTCTAAGCTTCCATTGACAGTTTCAGTCCCCCTTTCATACCAACTGAGGGAATTGAGGCAATTTCAATAGAAAGTGATACGGAATTGAGTGAACCACACTGACTCCATCTTATTACTCAATTCTGGATCTAGCTCAGTTTTCTTTCTATTTAACTATAGGTGTAGTCCAATTTCTGTCCTGTAAGAAAACTTTATTCAGTTGAGTGAATTGTGAGAAAACCTTATTGCATTGTTTGAACCTAACCCTATGAGGCTGGGAAAAAGAATCACCTCTCTCTGCTACTTAGAATCCATTAACTAGGGACCTAGGTTACACTGACCAGAAAACCGGTTAGATCAGAAGATTAATATGAGTTTTCTCGCAATTGTATATCTCAAGCAATCCATAGGTTTTATCTGAAAACTGGCCCCATACTGATCAATCAATTATTGTTGCCATGTTCCTTTGATTGTTTACAGATATTTAAGGGTGAATGGGATGGTTTTTTTGATCTCCCCTCCCAACTTGGAAAGTCCCTACCTAATCTCTCCTCCAATGAGAAATCATATTTCCTAATATATGCTGGCTAAGTTAATTGCTTTAATTAATTGGTCTTATTTAAGTAATTGCTTTTAACATATGAAAATCTGTCTCCCTCTATATTGAGGGTCCAGTCCTAATCTGAGGAGGTAGGTTCTCGATTTTTAAGACAATTGCCGGCATTATTTCATCTCAAACTTTGTTTCCTCAATCATTTCATCTTTCCCCTGCTACGTTACACTGGCCCCATTTTGACATGGCTGCCAGCCTTATCCCTTCACTCTATCTGTAAAAAGAAATATAGATACATTTCCTCTTCCCTACATTAAAATAACCATAACTGTGGATACATTCCAACAAAACAGATCAGATTGCCACAAATACTTTCTATAAAAGTATTAAGTGGTAAACAGGGAAAAGACATAACAAAGTTATTTATTGTGACCAGTTTCAGATCACTTGACCAACAGGATAGAGGTTTCTCTGATCCTTGGTCTCAAGTTTCTCTGGTCTTTGGACTCTCGAACTTAACAAAAATAGGAATTATGTATAAGAGAGAAAAAATTTACCAACCATTTCCATGATCTAGGACACCATGGACCCTAACAAAATAAAAACAAGAGAAGACCAATCCCTAATGCCCAATAACTCATCGCCTAACATACTGCACAAACCAAACCAAGGGTTCGAAACAGCTCAATCAAACTACCACACCTCCTTCCAATGCCTCAGAAATTCAAAAGGCAGAAGTTTCCTCTTAATATTATTAAAACTGCAGCACTATGTGCTGCAAATAGTGTTTCCATGAGTGGCATTTCTTGGAAAACTTGTGTTTTTCTGAATCTCAAGAAATTCAGTCAGCAAGTCAAGAAAAAGTATCATGATCCTCCTGTGAGAATTAAAGGTTAACAATCAACATAGAGATGTTATTGGTTTGAAAGAATTCATTGATGTCAAGCTGAAAGCAAGAAGAGGGAATGCTGACGGAGTCAAAGGTTGACATTTCTGGGAACTGGAACAGGAGCACATAAGAGAAAAGCAGTCCAATCTAATAATTCAGTCTTGTAACTGTTGCCAGGGTATAAGTGTGTATCCAAAGCCCTCTCTGCTACTAATAGTAAGATGTTCTTGCAAATTAAACAAATATTAATAAAATGATACTTTTTACAAATCCTGTGAGTATGGTGTTCCAAGAATTAAATTTTTAAAGCAAACTAAATTGGTAGTTTTGACACATGAGACAGATAAAGAAAATAAGTTAGCTAGTTGTCAGATCTGTTTTAAATCACTGTCACAGTGTATTGGTTCATAATAATAATAAACTATCCATTTATTAATGCACCTTTTTTTACATAAAAACTAAAACTTTTAGTACAGTCCTATCAGAGAAAAATGATTCACTGTTTTATCTTATAGTCACACGTAATTATTTTTAAACATGCAAATAAAGTTATGAGAAACATAAAATAACTTAGAATTTGAGGAATTTGTGGTTTTCTCATTTCTTAACCCTGAAGATTAATATCTGTTGGGATTTTGGAAATACGAGCTACATATATACTCCAGTACAGAACTGTGGAACACAGGAAACAGAGGCAAGCCATCAGAATATATGGGAACCACCAGGCCTATCTGAAGGAAAGGGCCAAGTATCCATCTGAAATCTGTTCTATTCCCTTCAGAAGCCAATTATGGCAGAAAGTGAAAATAGTAAAATGTAATTTGCCCAGACTGGGAAGAGGCTGAGACAGCTTTGAGGTTCAACTGACAAAGAAGCTACAAAATGAAGGAAAAAGAGGAAAAAAAGTTGATAATGGGGATAATAAGGAAAAAAGACTGAAATTAACAAAGATCATAGTAGGAAGGAAATTTAGTAAAGGCCTTGACCATACACAGATAAACCAACAGCTAAGATATTAATAAAAGAAAGGAAGATGGCTTCCTGATCAGTTAAATAAGTTCATGCCTCTGTAAATAAATATTGTGAAACAAAGGAAAATGAGTCAATGCCTGATGAGATTCTCAAGAGAATCGTAAATGGATATTCATAAAAGGATATTCTTTAATGGTTTAAAAGAAAAATAATAAATACAAATAAAAGTAAAAAGATATTAAAGAAAAATAGGGATGCAGGGAGTGTTCAGGGGGGACCAGTACCTTTGGTGTGATGGCTGCTGACTCCTTTTCAGGGCTCTTTCCACCTCTGGTGTCCACCTGTTCCACCTAACTCTCACCTGTAGCTCCAAGAAGCTGTAGTAGCAGCCATACCCCCGGTAAACCATTTCAGCAGATGGGCCAAACCAGGTTGAGGGTAACCAAGGGTTTTCAAACCCAGTGGGAAATTGAGGGGGTGTCTATTCCAAGCATGTGAAAACTTCTTCTGGAAGGATAGGTGGATAAGAACAATTTGTTCCAACAGTCATGGAGGCAGATGAAGCAGGCTATGTGGAGCACTTATAGCTTGATTAGACGCTGAAGACACCAAAGTCATCCACTGTATCCTGAGCCACTGCCATCCCTCTTGACTCTGTCCTGCCACTGGACTATGATGACTCTGGAGGAAACAGTGAGGCTGACAACTTCATGCAACTCCGCCTCACTAAAATCCAATTTACACATGAGACGAAAGACATCACCCATATCATTTCACTATTACGCTTCAAAGTCCTGTGGCAACAAGCAAGTGATGAAGCAGCAGGTGTGGATACACTGGGAGTCACAATCCTGCAAACAGGGGACCCAGGCCATAGGGTCGTTTCTCACTGGAAGCTGGAACTTGGAAGTCCCTTGGGTGTCTGAAAAGCCTTTTAAGGATCACACTGCTCACCTCCTGATGTGAGGAAGGGGGCTGGAAAAGGTCCCCTAAACATTGCTTAACTAACCCTGGTCTGATTACCGTGGGAGACAGGGAATATATGTGGTCCAAACACAAAAAAAAATGTACAAAACGTACAAAAACATCTGCAAAGATGATTCCATTCACCATCGGTACATGGAGTGTACACACTAATAGATAATACAAAATACAGTAGGCCTGAAAGACCTGTTCTTGTTGCAAGAGAACTCAACAGGAATCACACCCAAATAGCAGCTCTGAGCGAAACAAGGTTGGCAAATGAAGGCCAGCTTACTGAAGTGGGAGCTGGACACACCTTTTTCTGAAGTGGGCACAGTGAAGGGGGGCTCCCTGAAGCTGGCATGGGTTCTGCAATCAAAACTAATCTAATCAGCAAGCTGGCATGCCTGCCAAAAGGACTGAATGACAGGCTCATGACAATGCAATCGCCACTTGCAGGAAAACGCCATGCCACCATCATCAGTGCCTGTGCTCCCACCATGACAAACCCTGACGAAGTCAAAGAAAAATTTTATGAAGACCTAGAGACCCTTATTGTCAATGTACCAAAAGAGGGCAAGCTTATAATTCTTGGTGACTTTAATGCTAAAGTAGGCTCAGACTACCAGACTTGGCAGGGAGTCCTAGGGAAGAATGGAGTTGGAAACAGCAACAGCAAAGGTCATTTACTGCTGAAGACTTGTGCATCACATGACCTTCTCATCACCAATATTGTCTTCCATTTACCTAAATGCAATAAAACTTCTTGGCTATTCCCTGGAAGCAAACATTTGCATCTAATAGACTATGCGATTGTAAGGAGAAGAGACAGACAAAATGTGAGAGTGACAAAGGCAATGTGTGGTGCAGAGTACTGGACTGATCATAGACTTATCTTTTCCAAGTTAAATATTCACATTCATCAAAAGCAATTCCCCAAAGGCACAATGACTACCAGAAGAATTAATGTCAACAAATTAGAATTCTTCTCTTAGCGTAAACAGTTTGTTGTTAACGTGAAGGAAAAGTTGAGCCAACACATGGTTGGCAACAGTGAAGCAGAAAAGAAGTGGGCAGCTTTTGGAGACTTGGGGCACAGCACTGCATCTGTTCATCTGGGTCAGAACACTCGCAAACACCAAGACTGGTTTGATGAAAATGATGGGGGAATTCAGAAGCTGCTCAATGAAAAATGAGAACTCCAGATAGTTCATCCACCTCTAAGAAGGCAGCATTTAATTCCATCAAAAGCAAAGTGCAAGCAAAGCTTAGAGAGATGCAGGATTCCTGGTTCAGTAAAAAAGCAGATGAAATTCAGTTGTATGCTGATAGTAACAATTCAAAGTGCTTTTATGACTCCCTGAAAGCTATTTATGGACCAAAAACCTATGGTGGATCACAATTACTCAGTGCTGATGGAGCCACATTGATTAGTGATAAGGACATAATCCTAGAGACATGGGCTGAACACTTCCATAGTATTCTCGACAGACTATCATCAATCAGTGCTGAGACCCATTGACTGTCTACCTCAGGTTAAAGTCAATCTCTCCTTAGCTGAACTTCCAACTGAGGAAGAGATTTTGAGGGCCATTAGGCTCCTTTCATGTGGCAAAGCACCTGGTGCTCATTCTATTGCAGCTGAGATTTACAAGGCAGGGGGACCATTGCTCATACAAAAGCTGACTGAAATTTTCCAGGTTATACGGCAAGAGAAGGTTATCCCCCAGGAGTTCAAGGATGCCTCCATTGTCCATATCTATAAAGGTAAAGGGAATAGATTGTCCTGTGACAATCACAGGGGGATCTCTCTCTTAGTCATTGCTGGCTAGAGTCCTCCCTAACAGGCTAATCCTTCATCTAGTAGATGGTCATATACCTGACAGTGGCTTCAGAAAGGGCCAAGGAACAGTTGATATGGTATTTGCTTCCCAACAACTCCAAGAGAAATGCCAGAAGCAGAACAGAGGTCTGTACACAATGTTTGTAGATCTGACCAAGGCCTTTGACACTGTTAGTCTTGAGGGCTTATGGAAAATTATGTCAGAATTTGGTTGCCTGGAGAAATGTATCAATATTGTACATCAATGTCATGATGGCATGTTTGCCTGGGTTCTGGATAAGGGACAATGCTCTCATGCCTTCTCAGTCACCAATGGAGTGAAACAGGGCTGTGTGCTTGCTCCCATGCTCTTTAGCATGTTTTCAGCAATGCTGACAAATGCTTTCAATGAAGATGAACACGGTATGAAGGTCAACTATCATACTGATGGCAAGTTCTTCAATATGAAAAGGCTACAAGCCAAGACCAAAGTGGAGGGAGTGTTGGTGCATGATTTTCTGCAGATAATTGTGCACTCGATGCAACCTCTGAAGCTGAGATGCAACAAAGTATGGATCAATTCTCTGCTGCCTGTGCTGATTTTGGCCTAATAATTAACACCAAGAAAACACAGGTGCTCCATCAGGCACCACCACACCATCCATATATGGAACCATCGGTTACAACAAATGGAGAAGTTCTGAATGCTGTGGATAAGTTCACTTACCTTGGTAGTGTACTTTCCAGGGATGTACACATTGACAATGAAGTTAATACATGCATTGCCAGAGCTAGCTCAGTGTTTGGGAGGCTCCAAAGAAAAGTTTGGGAGGGAAAAGGCATTAGACTGACTACCAAACTGAAGGTCTACAGAGCCATTGTGTGGACCTCATTGTTATATGCTTGTGAAACATGGACAGTCTACCAGGGCCATGCCAGGAAACTGAATTGCTTCCATTTGAACTGTCTTAAGAAGATTCTGAGAATCACCTGGCAGGCTAAGGTACCAGACACTGAAGTAGAACTGAAGGGCCAAATATCAAAACTATGCTTCTGATAGCACAACTCCGATGGGCTAGCCATATTGTTTGAATACAAAATGTACACTTGCCAAAAAGACTATTTTATGGAGAATGCACATGGGGCAGGCGATTACATGGTAGCCAGAAGAAATGATACAAGGACACTCTCAAGGTCTCTCTGAAGAACTTTGGATTTGACTGTGCAACACAGGAGACACTGACACAGGCAGCTCATCATGGCGTGCCCACATCAGAAAGGGTGCTGTGCTCTTTGGGCAAAACAGAATTGAGACAGCACAAAGTAAATGCAAGATGCACAAATTTGGGATAGCCACCCCAAATATTTACACAAACTATCTGTGCCCAAACTGTAGGAGAGCATTCCAAGCTCTTATTGGTCTGATCAGCCACAGTCGGACACACTGAAATTTCATGTTATCATGATGATGTCATTTTGGTCCAGTTCAAAGATGAAGGGTAACAACCAACCAACTGACCAATGAAAAGAAAAATAACAGCTGTGAAAGAGCAATATATGGCTTGCACAATAAAAGTAACTCACAGAACAGAAAAACTTAAATCCAAGGCAGCAAGTCCCAGTAAAAAAACAAAAGATTGGCAGTACCTAGTCCTTCTTCCAGCACAACTCTGAGTCATCATCCAAGGGGTAGTTTTGGTGAAGAAAGGACCAGCCACCATTCCCCTCATCAGTTGCTGACTATTTGCTACTTCTACAGGGCAGTCATACCAGTTAGCTAAAGCAACAAAGCAACCTGAAGGACAGTGGCAGCAAGCGGCAAGTAATGTAAATCTCCAGTGCCCTGAACAAAATCCCTTGATGGAGACAGCAAGGACCCTGAATCAGCCCAGTGTCTGTAGCTCTCATCCAAGGAAGCAAACCTTCTTGAGATGCAATTTGGCAGCCTGGCACCTCATGAAGATTCTAGAGCTACATCTATTAAAAATTCAAAAAAATAATATTCCTGTCACCAAAATCCTTGGAACTTTCACAAGATTCAATATCAGAAACTGATATGATTTTATTGGTGAAAATAACACTAAAGATATATCACTATCTGCTCTGCCATTGCAACCTAAGGATCATGGCACTTTTCTATCTCATCTATCACTACTAAAACATTGTATATGTTTTGTGTCCCCCATTAGAGTATGAGCTTCTTGAGCATAGAGACTACCTTACTTTCTTTTATATCTGTAGCACTTAGCACATTATCCAGTGTTCATATGACCTGATGAGCAATGAAATAAGCAGAGCCAAGAAAGTGATATACACAATGACTATAACATTGTAAAAAGAAACACCAAAAAAAAAAATCAAAAACAAATATTACAAAATTACAAAGAACAAGCATAGCTTGAAGGAAGAAATGTAAGAATATGCTTCTACTTGACCCCACTACAGAGGTGATATGTTCACAGATATTGCACATTGCTCATATTTTGAGACATTTTTAATGCACTACTGGGGTATACTGATTTCTGGATTTTTTGTCTTTAAAAATTATTTGTAATAAGGGATGGTTCTCTGGGAAAAAGATAGTGAGGTATCCATTACTTTTATGATGATATAAACAAAAATATCAATGGAACCTTTTTTTAAAAAAGAAAATTTATTATAGTCAAGTCAAATCTGTGCATAGACAGTACAAACTGGATCTTATGAGTTATCAGTGTCTCCATTAAACTCAGTCTTAACTCAGGCCAAGGAATCCTGATGCATGCTTGTTCACATGTGGATTTTGTTCTAGCAAATCAGTTATGATGTTTCAAGGGTTTGCAAATGCTCCCTATATAAAGTATGCTCCAGGAGCTTTTATTAGTGATAAGGCCAGTCTTTTAAGTGACCAAAGTAGATGTGTAATATGAGTGAAAACATGCCATAAAAGACCCAGGACAACTCAGAAAATATCTCCCCTACCACATGCCATCCAACTAGAATTCTAGCATTAAAAGACTTAATCCTTAGGGATCTTAAAGAACTTCCTTTTGGGAAATTTTTCTCCTAAAACATAAAAACTAAGGGTCATGCAAAACCTGTTACCAATTAATACCTTGGACTTTAGTTAATTATCTTATCACACTATTCTTACATCTGCCTACGATGTCACAGCCTTAACCTTGAACCATGCTCTCTCTCAAAGACAATAATACCAATTTTGTTTCCTTTGAGAATCATGGTGATATGTTCTCTCTATAAGGACAATGAACAAAAATTTGAGTTTTATCAGCGACTCTGTAATTCTGACCTTTCCTCATTCAGCTGACACTTCTTGTTTCCTTAAACATTCCTTCTATTACCAAACAAAAATAACAGAAACTAAATACAAACACCCTTGGTCAGTTTGGAAACTTCCAGATTAAAACAAATTTCCACGTATTCCTGGCCAAAAAATCATCTTAATCACTGCAGTACAATAGTGTACTGATTTTTATTTCTTAGACTAAAATGTTCATGTGAACAGTACACTTAAGAAACTTAAAAATCACTTGTTTCTAGTACGACACTTCAGATGACATCACCACCAAGCAGGAAGAGAAGCATGAAACAAAAACTGACATTATTTCAGGCTAACTACCACTCGAGGAGGGATTCTGTGTGTGTATATATTTTTAGATTCACAGCCACAGTTTGACAAAGCAGTCGGAGCTCAAAATGCAGCCCTTTTAGACAAACAAGCATTTCAAAGAGAAATATAGATCATGAAGAACCCACTGATATGCACTCGGATTCCCAGACAATAAAAATGTTTACAAAAATAATGAGGGAGGAAATATTCAAAACTATATTAGCTCCTATTTTATTAGTTGCAACCAACGATCGATAAGTACTTTTACTATGGCAAAAAAAGAAGTATAAGTAAATATACACAAGACATCAACATGATGGTTTTACTGACATGGGTTTATAAAAGTATGAAATACTTATTTATGTCAGTATACGTAGGGATACATAAAAGACTGGTCTCTCCCTTCCTTCTCTCACCAAGAAGAATCAGATGTCATCTGACTACTCCTGTCACTCAAGATGGTTCTTATAACTGGCTGCTGAGCAAGACCTTCATAAAGGCACAGTTCCTGTCCCTATGGTCTCTTGTCACTACTTGCCTTGAAGTACAAGAATCTGAGCTCCAGAGGGCCTTTCCCCACCACAACCACACCACCAGGTCATTGAACCTGGGAACAAGCCACAAGCTAACGGTCTCCTAGGCAAACCTGCCTTGAACGGGGTCACCTGCTTGTTTCTTATTTCCTTTGATAAAGAATCTTGTGAGCTCTTCAGAGTCAACTAGTATCTTCTCCTTTCCTGTATACTCAAATAACAGCTATGGGAGCTTCGTTGGAAACAACAGAAGAGTTAGAATGGTCATAAAGGCCACTGGAATTGAAATAGAAAAGATTAATGAGCAGCTGTGATTAAACCAATATCCACCAGGGCTTTCCCCTTTCCTTCATCCTTGTCCTCAATATGGGTTGGGCTAGATTTTCCCTAAAAGGCAAAAACGTTGGCCCCTGATTGGTCTAGGGTGGTACAAGGCTAAAGACTCATACTCATATTTTTAAGAGCTTGGCATAAAAAATACCATTCATGTAGGATCCAGACCTTCAGGCTATCCTAACATCATGCATCTGATCACTGCAAACAAACCCATTTCAAAATGGAAAAGAAAAGAACCATGGCCACTGAAGTTAAATGCTACTCTGTGTGTCTATGCATGTGTGTATGTATGTATGCATATATGTATGTATGTATATGCCTATATGTATACATATATACACATACTTCCATATTCTCACTAGGTTTAGTCTAAGTTCACTTCCTTTTATTAACAGTTCAATGATTTATTAGTGTTCCATTTCATTCCAACATATAATCTGAACACCACAGGATTACTCCTATGTAGTAAGACCTGTGTATGTGACAGGACCAAAGCCCTCAGGATTCTCCCTCTCCCTCCCAATCTGAGGTAGAATAGTTTCCTTTTGGGGTTTTTACACAACTAAGCTGAAATCTGATTCTCCTGGGAGTAACACAGGGCTCAGACTGTGTTTCCCTTAACTCCTGTCCTGGTAGCTTCTCTTTATGTTAACATGGCTTCCTGGTTGCCTGGGATATAAAAGGTACCACCCTCCCCTATTACATAGAGCTAAGTGTTCCTGTATCATGTTTGCTTATTTTTGTTATGACAAGACAATATAAATCTCTTTTCGTTAATTGCTCATGCCAACGTGGAACCTAAGGGAATGTGGTTCCCATCTTGTCTGAAGAATATGTTATACATTTAAATGCTATTTTTTGGAATTGTGCTTTATGTCGCTTTGAATCTGTAGAGTTCTTAGTGTCCATTTTTGTTATTATGCTTCATCCCTATCATTTTTTCCTCTATATTCTCCAGTTGGCTCTTCATATAGACATGAGCCTGGATTCTGGAAGGTTATTTAAGCTGACTACAGACTCAAACAGGTCTACCAAACTAGGATTCTGAGTGTTGAGCTGGTAACAGATTGTTTGTCTACTACTTGAGGATCAGACAACCTGAGCTAACAAGGTGGCAGGCATCAGTGTCTCCTCTTAAAACCTTCTTTGAAAAGAAATTATTTACAAATGATTTAAATATTAGTTTCCCAACAGATGATAATTGTTCTATATTGCTTAACATTCTCTTTTCTATATGGGAATAAAACTACCTGTTCCATATCTGATTCATGTTTACACTCTACATACCCTTTTAACTCGTTCCCCTTTGCTAGGGAGAATCCCTTAGACAGGAGACAAAAATACAATTGTTCCTCAGAAATCCAAAGTGGGGCAGAAGAGAAAGGCAACCCTTGATCAAGGAATCCAAGACACGCAACAAGGCAGATAAAGGTCAAGAACTGGCCCCCATATGGGCCATAGCCTCAACCTAGTGGTACCTTGCTAGATGTGTATGTACATTTTGATTGGTTTAGTGAACTTAGTATACACACTTCACTAAGTGACTTTGAGACTTTACAATTTTCTTTAATTTTTTTTAAAATTAATCTAAGCATCTGGACAAAAAATCTTTACATTTACTACATTAGTCATACATTTTGTGGATAAACTGAATGCTAGGATTTACAACCATACATCTACCACAGGGAAGCACTCTCCCTGCAATAATACCTCTATTTGTGCATGTACATTCAAGCTCAAGCAATGTAGAAGCAAAAGTGGAAGCATACTTCCGTAGTTCATATCAGATTCCGGAACAGAAATATGACCCTTTATTTCACTGGTATAGGGAAGCCCAGGTGGGGAAACTCCTTCTATTTGATACCTCCCCAGTTAGAATCTAAACTTGCTTCATTCTTTATAGCCCCAGAACCTAGCACATAATACATCAATATTTATTGGTTGCTTACAAAGCAGATCAATCAGCATCTTTTCTACCTAGACAGCAGTCTAGAGCACTAAAAGGTGACCTGGCCAGTATGTTTCCACTGTAAAACCTGAACCATCCTCCTCCTAGATTCAAAACTAAAGACTATACACCACACTGCCTCTTCTGATTCTAAACTGGCTTAGAGCCAACAGTTAATAAGATATGATGTAAGTCAGAATTAAATGACAAAAGGTGGAAAAAAGATACCCACAGTCCAATAATCAACTCCTTTCAAATTACGTTTATTATTAATATTTTTTCAAAAACATACAAGGTAGTTTCTTAGGAATACACTCAAAACAGTAAAAGGTGACTTCTAAGAAAGTAGTCAGTGTTTGTCTTGAATAACATCGTGTGTACTTTTCAAGAAAAAAAAATTGCTGAGCTTTTCTAACTATACATTGCATGCATTAAACTTCCTTAATGTCTCCAGATTTCATTAAGAGAGAGAAAAAAGAAGACTAAATTGAAGACACTATATACTCAACCAACTTAAACCTAGCAGGGGCAAATGTTTTAAGTAAGTTCATTGCCTCACTGATCCAACTACAGATATTCCTGTCTCATTTTAATATCAAATTTGACAGGATTATCTGCTTGAAGTACTAAATACCACCTAGCTCTGCAGTTAGCAACTGTACCTGCCCCCAGGGAAAATTTTTTTTTAAGTTTCTACAAGGAAAAAAATCTGTATGACTTATTTCATATTATATGAGCTCATGATTTCATGTTACTTATTCAAAGGGTTTCAGCTTTAATGTATGCTAAGAACTAAAAAAATAAATCTTTATAGAGGCTGATTAACAAAAATCACTTTGAATAGGCCTTATAATAAGAAACCTCTCTTACCTTACAGAGGCAACAGCCCAACTGCATTAATGAGAATTTATTTTAAAGCCTCTCTTAGGGAGAAGGGACTCAGTTCACATAGACTAACGCTTCTTACAGTATTCTACATTCCCTATTTCTTGGGACAAAAATTATACTAAATTTCTTCTGTTACAATTTTTTTAATGTCATTCAAATCCCTAAAGAGTCGCATAGACTTAAAGTTGTTATTTAGCAGGGTTTGCTTTGTTTTTAATTCAACAGCACTGAAAATTTGGAAGATCTGGTAAGTCCTTAGAATGTTTATACCTCATGAAATATTGCGCTGAAGTATTGTATATGATTGTACTTATGAAGTATATGAAGTACAAAGATTATTTTAAACTGCCTTATATGTTACCACCAGGCATTTTTATTTTAATCAACTGGGTCTGTCAAAATTTTTTTGCTTCTTCAGTTATTTCACCAGTCTAGGCCTTTACTTCATAAAACAAACATATAGTGAAATTTAAATAACTCCCAAGATACTCTGTATTTTATTGAAGTATAATCCTTGGTTCTTCTTAAGTATTTGGTATGTACTATACAACAAAAAATATACAAAACAATATTTTCTTAATATTAGTGACTTAGATATAGATAATAGACTTAGATCATAGATCTAGAGCCATAAAGTTCCTTACAGATCATCTAGTCCGACTTCCTCACTTTACAGATACAGAAATTGATGTCAAGAGAGCTTAAGTGACTGCCCCAGGATGACATGGAGGCAAACCCAACAGAGCAGCACCAGATTTTGAACTTCAGTCTTTTGACTCCATATTCAGTGCTCTTTCATTTGTGCTGCAAGGGGAGGCAAAAAGGTGAAAAAAAGAACAGTTTATGTGTGTGCATATGTCCGTGTGTGTATACAAACATACACACAGGCATGTTTGTTTTGTCAGCCAGCCTCCATAAAGTTCTAAGATACATTAAAAACTGAAATTCTGATACATTTCTCATCTTCACACAAAGCAATTCCCTTGGATCACTTGACTGCCTCCCATTCTCATGTTGCTTATCCTTCCTTCTGTAAGAGGAGGGCTATGACATCAGGAGGAAGATGCCATGATTTGCAAGTGAATTGGATTTAAGTGAGGGTGGGCTGTGCAAGGTCACAAACCTCACTTTTTCCTCCAGAGCCATCTGGGTCCAGTGGCAAGATATAGATCATTACAAGTGGAAATGGCCCCCTCTACAAAACTGAAACATGGCCAGATGAATCCAAGCTCCTAAACTTCTCTCCCATACCTCTCTTTTCCCTTCTTCTCCAATAGAAAATTCTGAAGATCAAGCTCTCTCTGTGCAGTAATTTAAGTAACTGATCAATTACCAAAATAAAGTCAAAACCCAAACGAAAGAATAAACAAAAACCTCTAAGGTAAAAATAAAAGACTGAATATCCACTTGGAACACTGTTTCTCATCGTTCAACCTCTACATCAAAGCTCAAATTACCAATTACATATAGCCAGTTGGCCACACTTATATTATAAAAGAAGGTGGCCTTTTTTCAATGCCTAGATAGAAAACCATATAATATAGTGCACCAAATAAGCTTATAATAATTCTTCGAAAAGCAGAGTACCTCAGATTACAAAGAGCCATAATTTATATAAGTACAGCAGTTCCCACTGAAGGCTAGCAGGAAAAATGACTGCTTGGAGGATGGGCGAGGTGGAAAGCAGGGGAGGGGGAAAATTAAGAAACATTTAAAAGACACATTACCAGTGTATAAATTAAGCCTATTTCTTCATTACTGGAAAAGAAGGACAGCCTCAATTTACAATGAGGAGCTTGACGGAATTCCATCTTAAATCATGCCAGTCTTGAAAATGATATACTGAAATTCCCACTGCCAAGCAGCAAGCACTTCACAAATGTTGTGCCACTGTATGACAATAACCAATGGCCCTCTTTATACATTAGCATAGCCACTAATTAATGTATTGAAAGAAAAACCTCACTCTAGGCTGAGGGGGGAATAAATTTCTATAAACAGGCCAAATTGCATTTTTGACTGTCAAGTTCCAGTGAGTATATTGTTTGCTCAGATTAACAAAGGCTTTCTCTACAACTATTTCCTCTTTTCATTTTTTCAATTCACATAAACAAAAGAGGCAGGCTCATATTGCCAACAATTGGTGCCCCTTGGCTAAAAGAACCTTTCCTTGTCAGTCTCCTTAGAAGGCAGCAGACATACATACACTTACACTGACCTCTCTCCCCCTGCCCACTGTTTTAAAAGACGTGCACTTAGCTCAACAATTCTCACCTTTAACAATTCATTTTTTTCCCTTTTCCTTCTTTGTGCAAGGAGTTTAAAAAAACCTGAACATGGCAAGAAATATAAAGACAGACATCCATCTTCTGTACTTCAGTGTTCATTCTTTCACCTCCTCTTCCATAGGATTTAGCTACCAAATAAATCTTAATCTGTAAACAAATGATTTGCTCTACAATTAAACCATTCATTTCTATTTCCTTTTGTGGCCATTTGGCTGCTGTCCAGCACTGAGGCTTCTTAGGTTCTATAATTTAGAGCTCACATGGTTAAAAGGCACTGAGCTCATCTGGAAGATATGAAAACAAAAGCATTTATTGCTTCTCATGAACTTCAGCTTTTTGCAAACAGAATGTGTATCTACCTTCTTGTGTTAATGCCCAGCTCTCCCCTCAAAATACCACCCCCAATGTGGCATCATGGGCACTTAAAGCAGTTGTTGTAAGTTGCAAATACAGCAAGAAAGACAAAAGCTAACTGTCTTTTTCCTTTCTTCATGATGTGAGGGAGGTGGGGGAATCAAGGCAAACTAATTTCATTGTAGATAATTACTAGGCCATGTTATTTGAAAATTACTATTAAAACAAGAGTGGATACATTATTAACTTCATGCCACGAGGGACAAAATTTAAGCTGAAAAACTGATATTAAAAATCTTGATATTATCTCCATCAAACTATAGCAAGTGTAAGGAGAAAATAGACATTATCAAGGCCACTCGTAAGGACACTATTCATTAGTATTTTTGACCAGCTAGGCAATTTCAGTCTAGAAATACTGAATTTAGAGCTCAACAAAAATTCTAACACTATTATCTACTACAGCATTTTTGTTTGTTTTCCAAACAAAAAATTTTGGAGATAACAGTATTTTAAAATATATATGTATTATATTGATATATATGCAATGCCATGCAATTGATAAATATGAATTTACAAATGCAAATCACAATGTGATTGGAGCCCCATTACTACATATGATTGGAACTCCTTGAGGAAGCAACTTCAGCAGTTTACCATCAATAGAATTCTTAAAACTTCTTTAAAATCTATGGTTGCAGTTCAGATCCACTGGGACCCTGCTTGATCCAGTTAAAAATACCCATCTACAAACTTAACTAAAACTCTCCTTGAGCATATTAAGTACCAAAAATTTCTTCAAATACTTAAGTCAGTGACACAATGCTCTGGTGACTGAAAGTGCTTCTGCAATGCATGAGTGCCTTGCTTTCCTCTTTCTAGCTGCCAAGACTATACCAAGCTCAGCCACTGTGACATTTGCCATTATGTGATCATTAAAGGAGAGAGAGGAAGCATCTCAACTATTGCTACTTTGCCTCATCAAGGCAAAGGGACAGAAGTCTCGGTCAGTGACACCTCCCCCCTTGAGAAAACATTGCCTTCCACGCTTGATAACGGACTGGCTTGGTTAGAAATTATAGAACTGTCATATGTTTCCTAACAGAAAATCACAATCCAGCCAACTGCTCATTTTACAATTAACAAATTCTTCTAAACATGTTAATATAAGAAATACTAACCCTAATCTTATTTCTCTGCACATATACAGAGCAATATGCATACAAATCTACATTTTAATTGGTCAGTATATATACATATATATTCATATGCATAGGCCAATTAATATTATAAACCCTTTCATTTAAAATTACAACTTTTAAAAAAGAGAAGAGAAAGCATTTGATCTTTAGGTTCAAATGTACTAAAAAAATAAAGGTACATATTTCCTACTGAAACACTCTAAGGGAATCTGGATTATAAAGTGGCAAAGCAAGGCAAAAAGCAAAAGAAATCATTTTTTAAAAAAATTGGGAATCTTGCTGCATAATTCTGACATGTAATATATTTAAGATAATCTTTAGAGAGGTTTACTGAAGGTGAAAATCACTGGCAAATTTTTTTAATCACCAATGTAGTATTTGGATTGGAGAAAAATATAGTTCTTGGAAGTCACTCCAAACAGTTGGAAACTCTTCTTACAGTCTATCCAAGGGTTCAAAAAATAAATATTCAAGAGCATTAATTTGTTTCTGGATGTGTGCATGCAAGTAAAACAGCAGTCATAATGTGGAAATTTCAGTCACATTTTGCAACTAATTGGAAGCAGATTAGAATTCAGCCTCAGGGGAACCTTGTCAAACTAGAAGCTAGAGCAAATGAAGAAAGAGGTGAAAGCATGGTGAGGAGCTGACAGATTTACAGTGCTCAAGGCAATAAACGGGTACTAGATGAAAATGAATGAGCTTCACTGTACTCCATGTGTTTCTCTCAGCCATATCTCAGAAATAACAGCACAGAGCTATGAAACTATTATTTTCTGTGGGGGGAAGGGAAAATAAGGGAGCGCAAAAAAGCTGCTCTGTACTGAGCATAAAAAGCGTACAGTACTGACAAACTATAAAAATCACACCCATCCCAAAGGCTCTTTAACTAAGGAAAGGAAAACAGCTAATAAAATAGAAAAGAAAAAATTGCTAGCCACTGATGCGATAACCAGGAGATGCAAAATCTAGACTATACAAATGGCAATGGAAAAGCTTTTTTGTGGAGATGGTGGAGGATAATATAGCAATGGTGTAATGGAAACAGCTGCTGGATTTCTCCTTCAGTGTCTGGCATCTGCTGCAGCATCATGGGAAAGAAGGGCTGGTAAAGGATTTGGGCAAGAAATGGAAATGGAGATAATAGACTAAATGTAGTCTGATTCTGAATTCATTTACTGTTTAAAAGTCATTGAGGGTTTCCCCCTTCCTTTTGGAAAGACAGCAAACAATAGTAAGTTAACTCAAATTACCCATTCATGGCAATGGCATCATTGGATAATGTGGTATTTTCATTCGCTATATTAAAATAAGAAACAGCAAGGATATATACAAGTTGCAAGACTTGTCATATTATAAGAGAATCACCATCCCAGAAAATTTATTTAGTAACTGTCACCAAGTCATGTTTGAGGTAAAATAAAAAAATAAAAGAAGGTAGCCTCATTTTTTCCAACTGCTTTGCTTATCTTCCACACATCTTAGAGAAACTCAATGGTAATCCTTCCAATAGATGCCATATTTCTATTTTAACATGACCCTAGAAGTCCACCACCCTGCTAACTTCCGAGCTAGATAAATGGCCAGCTTTTATTTGTTGTACCTATTTTCCCCATCACTGCAAAGATTCAGTTCTAATTTCATTTCCATCACAAAAGAATGAAGAAATAAAGCCCCAAAACATAAAACTGAAGTACTGCTGCTACTTTACAGTCATAAGCTTCCATAAAGCCCATATTTGATAGTATTAATCATGTGCTGTGGTGAACCACACACAAATAAATAGTCTTCCATTAAGAATGAAAACCCAAAGACCTTCCAATTCAAACATTATTGTTGGTTTTAACATGAGCCATGCACAAAAATCAGCCAAGGATATAACAGGAAATCCAAGAATAACTTGGTCTGGCTGTTGGACACCTTGGGAAAGAAAGCTGCAAGATGTTTTTGACTTTTCCAAAAGCTGGAGGTGAAGAATGGGGAAACTATGAAATCTAAATACATAAACAAATAGTAGTTTTATAGTCAAATTAAAAAGCACTTACTGTTTATGGTATAGAAAAAAGCTCACATTAAGTGCACTACTGGTAGCAATGGTTGGTAAGATTAACTTCAATTCACCCCATATACCAATTCAGCAAAGACGAATGCCTTAAGCACACAGTACACTCTGTAGCCTGAGGGACCAAATGTGCTTAAGGGCATCCTGGGAAAAGCCCAAAGACAGAAATTTTCTTTAATTAGAAGAGTGAAAAATGACTTTCAGGAATATGAAAAGTGTGACCAACTGGAATTTGGTCTTCTGGTGCTAACTGATGCATACAGCAATTCTTAAGACATATTACAAACAATTTATAAAAAATTCACAGACACAATGATAAAAACCAGAATCCCGTTGACTGATATAAAATCAGTGACCAAGCTATTATTTCAATCTGTCATGGGAAGGCAATAAAATTGCTACCAGGTCTCCTCAAGTTTCTCTTCAATAAAGAGAAGCCATTAGGGAAATAAGGGGGGGAAAACATCAAAACCTTTAAAGTTCCTTTAAGTAAAATTATACATCTGTGGCATGATGCCATCTGCTCTCTGGTTAACATAATAAGCCAATTCCACAAACTGAATATCAGCTTTCTAAAACCATTATGTACAAGGCAAAATATGATCAATATACTTTTATTTGCTCTTTTAAACTATAAAAGCTGCATTCATATGGTATTATTGTAATATGCTTAAATGTCCCTGAAGGCACATTTTTCTAAAGTTTTTAGCTGGCAACAAAGCTTCCCAAGAGACAAAAATGCAGAAGCTGAAATAAAATAGTCACAGTGGATAATATTCAAAACACCAAAAACTAAAAGACATAAAACTGCATTTTTAATTCAACACTCACAAATGTTTTTTGCAAAAAATCAGATCAGATCACTGTCTTTCTCCTCCAAATAACATCAAATACTTGGAGTACCATGGGGAAAACATTAATTATTATCAAGGCCAAATTTCATTTTAGATCACTGGAAAAAGTCACCCATTAAATAACCCATTTTACAAAAGCAGATGATTCTTATGATTTTGGTAACACTGGCCTACCAAACATGGAAAGCATTAATACATATTTTTGAACTATTTTTAGCTCTATAAAGCATACTTGTAAAACATAAACATAGCCATGAAAAATTCCTTTTAATTAATTCCCAAAGTTACTCCTGTCCAAAATTTAACAATTTATATATACACAACTCTGTTTCAAGGGTAAAGTGTCAATTTCCCACTCTTAATTTTTAGCTCTGAAATAACATTGTAAACAGCCCAAATGCAAATCAATCCATTCTGAACAGTTTTACAACCATTCATTCAGTTGCAAAGGCTTTTTGTTCCAGGTCAAAACCATTTAGCCTGAATTAAAAGAAAACTGCAACAGAGAACATCATTGGTGTGAACCTCAGCTGTGATAAAGCAGTTCTAAACTGGTGTTCTTATCTACACTGCTAGCAAACCATAATCAATTTTGCTATGGATTTTTTAAGCCATCAAAAATAATTATATGTTCTCATCTGTGATTACTGCACTTCTCAATCAAATAATTCCAAAGAGAAGTCTATGTATTTGGAATTTCAAAATACCAATCAGGCTCTTATACCTTTCCATTAGTAAAAGTCACACCTTTCCCCACCCCTCCCCCCAAAAAATAATGTAAATACTTTGGGAGAGTTATACAAACATGATTTATGATGTCATGTTACAGGATTGACCTATGCGTAGCAGTACTGACTACTATTTTAAGGAGGAAAACAAAGAGAAACCAACTAGGTAGGAAACAAAAAAACATCTTTAATAAAAAACCAAAGATTAATAAATTCAGGATCCAAATAATATTGTGCCATAGCATAATTACTGTGGAAAACTTCAATAGTCAACAGTAATGACTAATATGGTGTTTCTTCTCCTACCTGTTCTATATCACTTCAGATTATATTTCAACAGAAATTATCCCAGCTCAAGAAAGTCTACATCACTACAAAACTGAATTATAATCATTTTTTTTAAATTACACAAAATAGATAAGCTAAATAAACTTCAAAACGCACCCAAAAGCCATTTTCTTCTCCCTTCAAGAAAAGATTCTCAAGATTTTTTTAAAATTACCAGTTAATTTCATACTTTCCTATTGCAAACACAAATTACCAAAACGAACTAAATTCCTGGTAGAATAAAGCCATTAAGGCAGTACTGCTTAAAAACAAAGAGCTTGGTTAAGGAAAGGTTATAATAGAGCTTGTCCCAGTATGGTTGCCTAGGCCTTTTATCTTTAAAAACTAAGATCTTACATTTGTTAACAAAAAACATCCTTTACTAGTTTTAAGCATGCAAAGATATAAGGAGTTGTAGATTTATGACTTAAGTGCTTGTTGCTAAAATAGCTTTCCAATTATCAGGGGTCTCTTAGGAAAGGCAAAAATGCATTATGTGTTAATGATCACAACCTGGGGTTTCTTCTTCTCTCTTGTCAGAACTAGGGCTGATCCTCCCTGCAGCTTCACCATTAACATGTCTGTTTCCTGTCAGCCCACTCAGAGATAATGTCATTTATCTCAAGAAGGCACAAGACCAGTCATTAACTTCAATAAAAGAGCTCAAACAAAGACAGTATGGTGTTTTATACAGTCCCCTTAGTCAAGAATCTTATTGCTTCCCAGTCCAGAACCCAAAAGTTATAATTCAAATTTTTTTTCCAGCTATGTACAAGTCTACATGATGCCTCTGAGTAGCAGAAATTTCTATGTCTGTAACATTTTAGTCAATTGCTTTATCACAAAGAATAAGGTAACTGCTAAGAACTTTCTGAAGTCATCCTTGGAGGTTTCTCCCCCTGGGGAAAAGGGATAGAGAATTGACAGAATAATTCAGGTATGGGCTTTAAAATAGCAAGAGCTTTGAAAAACTGACCCCTTCTATGTGTTTGCCTGAAGGAGCTGAATCAGTTATAAATTGCTCAGTGACAGAGCTTCTGGAAGTCTTTTAAATAAAAGTGGAACTGGTTAAAATAAATGTAGGTACATGTGTTTTCACAGTCTTGTCAGATTATGGCAATGTACAAAGTTTCAGTGAAGTACCAGGTGAACTTTTTTAAATGAAAAAAACAGACAAAGTCAAAACTGGAGCAAATTTCAGATATTCAATTCCTGTTTCTATACTGAAAAAAACAAAGAACAAGGGGTACTTTGCATGGTATTTGAATCTGGTTATTGAACACCTCTGCAGCTTGTGAGATTTTTTTTTCCTTAGCACTTTCAACATGCATTTAATTTACTTACCTATAAATGCTACTTTGCAGGGGGAAAAAAAGGTCTTTATATGACTATAATTTCTTTGGTCTTGCAGCAAAGTGACTGAGCGTGAATAATACTCTTAATGTAACATCTGGGAAATCAATCCTTCCTTCTTATTTGCAGAGTACCAAATCATTAAAAGTTGCTAAATAACTAATCCTCAAAGAAAAATATTTATTATTTCCAGGAGTATTAACTGAATTCATGAACTTAAAAATGCATACTTTTTGAACCTTCACACTGCAATAAATTATTTCAAATGCTACACTAGCCAAGAAGAAAAATTCACAGTGCTCAAAGGTTTTCTCAGAAAGCTTCCTTTGACTGAAGGGCAGCACCTATTTTATTCACACAGCTCAGAAAGCACTGTCACAGTACTAGGAGAGACTATAGAAAATTAAGAACCTTGAACACTGCTTATTGTCAGACACCCAGAGTTATCAATGTTTTTAACAGCTAAATCCCTTATGTAGCTTTCAAAACAGTTTGCTGTCAAACAACAATGGCATTTGTTCTTTAATTACAGCAAGTGACCTTTCTGCCCTTTTATTTCACAGTGGATAAACTGCCTTCTCCAAGCAGAATTTGGGGGAAGGGAAATAGCTATTCAAAAAACATATTTCCTTTAACAGAGGCATGCTCTCAAACTGCTCATCCCCCTCATAAAAAAAAGCTGCTTTCAGGAGAGAAATTTAATTACTGATACCCTTTCAAAATAGGGGGTTAGCCTAAAGAAGGCAACGTTCAGAACTCAATTTCTATGAAAAATAAAATATTACAGGGGAAATGAGTTAGACATTTATCATACTAGCAGATTAATTCCCTTAAAAGATACAAGATAGAACTACAGGGTATTCTGCCTTTCTCATTTGTCATCAAATATCTTCCTTTTAGAAGACTTTAAAAAATCCTACATTTTGGAACTCTATATTTGACACAAATACATGCATATATATACACACGTATATATGTGTGTGTTATACCTAGATAAACAGATGTACAGACATGTTCATTTCACCAAGCTGAACATCCAATGTCCTACAAGTTAAATTCATAACCTTGTGCAAGATGCTTCTCATCCACAATAGGAGGCTATTATTGTACTTCAAGGTGGTGGGGGAGGGAGGAGGAGGGAGTAAGGGCGATTTAACACTACAAATCTAGGAGCTGTTAGACTACCTATCAAATCTATTTATTCAGACATGTCCCCAGTGGCATAACAGCAAAAAAAAAAATGGCCTGTATGAATATAGTTCAAATATCTTACAATTATAGCCTTTTTTTTTTACTTTGTTTCACATCTTAAGGGAGTGGTGACTTTACAGCATATTTGCAGTTTCAGCCTATAGAACACAGCCAGCGCTTAATAAGATATAATTTATCATGTGTTACATGATTTTCTGTGCTGAGGAAAACAAATAAACAGAGCATAAATAGATAAGCATTCTGCTGAAGTCTAACAATGACAGCCATTTTTATGAATATATTTGAGACCTACCAACAGAATATACAAATAGAAACAACTGACCCCCTTCAGCTTTTATTTACAGCGAAAAATGATCATTCAGGTTCTTGTTGTAGCTAATCTTCTAAATCTGAACATCAAAAATGTGCATTTAAGTCTGTATTTCAAGATCTCAGGAATCTCCAGAGAATTTTCTACAATAAAGCATCAACATTTCATTCACTATAAGTGAAAGCTGTCTCAATCCTAAAATGTTCTGTATATCCTTACATCATGAGATAATACTTTCTGGATTTAAGTTTAATTAATATTGCAACAAAGATGCTTCCAAGGTTACTATTATGCAGAGTTTTCCTTTCAAGTGCCAAGGTGAGGAAATACACTTTAAAGAAATTATTCTGCAATGGGGGTAGGGCGTAAGCCCTAAGGGATGTTGTTCAAGACACTAAGCCAACATGGCAGTTTGGTAGACAATGACTAACACTACACAATTTGGCCATGTGAAGCCTTCCCTGAAGTGACGGTGTGCCAACGACAGTGGGTATCATTGGAAATGCAGCTATTATTTCAACAAGGCACAACAATGAATAAAAACAGTGTTCCCTCTCTTCAGTATAAAATGGCATATTTGTTCACAACTTAGGTTATACAAATTATCTATCACAGTGACATTACGCTGATTGATGAAGACTTGCATATATAGTAATAATTTAATTCTTCATGTAATTTCCTCTGTGACTTGAGCAAAGAACACAAAAACTGAAAAAAAAAAATTAGAGCATCTAACACTCATCTCTGTTGCCATGACAGCAGTCTTTGAGATACAGAAATGTCCCAATTGCCAGCTAAACAAAATTGTTGAATGTGAACATTTGGCTCAAAGATTAAAAGGCTAAGGGGGATGCAAAAGGGCAGCACCTCCCACATTCCAGGCAGCCACTGAATCCAATCAAATGCCTCTGACTCTTTAACCACAGCCATTGTGAAGGCTGGATTAGAGCAGTTTATGTAGATGCTTAAAGCAGATTAGATCTGCAATTTGAAGACAATTGGCGACAAAAAAGTAAGTGTCCTACTGTACCAAGTTAATAATAAGATTTGAAGACACCTTTCACATAAAATGAAGAACTATATTATGAGCAAGTTTATATTAAAGGATGACATCCATTTACTTTAAAATGTGATTCATTTACCAAGTTTAATGTTATTCATCAACAGTTCATTTGAAAAAAGAAAACACTTCCAGTGAAATTTCTGCACATTAGTAAAGTTTTCACGGCTACAACTACAAAATCTAACACCAAAGAAGGAAAACTCATGGATAAATCAAAAGGACTGACTAACTTTTGAAATGTCAGCTTAAATACTCAAAAGCTACCTCAAAGAAAAATCTAGATATCACTATGTAAATTGATAATAAACAATCTTACTGTCACCATTCAGACCCTGAAAATTAGAAATAGGAAAGAGAGAATTTTAAAAACACCTCCCAACAATCATGCTATAAGCCAACAGCAAGATAGTAGATTTGTTTCTGCAGATCACAACCTATGGAATTCTTTTGACATTTCATTATAAGCCATGAGCACACACACCTCTCCTCTCAACTAAATACATGAAAAAACCTTTATCCTCTGAACAGAGCAATTTGTGCCCTTCCACAGAGCCAATCTGAATTCAATATGATAAGAGACTCTGACCTCATTTCCTAGACAATAAAGGGGGTAGTTTTTTTAAGGGCTTTATCTATAAAATCTAATTACAAATTAAGAGAAATACCCCAAAAAGGCCCAAATGGGGCTAAGGAGTAATGATTGTGTGACTTATCCAGACTGATCAAATTCAACATTCCACTTCCTTTTTTCTTGTTAGATTTCACCTTAGTTGTTTTTCCTATGTCAGGAACACAACATAACAGCCCAACCTCCCTGTCTCATTTCATCTCTTCAATTTCAGCTTCAGCTGGTAAATGTAGAAATCCGAGTAGTCACAAACCAATCAAGAGGAAAAGTGTCCCTCCCATTAGGGACAGTCAACAATATGTTGGTGAGGGTGATGCCATAGTATACAAGCACCTGTTTAACCTCATTCTGGATTTAATTTACTTGTATGAAACAGTACACTAAACACTGCATTTGGTTCATTAATGAGAGGACCATCTCTTAACATAAATCAGTACTGGTTATTGAACCTACAGCAAAATTTCTTTAGAGGAGGTTAAAAAGTATGAAAGCACACAAATGAGAATTCTTAACACACCTTTCCAAGGGAAGGACCCTTGAGCCTAAGGAAACAACAGCAGAAATACTACTAAATGTAAAGAGTTAAGTGGGCTCATGAGCCTTCTGTCCCATTAAAAAGCACACACCAACTTACAAACTGGCCAGATGCCCATCTACAGGAGAAAATGAACTTCTACTTCTGGGAGAATCTTACTGACTCTCTCTCTAGCCTTTCTTTCTTTCCTTCCTCTCCCTTGCTTTCTTCTTCCTTCTCTCTCTCTCTCTCTCTCTCTTTCTCTCTCTCTCTCTCTCCCTCCCTCTCTTTTTTCCTCCTTCTCTCTCCCTGTCTCTCTTTCTCCCTGTCTCTCTCCCTCTCTCTTCCTCTCTCTCTGTTTCTCTCTCTCTGTCTCTGATACACACAGCAAATATACTCACATCCTTATGATTCCATCTATGAAGTGATCACTGCTGCCACAACACCAACAATAACACCATTAGCAGAACAGAACTAAAGCAAACAATTCACTCAGTTATTAAATATAGTAATGGGAACACACTACAAGTGCCACTAAGGCAAACTGTCTAAGTTGATGGCATACATAGGTAAAGGCACCCACATAAAAACAAACAGAGAGGGACACAAGGGTGAAGATCTAGGAAGGTGACTTGTCCTACCTTCTCTGTTTTCAGTTTCTTGATTCGCCTGTGGTTCTCCTCCTCCTCCTCTTCTTTCTTTACCAAAATAGAGTTCCCCAAGAGCCCTGAATCCGGGGCATTTTTGCTAACTTCCCCTCCAGTGGAGGAGGTGACACTCCCAGTGCCCCCAGAATGGTAGGGACTCCCGCCATCATTGCCCTTGGCCCCAAAGCCATACAGGTGCCCCCCAGAGGGGGCTTGGCCACCACTGCCATTGGTATGGCCCTGAAGCAGGTCATGCTTGTCTTTCCTGGATTTCCCTGTATCCTTATCCCTCTTGGAGCCTCTATTGCTCTGACTTTTACCTGTTTTCTCCTCTTTATTTTTCCCACAAGAGGCTGCCCCTGTGGCAGCAATAGTGGTGCTGGTGCTGGTATTGGTACTACTGCTGTTTGGGTTGCCACAGCTGCTGCTGCTCACACTTTGACCCAGTGCTGAATTCATGCCAGTTGCCTCTCCAGGGCGCCCTTGGACTTCCTGCCTCTTACCAGCACTGCTGATCTCAGGAATCCCATACAAGGCAGCAGAAGGCAGAGATTTATTAGCATCCTTAGAAGTTTTACTCCTTTTCACTTTTGATTTGCTGGTCTCTTTGTGTGAATTCCCCTGGGGAGCAGGGGGATGAACAGAAGCGAATTTTAGGCCATCAGCTAAGACGGTGGTAGCATTAGCCCCACTGGAAGCCAAACTCCCACAATCCTTGGAGCTGCTGCTGCTAGTGCTGTTACTGGAATTATTCATCTCAAATTTCTGTCTGTCCTTCTCCAAATCAGCGTCCAAATCTATTATCAAATTCCCAACCCCAATTTCCCAATCATCACCACTGTCATAAGTATCAACCGTGTTTGGATCCACACCTTTTCCTGCAGTGGAAATGTTCACTGACATCCTGAAAACAAGATTTCTAGAATGAAAATCCGATGAACTTTCCTTTGGTGATGAGGGGACATTCGTTTATCTCCACCGGGCTTTTTCTTAAAGAAAAAAAAAGTCGTCTCTTCCACTTCTTTATCCTGCCCCAGGTATGTGTCCCGGGTCTATACCCTTCAGTCCAGGTTCATCTTTTCCTGTGAGGGGGGGAAAAGTCGAATATTTCTTGTCTGGGTGTTACCAGAATATAAGACAATTAATATGGGGGAGTCAGGGAGTAACTAAGGGATAGAAGGGTAAGGTATGGAGTAAAGGTGGCTCATGTACTGTTTCCACTGTCCAAAGCAGGTTTCTGTGGTTTTGCTTTTCAAATAGGAAAATATACCCAAGATTAAAAAAATATATTTAAAAAATAATTTAATAATCTGATTTATAACCAGAAAGCTAAGAACAACCACACACACACACACACACACACACACATACACACACACACACACAATGAATTTGGGTCTGTGCAACACCTAAAATAACAAGGAGAAAGAAGGGAAGAAAATAACAGTCCCAACCCTTCCTGAATTTCTTCAGTTTTAGTTTTAAAAGATATGACACTTGAAGTTTTAAAATTCGTTCTCAGGATGATCGTCTGTCTAAATTTCCCCCAATTCTGAATCTTCCCCAAAAAACGAAACAAAAAAGAAAAAATCTAGACATTGTCTTTTTTAAATTCAATAACTAAAAAAAAAGACCAACAACTCCTATAAAAAACACCTCACACCTCCTTTGTGTTGTGTGTGTGCCTGTGTGCCAGCCCTCAGGAATGAAAATTGCTGAAACAAAGAATGGGTGTCCTTTAGAAAATGTAACATCTAAAAATAAGCCTCAAGTACTCCTCCTAGGTCACAGAATTGCTCAGTCGGTTAAATATAGTATTACTGACTGTATAGGAAACTGATTAAGACATACACTTTAAGTGATCTACACCAAGGTGGCCTCAGTGACCGCAAATGAGTGTGTGTTTGACAAAGATCAGTTAAAATGGTTTTTAAAGGGATCTTTCCCCTTTTAAACAGTTGATTGCCAAATATTCTATATAGATAGATAGATATACATACACACACATATTGCTTACCTTTAATCCTTTATCATTTTTAATTAGGCCAGCAAATCACAATGCAAATCACTCGACTCAGCAACAACCCTGTGCCTCATTTTACTTAAACATCAAATGATCAAGAAGCAGAAACCAAGTAACACATCTCAGTCAGAATAATCACTCGATAACATTATCCCCCCCAGCACACACGCACACACACACACACACAGACAGACACACACACACACACTCACACACACACACTCTCCACTCCTTCCCCTCCCCTTTGGCAAACGCATAAGGAGTCCTTTTCTCCTCAAAAAATATGTTACTGTACAGCTGGAAGATAATGTTTCACATTCAGAACAGAAGCACCAAGGGTGTTTTTTTTCCTCTTAACAAGCCTCAAGAATGATAGCCAAAAAATGGCTTTCAAAAGTTTTCCCAACTTAAGATTCCATCTTCAATTCCAGCCTGGAGTCATCGTGATCAGTAAGTAATGATCCCGTGTAGCCAACCTACAGGCGTCCAGTCCCTAACAAGAAAGAATGTGCTAACATCAGGGCAAATTAGTGAAAGGAAAGAAGAAAGAAAGCCCTGAAAATCTGGGCTGGATTTTGCCTCTTAGTCGGGAAGTGGCATTTTTTTTCCGCCCGTCCTGACAGATTTGTTTCTTGAACTAACTTGAGAGCAGGGCTTGGGGAGCGGGGAGGGTGGGGAGGAGGTGGGGGGCTCCGCGGGGCGAGGGAGGAAAGAAGGGATGCTTTGGAGGAGGAAAGAGAAGGGTCTGGGTGAATCTGATAAATCACTTCTAAAAACACTGCTTCGGGAGGGGGCTTGGTCTTTTTTCGTTTTATGTTGAACAACATAAAGGGGAAAAAAACGTCCAAGGGATGCCCAAGAGGAGGAAAATTCCACTGTCATTCACGCCAAGCGGTCATGTGCTAAGGCGGTAATTAGAGTCCAGAAAGACAAACGCGACCTTTTTCCGGACGTTTTTTGTGCTCGCAGCAAATGGCGCATCTCCTTTTATTTATTTTTTCTCTCCCTCCTCTCCTCTCCCCACCTCCCACTGCCAGAGTCGGACGGTCTCGGAGGTTGGCTTAGGATTTTTAATTAGCTGGCGTTTGGAACCTAAAAGCTGTAATGAATTGTTGATGGATGGAAGGTAAAGAGGGGGTCTGCAGGAAATGTCGGGGGGATGGGCGCGTTAGCAACAACCCACCCTCTAAAAGGAACGATTTTGTTACAGTTCAAGCCTTTCACATCACGTGAGGATCAAGGGCTCAATTGGTTGTCGTGAGAACAAAAAATGGGTGACAAGCGTAGCCAGAAAATACTGATCTGGTCTTTAAAAAAAATCTTCCAGTCTGTTCCCTCCCTCTGCCCCCCTCCCTCTGCCCCCCGCTCTCGTCTCCCATTCCTCTCCTCTCTGCCCTCCTCCTCCTTCCACTGTTGGCACAGCTACAAGTTATGAATGTGAAACATTTCTCTGAGAACAAGATCCCTGAAGTTAGGCATGAGGGAAATGGACTGAACACGCAGGCAAAGCATATGTTTGAAAGAAACACGTTATAAACCTTTCCTCAAGTTATCTCCAATTTGTAATAGTTTAAGAAGGGTGGGGTGGGGGTGGGGAGCGGAAACAGGAAGGGGGAAAGGGAAGATAGAGGGAAGAAAATGGGTCATAAAGCACAACATTTGCTAGCTTCCAGCCTAATTTCTGCCATCAACACATCATCGTGGCTGTTAGAGGATTTATTCGGGCTGGGGTTTCGTTCTTTTAATGGGGGGTTGCTCTTGGCTTTTTGGAAAGAGGTGGGAAAATGGCCATAATGCCATGACGAGTAATGAGTGTTTTCCCTAGTCCAATATCCAATATTCGGCCCTTCCTAAGGGATAGGGGACAAAAAGCAGTACGTTCCCGGGGAATCACTTGGGTAGCTCCCGAGATCTTTCTTCAGGGGTGCTACTTGTTTCTGTATGGAAGTGCAGGCGGTTGGGTGGGGTAGGAGAATGCAGACTATGCAGACTGGTATGTAATTGTGTCACTTTTAATTCTCCTGGTTAGTAAAAAAAAAAAAAAAAAACCTCCAAAAGGTAATATACTTTCAATACTCCCCTCCCCCTCCCACTCCCGATCAAGCCTAATTTGTGTGAAGAGGTTTCACCCTCTGCTTAATAAAGCTAATCTTTTCGTGTTTTGTTTGGATTTGTTTTCTAATTCGAGCAAAACACTGTAATGGCAACGCATACAACTCGCACATTCCCCTGCATGAAATCCCCTCTACGTGCTATATACACACCATTAAACCGTACTTACGGTCTGTATTGGATCGAGTTGACCTTTTCCTTCTACCTGCATTGAATATGTTTTGTTGCAGCCGCTTTATTTTTAAAATTATTATCTCTTCAATAAATTTATTAAGACGAACCATCAAGTGTCACAAACCTTCCTTTTTTGAAAATGAAAAAAATAAAAAGAGAAACAAAAAGCCCCCTGTGCACCAATATACAACCAGCCTATACTGCAAAATTGCAATCAGAACTGAACGCACATACATATACACAGAGGGAGGAGAGGAGAGCAGAAAGAAGCTCGCTGTATACCTGAAAGGGGCTTTTCTTTGTTCCCAATTCTCTTTCTCGTTTGGCCAATCAGAATCCAGCTTTTATGAAACCGAGCCCTATGATTGGCCAGATGCTTTCTCTTGGCTACTGTAGAGGGTTGAGATACACACACATACAAAAACACTTGGGGGTGGGGGACAAGTAGAGAGAAAGGGAGAGGGAAAGGAAGTAGGAGGGGTGTCTAGGAAAAAAAGCGTTTTATTTTGCAAGTATCAGTACACTAGATAGGGGCTGAGAAACCTGCAATAAAATAAAATCATGCTGCCATTTCAATTACCGCATCATCCACTCAGCATTTTATTTATTTATAACAAATCTTAAACACTAGGAACAGAAGGTGTCGGTAAATGTGCGATTGTGTCATATTAGGAGAAAAAATACTCTTATCCAGTGACCGGAAAACCAGTCACTTGATCAGTAAGGAGCTAAGAACACCGTTTTGCTGCCTTTATCACTGAAACAACCACTGCTGCCTGAACTCTCAGGATTTAGCTGTTTTCAGACATCCTTTCCAAGCACAGAGTCCATTCTACAAATGTTTTGCGTGTGTGTATATGTGTGTGTGTGTCTATGTTTATTCGATGGTTAAATAAGAAAAAAAAATCGAATTACGGATAAAGGCAGTGGAAATCCTTTTGTTTCCAGACTCCAAATCTGCAAGCACTGAAGTGTGAAGGCAGGGAACCACATAACCACTACTACGTGAATTCACAGAAATTAGAAACAAATCTTTTCCACTTGGCTTTGTGCATCTTTTAAGAAAAAAAAAATCCTTGAAATAGTCTCATCTTTAACTGGCTTCATTTTTCATAAAAGTGCTGCATGTAAATTTTTTTTTAAAATAATCTGTAGCATCCCTTAAATGTCCCACAGGCCTATGTTGTTAAATTGAGAAGCATTTCTAGTCCTCTTCAAATCCTCAACCCTCCTACCCTTCTATTGGGATGGTACTTGATACTACTGACATTCTAACTTGAGATCAACAGAAAATACATCACCTTAAAAATATCTTAGAGGCATTTAAAAATTATTATAACTAACATTTATAAAGTACTTTACTGGTTAGGAAAGCACCTTAAAAATATCTCATTGATCCTCACCACCATGGGTGGTAGAGGTGCTATTGTTATCCTCATTTTACAGATAAAGAAATAGAGGCATAAAAAGTAACTTTCTCAGGGTCCCTCAGTTACTAGTAGCTGAGACAGGAATTGAACTCAAGTGTCCCTGTCTCTAGTTCCAGATCTTTATCTACTTCATCACCTACACTTAATAATGTAAGACAAATGCCAACATCCAAGTGAATATAGCTCTTTGAGGTTAAGAGAAACTAGAGTTTTACTAATGTATAGCAATAGCAAATACATTACAAGAGGAAAAGATCTTGATAGTCTGGGTCTTTTAAAAATTTATCCTAACTTTTCTTGATTTTCCATTGTTGGAGGGTCGTGGGAATCTTGAAAACATTATGCCAGAATATCGGAAATTTAATTCAATTAGACAAAGCAAAAATATTTATTGAATGCCAATGATATATAAGCTACTATTCTGCCGAACTTGAAATTTCTCCACAAAAGTAACAACTGAATCATAAAAGAGAGTGTTTTGCAAATATGTGTCGACTTAATGAATAAAACTTTGACTTTGGGTGGATTAGTATTTGCCAAATATGTTAAGGAATAGATGTCAAATAATAAAACCAAATCATCAAACAACTAATGAAGATATCTTCCTTATTGCTTCAGTAAATGTTGTCAGTTTCACATTTGACTTGATCCATTTCATGAAAATTGTCAAAATGTGCAGGACTACCACTGAAATCCATCTTTGATGCCTTATCATGATTCTCAGTTCTCTGATGCTTCATTATAACCCTGCATCACCAGATAGCGAGGTCTGACATGTTTTATAAAGCTAGAAAGGTTTCAAGTGTACTGTAGTAATGAACCTCTTATCTAGCATCCTAGAAAGAGCCGAAGATCAGAAGGCTTTTCATCATGTAGGCTACAAAGTGACAAGGGGGCCATCTCCAGTCTTCCTAATCTATGTCTTGCCACTGGACTCCAATAGCTCCAGAGGAGAAAGTGAGGCTGGTGACTTTGCACAGCCCTCTCTCGCTTAAATCCAATTCACTTGCAAGTCATGGCATCACCTTCCTGATGTCATGGTCTTCTTTGAGAACAAAGAACCAGAAACAGCAACAAAGTGATGAACTTTTCAGCTATGTCATGTTTAGGACCTAACTCAGGCAAATAGAAGTTTAGGGCCAATAAAAGAAGGAAATGAGACACTAATAGATCACTAATAGCAGAAAGGAAAGTTTACCTAGGCATAGACTAGAAAGGATATTCAATGATATATAGCACTTGGCTCAAGCACTGGCCCCACTGAGGGTAAATATGAAGGAACAGATCTGAACACAAAATTATACTGGTCCCTGATTCCACGTCTCTTTTTTAATACTGTAAGTAATCAGGAAACCATGGCAATACAGGCTGCATCCATCAAGAAATTGCATCAACAACTAGGCTGTTTGAGTCTTAGTTCACTGAATCAATCAACTACCTCGACTTTTAGGAAATTAGAAAAAATTTAGTGTAATGTACATAATGTGAAGGAGGGGGATGGGGTGGACAGACAGGAGAGAAATTACTGGCCTAACAAATTTCAACCCTTATAGGAAAGACCCTAACAGTATTATTGCAGAAGACCTTCAATCATTTACATGACTTTAGGAGTTACCGGACAACCTCAGGAATGCAAGAATGATGACATGCATTGCACTGAAGAAAAAAAAAAAAAGAATTAATGGATAGCAAAAATAAAATAAATAACCAAAGAATAGAAAGCTCACTCTTATGCCCCCCTCCCCCTCCCACCTACCATCAAGGAATAACCAGATGTAGAAGAGGCTAGCAATCCAAGGCTTCACCTTTGCACTTTGTAATGACTGTGTATAAGATCTCAACAGTCTGGTACATAGGGTAATCAAACATTTGAAGCTCACAGTGTCTCCCAGTATAAGGTAATGAAAAGCAGAAACAAAGCCTAGAACATCAGGGCTGCAGCAGTATCATGGCACCTTTGACAGTCACCAATTCCTTATTACAAGTCAGGTTCATATGTAGTAAGGTAGCTAAAAGGTCATGACCTTCTTGCACACAACCTATCCCATACCAGTGTTAACTGCAGGATTTGCCCTGCACCTCTTCAGTGTTTCCCTGGTTATCGCCTCCTCCCTAGGAGCCCCATTAGAGAAATAGTGCCAAATAGTTGTCTCCTTAAAGGCTTCCGTCAAAGGGCTACCCCCTTATTTTTCAAAGTAGTTGGATAAGGATTATTTATTCCTCACCTTCCAGGTAGTGATGAATGCAAGAATTCAGGATACCAGCAAGTCAGCTAGAGAAGTCCCTTTCTTCAAGGTAAATACACATTCAGTTACACAGAGGCAGTTTCACTTCCCTATATTGTTGAAATGATGTATCCCAACAATACCACCCTTTGGTTCCCCTAAATATTTCTGGGAAGGAGTTGTCTAAGTAGTACCAAAGGAAAGGAGAAAGGACTTCATTGTCCAGTACCTTATTTTGCCCAGTGATCTTCAGATGTGCTAAGATAATTTGAATGGAAGTGATTGAGTTTCCTGTCATGGCGCTGGTAGACTGTCTAGTTTTCACAGACCTCACAACAGTGAGCTCAGCACAGTGTTTCTGAAGACTTCAGTGTGGTAGGCAGTCTAATACTTGTTCTATCTCTCTTTCTTTAGGACCCTCCTTCCTGCTAGTTCTGGTAATGTGTGAATCAATAACATCTATTAAGCACCTGCTATGTGACAGACACCTTGTTAAGCTCTGAGGATACAAAAAGACGTTCCCTGCCCTCACAAATAAATAGGGGGAAGCAACAGGCAAACAAATATGTACGATCAAGCTACATACAGGGGGAAAAAAGAAGAAATAAAACAAGAAAGCACTAGAATTAACCAGGATTGGAAAAGTCTTTTAAAAGACAAGGAAGTCAGAGAAACCAGTAGGCAGAAAAGAGGAGAAAAAGAATTCTAAGCATGAAGGAGAGCCCGAGAAAATGCTCAGAACCTAGACATGGAGTGTCACAGCCAGGAGGCCAGGAGACAAAGGACTGAAGAGTATGTTGCAGGGCGTACGGTGTGAGAAGGCTGGAGGGAGATAGGTTATGAAGGTCTTTGAAGGCCAAATAGAGAATTTCTATTTGATCCTGGAGGTAATAGGGAACCACTGGAGTTTATGGAGAAAGGGAGTGATTTGGTTGGACCTGCACTTTAGGAAAATCATATCAGTGACTGAATGGAGGATGGATTGGAGCGAGAAAAGAACTGAGACAGACAGATCTACCTGCAGGCTACTACAATAGTCCTAATGTCAGGGAATGAGAATCTACACTCTGATGTGGCAACATCAGAGAGAAAAAAGCATATTCAAGAGAAGTTGTGAAAGTGAAATCAACAAGTGTTGGTAACAGATTAGATATGAATGTTGAGAGATAGTGAGGAGTCAAGGATGACACCTAACTTGCAAGCCTAATGGACTGGTAGAATTCTGCTTTCCTTGGACAGTAATAGGGAAATTAGGAAAGGGTGAAGCTTTAGGGAGGGAAATAATGAGTTCTGATTTGAACATGTTGAGTTTAAGATGTACTGGATATTCAGAAAAGATGACTGAAAGACAGTTGGAGATGCAAGATTGGAAGCTAGAGGAGAAAATAGAGAAGAGGAAGGTTTGAGAATCCTCAGCATAGATAAGATAATCAAGAAAAATAATACAGAAGGAAAAGAGAAGAGGGGCCGGTAAGAAGAGGGAGATACAATAAGTGGTCATGACATAAAATGGGATTCAGCAAAGGAGACTGAGAAAGAAAAGTCAGATAAGGTAGAAAGAGAAACAGAAGAGAGTAGTGTCTCAAAAATTTAGAAGAAAGTATCAAGGAGAAGAGGGCTATTGACAATGTCAAATGTTGTAAACATTAAGAAAAATGGAGATTGAGAAGAGACCCTTGACTTTGGCAATTAAGAAAGCATTGGTAACTTTGAAATGAGTAGTTTCTGATAAATGATGAGATCAGAAGCTGGATTGGAAGAGGTTAAAAAGTCAATGAAAGGAGAGAAAGTGAGCTACCTATTATAGATGGCCTTTTCAAGAAATTTGACCACAATGGGCAGAAAAGATATAGAATAATAATTAGATAGGATGGAAGGATCAAGTGAGAAGTTTTTGAGGAAAGAGGAGAGGTGGACATATTTTTAGACAGCAAGGAAGAAGCTAATAGAGAGACTAAAGATAAAGCAGATATATAGATATCTCTGTCTTTGACCTCTTCTGGACTTATATAATAACATAATTTCCTGTTCTCAGTCCATTTCCATACTTTTTTTCATATGAAGTTCTCCATGTTTCACTTTTTTTGTCAATATAACTACTTTACTTTCTCTAACACCTAACTTCTCAAGGATGCTTTCCCTGACAAAGTCTAGGATCTTAAGGTTCTTTGAGTTTCTACGGCGCATAAAATATTTACCATGAAATATAACCCTGAATAATATATTGACATAAACTGTACTCTAGTTTCTCCTGTTGTCTCCCAAGAAGGTTGTAAGTTTCCTTTAGGGAGCAGAGATGTGATATCTTTTTTATACTTCAGAGCTTTGATCAGTGTTTTGTAAATAGGAGAACTTGGTTTGAATAGATTAGTCAATATAGAAAAAAAAATAGCACTATAATGAATGGATTCTCTAGTAGATTAGACATTGAAGATTAAAGAGAAACCTAAATAAAATCTGGAATCTCTGAAGTTGAGGGCGTTTAATACTACTTTAAAAAACTGGAAGCAGCAAGGAGGCACAGTGGATAGAATGCTGGCCTGGAGTCAATTGACCTTGCATGCAAATCCAGCCTCAGACACTAGCTGTGTGACCTTGGATAAGTCACTTACTCCTATTTCCCTCAGTTCTTCATCTGTAAAATGAGCTGGAGAAGGAAATGCCAAACCACTTCAGTATCTTTGCCAAACAACCACTAAATCGGGTTGTAGAGAATTGGACATAAGTGAAATGACTCAACTACAAGAACAACAAAATTGGGAAAATATTGTATCGCTCAATAGAGAAACATGCAAAAAAAAGTTTAATTAGAATTATAAACATAAAGAAAAATATGAATAATTTCTGGCTTTAGTCACTTGAAATTTGGAGGCTATGTTTGTTTTATGCTATTTTAACAAATACCTTACTTTTCACCAACATTATTTACTTCCTCAACAGTTTCTCCTGATAGCTAAACAAAAGAAGGAAAAGGGCATATGCAGTATTGTTTTTATGATGATCTGTGTTAAGACGCATTCTCCAAGATTTCAGCATATCAGAGGCCTCATTTCTCAAATATATTGAGAACTGAGTCAAATTTATAAGAATACAAGTCATTCCCCAATTGATAAGTGATCAAAGGATATGAAGAGGCAGTTTTCCAACAAAGAACTCAAATCTATCTATAGTCTTATAAAAAATGCTCTGAATCACTACTGATTAGAGAAGGGCAAATTAAAACAACTCTGAGATACCACCTCATACCTATCAGATTGGTTAATACGACAAAAATGGAAAATGATAAATATTAGAGGGGATATGGGAAAACAGGGACACTAATATACTATTGGTGGAGCTGTGAACTTCTCCAACCATTCTGGAGAACAATTTAGAACTATGTCCCAAAGGCTACAACACTGTGCCTACACTTTGACCCAGAAATACCACTACTAGGTCTGTATCCCAGAGAAATAAAAAAGGGGGTGGAGGGAGGACCTATGTCTAGCAGCTCTTTTTCTGGTGGCTAAGAATCAGAAATCAGAGGGATGCCCATCAATTGTGTAATGGATAAACAAGCTGTGGTATATGATTATGATAGGACATTATTGTGCTATAATAAATGAAAAGCAGGTTGATTTTAGGAAAACCTGAAAAGACTTACATTAACTGATGCATAGTAAGTAAAACCAAGAGAACACTGTATACAGAAACAGCAATATTGTATGATAAAGTACTGTGAATGACAGTTATTCTCAGCAATGTAATGATCCAAGACAATTCCAAATATGTGATGAAAAACACTATTCACCTTCAGAGAAAGAACTGATGTTGTCTGAATACAGACTGAAATGTAATATTTTTAAGTTTTTTTTATTTGAGGCTTCTTGTACAAAATGAATAATATGAAAATGTTTTACATGATCACACATGTAAAACCTATTTCAGATTGCTTATCATCTCAGAGATGGGGGGAGTGGAGTGAGAGAAAGAGAAATAGAATTTGGAACTCAAAACCTTAAAAGAAAGTTAAAATTTTGTTCTAATATGTAATTAGGGAAAATATAAAATGCCATTCAAAAAGATTTCACTATATCCAAAAGTCTCATTTTTATATCTGCAAAAATGCTTATAATAATATCTACTCTACTTACCACAAAGGGTTATTATGAGAACTAATTAATATTTATATTCTCACATATGTACATACACAGTGAAACAAATAAAGACATACTGGATGAGATATCATGGGGCTGATATCAATCAACCTACTAACATACTTTAAGCTTCTACTCTGTGTCAGGTCCTGTGTTAAGTGCTGGATATATAAAGAAAATAAAAAGCGCAGTCCTTGATCTCAAAGAACTCCCAGACTAACAAAGGAGACAACATGCAAATCATGATGTAAAACAAGAAAAATACTATATATACAAGGTAAATTGGGGATACTATCAGAGAGAAGGCATTAATATCAAGGAATACTAAGAAAAACTCCTTGCAGAAGGTGGAATATCAGCTGAGACTTCAAAGAAAGTTAGGGATGCTAGAAGTCTCAGATGAAGAAGAGCATTCCAGGCATGAGTGACAGTCCATGAAAACATCCACAGTTGGGGGATGGAGAGCCTTGTACTAGAAAAATCAAAGAGGCCAACGTAACCAGATTTCAGAGTGGGGAGGGAGGTGGTAAGTTGAAGTGGTGGTGTAATATGTGTAAAAACTGAAAATGTAGGAAAGAGTCAGGTTATGTAGACCTTCAAAAGCTAAGCAACGATTTCATATTTGATTCTTGAGGCAATAGGGAGCCACAGTAGTTTATTAAATGAAGAGGTAACATGGTCAGACGTGCTCTTTAAGAAAACCAGATTGACACCTGAATCAAGGATAGACTAGAAGGGGAGGAACCTTGAATTAGAGAGAAAAATGAAAGGAAAGAACAGAGCAATGAGAATGAGGAGTTGAGGGTGACACCTAGGTTACCAACTCGAGTGACCAGGAGAATGATGTACCCTTGACAGTCATAGGGAAATAATGAAGAGGAGAAGATTTAGGGGATGTAGGAAAGATAATGCGTTCATTTTTGAATAAGTTGAGTTTAAGATAACTACAGCACACCCAATTATAGATTTAATAATCACTTTAAGATTTAATACTAGAGGTTGGGAGAGATGTTAGGTCTGGACAAGTAAGATTTAGAGTCTTCTGTAAACAGATTGTACTCAAAACTATGAGAAATTATCACTAACTGCCATAAAAAAAAGAGCCTAAGACACACCCTTTGGGCACATCTATGGATAGAGGCTATGCCCAAGATGAAGATCTCATAAAGGAGTAGAGAAGTCAGGCAAATCGGAGAAGCAGGAGAGAACAGTGTCACGAAAACCTGGAGAGAAGAGAGTGCAAAGGAAAAGAGGGTGATTATTGACAGTGTTAAAGGATGCAGACAAGTCATGAATGATGATGACTGAGAAAAGACTTGAAATTTGTAATTAAAAGATCAGTGGTAACTTTGGAGAGGGCAGTTGTAGTTGAAAGATGAGGTTAGAAGTCAGACTGAAAAAATTTAAGAGAAGGAGAAGAAGTGGAGGTCTCCACTGCAGACAGCCCATTTAAGTTATTGTCACAAAATTGTGAAGAGATGGAGGACTACAATTAGTGGGATTGATGGAGGAAGAGAGGATGAAGGAGACAGAGACAAGAGGTAAGTGGCCAGTAGATAGGGAGCAAATAAAGATTCGTAAGAGAGCAGTAAGGTTAGAAAAGGCATTCTGCTAGAGAAGACAGGATAAAATGGAGTCACTTGTACGTAGAGAATTTGCCTTGGTAAGAAAGGCTACATCTTCTTGTGAAACAGGAGTGAAAGAAAAGAAAGTTGCACAAGGCATCTGAGTGACGCAAAATGGAGAAGAGGGAGCTCTCTGCAAATGGCCTCATCTTTTTAGCCAAATATGAGGCAAGATTCTTGAGTGAGAGAGTGGAGGGTTAGGGAAGGCTGTGGGAAATTTGAAAAGGAATGAAAAAGTTTGGAAAAGTTGCTGTGGTGAGGGTAAGGTCCCAATTGAGATTATGTAATATGGATAATTTATAGTGGACCCAGTCAACACAGTTTAAAATTTTTTTCCTTCATTTTCATTCACCAACATGTGGGAAATCTGGAATACGCTTCATTTCCAAGACAATTATGGAAGTATGTTCCTCTTAAATTTGACTTTCCAGTAACTGGTTCATGTGGTGAAAAACAGTTCAAATACTATAAAGATAATCTTATACTTGTCCTTTTGTTATTGTTCTTAATGGAAACATTTAAAAGTTACATATATATATATACATATATACACATAAATATGTACATATATTATGTCTTAGAAAAAACAATTTAATCTTCTTGTATTTTTCAGAGTGAAGTTTACTACTCCACTAAAACTTAAAATTTTCACACTTTTATCACATCATATTTTTACCCTAATTTTGCAGTCCTCTGTTTAAGGATGCTATCCTCAAATCAGTCAGATAAATGAAATATCTAAGAACTTAATCTTCTGCATGAATATATACCTATTAGTGACCACAAATTCAGAATATCAAAATTAAAAAAATAATAAGACCTTTCATATTTGCATTCTACAATAGTAATTCAGAAATATTTAGTATTAGAACAGGACTCATCATATGTGTGTGTGTGTGTGTGTACTTTTAGAGTTCATCTGCCCTTCTTAATGAGGTTTGCTATGAAGAGAAGAAGGGAGGACACGGTTGTAGCACTATCAGTACTGTTCTGCCAAAGGCACAGAATGACCTAAGCATAAAGCTTCCTTAACTAAGTTTGAGTCAATGTGAGAGTCATGGTTAGCCTTTATTTTCGAACAGTCAATCATGCAATAAAGTTGCACGTTATTCTTAGGGAATCATGAACAGACTCAGAATTAACTAGGTGGCAAAACTTCCTGTTCAAAAGGAAATAGCACAATGAGGTCAAGGAGTCAAGAAGATCCTACCTTTGCAATTGCAAGGTCATCCCTACAATCCTTCCAGGCACGGACATAATTCCCAGATTTCATTCCTTTTGAGCAACACTTGGCACTTCCTTTATATGGTAGATTATTGACTCAAGGACAATTTGGATGATCATATCTGAAATCAAAATCCAAACGTTATCAAACTATGGTTCCCAAGAGATTTTACCTCAGATCACTAATACCGGAGAGATGTTATTATTTTTCCCATGCTGCTGAAATAACAGTAAACAATAAACACGTACAAAATTTATCTCATTCATCCTTCTAGTTTAAAATCTATCTTGGAACAAAAATCAATCGTTAGAAATTAAGACAATAATTAGATTCTATGATTTTATACAACAAATACATGATAGTGAACTCAAACTCTAGAAAAATACTGGTTACTTTAAGCACCGAGACTGACAGACACCCATATCTGAAAGTATTGCATATAAACCTTTAAAGTAAAATAAAATGTTGAATCTGGAATCTGTCAAGAATAAGTTGGCTCAAAGAGGTAACTCTGATAATGCAATTCTAGCCATGCTTTCATAATTTTCATATGCAATGGCTAAACAATCTATCGGACAAAAATCATTCTTTACCAAATAAACTGGTAAGTCTCTGCGACAAATGAAAACTCTGAGAGATAAAGTTTCTTGGTCATTAATAATCAATTTATGAATCAGGCTATCTAATAAGCAACAAATTAATGGTCAATTATTTCTCTCAGAAAACCAAAGACAAAAAAAAAAAAGGAGACCCTGAAAGCCTTTGAAAGGAAAAGCCCCCGACAAATGAAAATCAACCCTGATTGGTGAACATTTAATAGGGGGGAGGGGTGGTTAGAAGTCTCCAGTTTCTCCTACTGAGAATGTGGCTTGATCAAGAAACTCAGTTGCCTTCAGCATTCTGTGCAAGGGAATTCATCTCCATCCAAACGGCTCTGGTTAGTTTTCTTCATGAGCTAGGTCTCCCTAAATTGTAATGGAGGGGTACAAGGACAGGGGATGTTCTCTTTGGGGCAAGAACTCAACCAGATGATTCTGTTTATATTTTAAACAGAAGTAAGGTCTCCTAGTTGGGTGAAGTTCAGCCCAAGATTAAGAAGCATGTTCCAGGAGGGTTAGGACAATCTCATTAATCAATTTTATTCTTCAGAGATTGATTTTTCACATGGGCTGGGCCTTAAATGAGGAAATAAGAGGAGAAAAGCTTGGAACCTAATTTAATAATTGGTTATCAATTTAATAGCAAAACAGTAACTTCTCTTACACTTTTACATTAGCTGTTAGAAATCCTGATTTTTCTTAAACCACTTAATTATTTTAGAACTTCACAATATACTTTCAGCTGCTTCTTCCATGGAGTTAATATGGTTTTTTACCTTATTAAGCTTGAAGATCCAGGGAACTGAAAATCTGGCAAGTACCCAAAGAACTCAGATATTTATAAATGTGGTTCTTTCAAACTCTAAGTTATTACATAATTATCATTCATTTTAAAGCAAAATATATCTGATTAAGCAGCTAGATGGTGAAGTAGATAAAACACTGGTCTGAGAATCAGGAAGATTCATCTTCCTGAGTTCAAGTCCAGCCTCAGATACTTAGTAGCTATGTGACTGTGGGCAAATCACTTAACTCTGTTTGCCTCAGTTCCTTATTGCATAATGACCTGGAGATGGAAATGCCAAACCACTCTAGTATCTGTGCCATAAAAGCCCTAAATGGGATAACAAAGAGTTGAAAATGACTGAAATGACTGAAAAAGTAAGGAATATTCAATTGAATACTTGGCAGACGGTTTTTTTAAAAAAACATAATGGTAACAGTCTCTATCAAAAGAGGAACAAATTTTTCAATGACACAATTGTATTTACTTCTGGATATCAATTTTCAAATTAACATTATTTCTCTTGGAATTATTTCTCAAAATCACCGTTCAATAAAAATTAGAAGCCGAACAATAACATAAAGAATTTTATGGATTTTTAAAACACACCAAAAACTTTTTGCCACTCACATAACATCAGTTAGATTGAATGCATGCCTATCTTATGTAGTAAATTTCTTCATCTGTCTATCAATTTGGCATTCTATACTAGCTGCATTAAAATCATCTATAGAATAATTGTATAGTTAATTCCTATTCATTCAGTTTCTATGCATATCATGCTAATACTAAATATCAAGAATGAACATCAAAGTTATGTTAATAGGAGAACACATCTCACTTTAAATGAAACCACATTCTAATTTAGTCTTAAGACAGAGTCAAATCAAACCTGAAATCACAATCAAAAATTGAATCAGTCAAAAAAAAATCTCAATTTTCACAATGGCTATTAGTTGCCAACACCTCAAATTATATTTGTTAGATCCTTTCCAAAATATACCAGTATTTACAAAAATTTTAATAATCATGATTTATAAATTTGTAGCAAAGGTACTACAATTTAACTATAAATTTAGTCTCTAATTAGTTTATAATGCCAGAAATTTCAACAAACCAGGAAAAAGTTTTCCTTTCTTTACTTGTCTGACTGTATCTCTGTAACTCCAACCTATCCAGGGCTGAAATGAGAGAAAATATCTTATAGGATTTTTTTTTCCTAAAACCTTATCTCTCACTGATAGTCTAAAGTGGGAGTAAATTCCTTCTTACTGGGATAGAGAGTTTAGTATCAGATTACAGAAAGCTAGAAGAACTGTTTCAAATACGAAATTTCATTAATCTTGCCCAGAATTCTAAACTCTCTGGCTACAATTTTTGGCATCAGTCTTTATGACAGGCTGCACTTTCCCTTTAGAAATCTTCCAGCATAGCAGAATCTGCAAACAACACTTCACATGACACAAGACAAAAATTTTCCTGAGAGGCAGTGAAAAGGGACAAAAAGAGATGTTCCCTTCTGTTAAGGTATGATTGTTTGACCTTATGAATGGATCAACTCTGAACAACAATTTACTAGTATACTTAGGAGATTCTCTCATTAATCTAGGGTTGTCTGAATTTCTTTACTCAGGATTGCTTCTCAGAGTTGCTCAATCAATTAAACAGATAAAGAAATCCCTCCTGGCAGGTCATGTGGTCCTACTGAAAGTTCTTGCATTTTCTGCTGCCCCTATATAGTCACAGGCTTGTTATCTGGTTTATTTTCTAAGAGTATTAGGAGGATAAGAGAAGTACTGGAAGAGGAAGAGAAGAAAAGAGAAAAAAAGAGAAAGCTCTCTTAGAGGACTAGCCAAATTAACAGTCAGTGGATCCTCTCTTCCCATCTCTTGCTTGATTTGGGCTACTCATTTGCCCATAAAGGTGGCTAAGGTTCTAGCCCTCCCTTGGTAATTCTTTAAGTTGTGGTGATACACAGCTCTCTTGCTTTCTGGACACCTAAAGTTTTCAGCCCTGGTTTGGCTCCAGGAGTGGTTAGACTCTGTTCACTTGAACCATGGGGCAACTTATCTGGTTCTTGCTATATTGAATGATCATGTCTAGGTCTACTCTTACCTCTTAGGTTGACCATCAAAGATACCACTTCTGACACCATTTTCTTTTAGATGAGAACAAAATATTCCTAAAAAGAGATAATTTAGAAAGAAGTTTGTTAAGTAGTCCAGCAGAAGGGAGAACCATAAAAGGGAGAACCTCATAGTCCAAGTGTCTATCAATTATACGTTATATAAGATTCAAACAGTGGAACAAGGAAACAGTAGTTAATTGGGCAGCAAGGAGGCAGTTTCCAGAAAAGATACATGGATTGCTTGATATGTGTAAAAAGAGAAAACTCCTTAATTCATTCTTTGCATCAATCTTCAGATCCAACTGAGTTTCTGGTCTGCATAACCTATGTCCTGAGGCATTAAATTAATATGATCTCTAATCACCTGGTCTAGTTTCCCAGCCACAAAGGGCTAGGTTCAAATGAAGCAATATAATTTCCCCAGGCAAAACTGTTCTGGAAAGGGTAGTTAGGGAAGTTTTGTCATGGGGGAGAGGAGGGTTCAGGTCTCAGTGAGTTCAAGAAGATGGAGGGCAGATAAAGAAAAAGGTTTAAAATAAACTCTAATTTGTTATCTATGGATCTGGTATTTTAGAGAGCATGGTGGAAGAATTGGGTAGCTTCATAGTAGTGGACTGGAAGGGGTTGAGGATGATAGCAACAAGGGGTCAGTGAAGTATGGAGAATATTTGAACAATAGCAACCAGGGGTTCAGAATCACTGGGATGGGGGAAAGAATGATGGGATGGAAGTCTTTTAGTTACTGAAGAATGTCAATTATGTAATCAAATATAGAAAGTCAATCAAGATTATACACCTAATAATTATTCCTAAAATGTAAATTAATACAATATTTTAAATATTAATTTTTCCATTATTTCCAGTTGTTCAAGATACAATCCCTCTAGGCTTTCTCATTTTGTATCGCTCTTACCCACATCCTCCATAAATGTCATACATGTTGGTCCATCCAACATACTTAGGGCTTTTCTTTAGGTCTCTTGACATTGTTAAAGTCAATAGAGTTGAGTCTAAGTGTGTGATATAGAGTTATATATTACAACAAAGTATGTAGTCTATTCACTGTTCATCTCTTTTTCTTTATACATGATTAGCCTGCCTTCTTTTTTTGGTCCTATATTCCTGGACATTCTTTATGTCATTTCTTCAGTGTAATTTTTTATTGGTAAAGTGTTATAGCCTACTCCCACCTACCAGGTTCTTCTCCATTACCCTTTGATGAATATACAACTTTATTGTCATTGTTATTATTTGCCCTTCATTCTTAAAGAGGACCAATGGAATCTGTAGGGTGATACCTCCACTTGCAAGTTAATTGAATTTAAATGAGGCAGGGCTGTGCAAAGTCATCAGCCTCACTGTCCTCCAAGGTCATCTGAGTCACTTGCCTTGACCTACATGCAGCTTTAAATCGTCAGCAACTGTAGTATTCCATTACTTACCTTAACTATACCATACCACCATAAGAAGATTGCTGATTTGTAAGATGAACCTTTGTTTTAGGGAGGAGCCTGAGAACATTAAAAAACATTATACAATTTCTCAGTGCAACACAATTTACTATTCCTCTCCTGTTCAGTTGTGGGCCATTGGGGATATATATTGGCTCAGTAAAAAGAGTACTTGACATATCCACTTGGGTATCCCATATACATCACAGTCAGATTCTCAAGTAATGGTCACTGCAATGATTGATTAGAGTTTTGAGGCCATTGCATTGATCAGAATCCCAAACCCATTATATCTCTCCCCTCTAAATCATTCTTGTAGTCACTCAGGTTCCAATTTCCAGGTAGTCCTTAATTTTTCGCTGTCCTTTACCCAATATATCCAATCAGTTGAAATGTTTTGTTGACTATCTCTCTGACATCTCTTGCATCAATTCCCTCCACTCATATAGCCACCATTTTCATTACTTCTCATCTAAGTTATTGCAATAACCTTCTTTTTGGATTCCCAGCTTCTAGTCTCTTCCTTTTCTTATCCATTATTTTACACAGCTAAATACATTGAAGCAAGTCTAAACATGCCACTTCCCTGCTCAAGAAAGCTCCCTGCCAGCTCTATGAAAAAATATAGTCTTTTGATTAGCAGTTAACTTATTATTCCAGAGTAAATATGTAATATCTTCCCCTTGGGATTCTAGGGGTCCTCCTGGGTAGTTAGGAGTATCTTCTTAAATGTTATCAGCTGAAGTCCCTATCCTGCTAGCCAACCCGTAGCCCAATTTCATTTAGTGACTTAACATCACTTAACTTTGAAAGATAGATATTTGCTTTGAAGAGATGACCAGAACTTCAGTACAAGCATTTCCTCATAATACTTCAGGAGTACACTTTCCCCTGCACCACCTTGGTCTCTGGGTAGAGTGGGCTCAGACCTATGACAGCTCACACATGGGATGTTCCCATCAAGTTTATGTCCAAATTCAGCAACCACTGGGTGGGTTCCTCATGGTTGCTCCTTGTTCTTTGGATAATTGATGCTAAAACCTGGGATTCAACTCTCAGTCCCCTGAACTCTACAACTCCTTATTCAAGGGTGGCTCAGTCACTTACCTTTCAAAACTTGCAAGGTTGTAACCTCCAGATTAATTTTCTTTACCTAAAATGAAAGAGCAAACAGTAGGGTAAAGGATGGTGGACTGTTTTCGTGGATCTACATATAGGTGTTTCTCCTTACAGTATTGTCTTCTCAGTCTCATGACATGCCATCTGTCAGGAAGCAGTCAACTGAAAAGAAGTCAAACTGAAGGAACAGGTCCAAACAAGAGAGGCAATGATAGAGTAATTCACCTATTGAATACCTCTGCAGCCGAAGAGCTTCCTACTTACTATGAGGTTTGTCAGTCAGAATCAGTTACAGAATATCTATGCATACTCCAAAATCATTATATGTCATTGCAGTGTAACTTAGCAGCGATAGGATCTCCAGTCTCTTCCTCATGGGGATTTTCATTAGCTTAGCACAATGAGGCACTGTTGCAGGGTTATAAGAAATTGACTTTTTGGTCAGTTCATTCTCTCCTCTTTCCCCCGTTGCAACTTATTTATCTTATATATTCTGTATGATCTAAGTGCTTAACATTGGCTGATTCCTAGACAAAAGATCATACCATAAATAAAGGGACTGTCTATGGCTGGCTCAGCGAAGATACAGCTTAGATTGAATTCATACTTCCTGTAGTTCCCTCTAATGCTGGACTCCCTGTAGGAATTTTACTAGAGCTCTCTCCTGTTGTCAGAAGTGTAATGTAGCCCTACTTATCCTTTTATTTTTAAATAAATTTTTATTGATATCCTTTCTTTTCACATTGCTTAATCTTTTCCCTGTTTCTAGAAAGCTATCCTTTATAACAAATGATTTTTAAAAGAAAAGAGAAAAAGAATAAGAAAAAATGGACAAAAGTAACCAACATGTGAAAATAATTTGATACTGTGTGCAATGTTCCACACTCATGAACCATAACCTCTGCAAAGGTAAGAACAATTAATTGATACAGTATGAGAAAATTGTACAGGAAAGATTCAGTGGAGTGTGTTAGACTAGAATATGATTGCGGGGGGAAGATGAGATGAAGTTAAGAAAACAGTGAAGGTAAAGTTAAATGCTGAATTAGAATGTCATATGTCAAGTGATAATCATTGTAAAGCTCTTAGTCCAGGGCAAACTGCTAAAGAATATGACCGCAATATTTGAAAACTATTAAGTATTAAATTAGATATGTTTTCTTTAAATGGGTAATAGCACTGATTGAGGAAAAGTATCACAGACCCATATACTTTTTTTATCTGTATTCCTTCAATTTACTATTTGGGCAGTATCATAAGAACTTATCAGCTTTGCTGACAATGTTGTGAAGTTCTAAAGTGATGAAGTTATTTGATGAGAAACTAGGACCTTTCACAGCTGAAGTAAGAGGGCTTATGAAATTGTCTTATAAAGAGTGATTTTTATCTGATATATCGTTTGGTTATCACTTATGAAAATTATGGAAGTGTGCCCGGAATAGTATGTATTAAAATTAAACCTTTGAGCCAGCTGGGTATTAACAGACCCTAGACAATATGGATATCTGTTAGTTTGGAAGCTTACAGTAAATAGTAAACATTTTTCTAGGTTTTAAGTGAACTCATGTATTCACTCTATGTGTAAAACTCCAGAATGTGATAATTTTTACATTCTAATGACTGTTTCCTGCTCCAGGATGGATTTAATTAAAAATTATAAATAAGATAAAGCCTCAAGTATGCTTATTATTAATAGCTATTGCAACAACGTGAGGAAAATAATAATAACGACAATAAAATAATGATAGCTATACGTAGTCTAAGATATAATTAGTGAAATGTGCTATTTGAGATAAAATCTTTTGGGACTGTATTTTGATATTTTTCTGAGTTTTGATTTCAGGTAGACTTACCTGAACTGTCATTAAGCCAATAACCCACCATTCAAGGAAAATACTGTGTGCTACTCAAAGGCAATCAAGCAAAGCTAAGGGAGTTTTACTTTAACGTGCATATATCAGGTCAGAATGTGCCCTTGAAGGAGCAGTCTTGATGTTGTCATGACCATGTCCCTCCTTTCTTTTGTAGCAAATTTCTATGACCAGGGCAAGTGAAGTAAAAGTTAATTAATGATTGTAAAGAAATTTTGCAATAACTTTTTTCTGTTCTGAAGTCTCTAATAATATTAAGAGACAAAGGATATATGAGGTCCCTTTTTAAACTCAAAATTGGGGCCCTAAGAAGCTTTAGTTCCATGAGGAATACAAAAACTAAAAGAGAGTAAACAAGTGTAAAGCCATAAATAAAAAGTAAAAGTCTATACTACATAGGGAAGAGGAATAATGAAGAGAACAAGGGAAAGAAATCTTTTTTAGAAAAAGAAAACAAAGTAAACCTACCAAATAAAGTATCTGGAAGGGGAGAGAGGTGAATAGAAAGCTGTTAGTGAAATTTATGCAGACTCAATGGTTGGTAACTTCCGGACCTGCTTGTTAATCAGTCTTGAGGGAAGTATCATCCAGTCTCCCAATATTTGTCACATAGTCAGGTCATGCCCTACTTGTTTTCACCTGGAAATTGTCAGGTACTCTTACCTTGGAGAGGAACTGAGAAGATGCAAGGATCCAACCTCTTTTGCTGACGCAAACCTATTCTATCTTTATCTTTACATAATCTTTATCTCATTATGTAAGTTATCAATAAAAGCTTGTTCTGCCTCTGTTGCTACCTTGATGTTTTTATGATAAACTCTTTTTAATTCTCTTTGTCCTGAGTTTTGTCTTGTTAACCAGGATGAAAGTCAAAACAAAGAATTTTTTTTTCCACAAGAGGTAAAGTCAACCTGGAGTTTGGTAGTGGCCTTTTTCCATTTGGCTATCCCCGTGGGAAGGCCTGCTCCACTTTTACAAGTCAGCACTCAAGTATTGTTAGGGCCCAGCTCTGGACCGTGGCCTCCTGTGAGGGTAGTTGAGACGCCTGGAGGTGCTAACCTGCCCTTAGGGTACTGGGAACGCCTCGGTAACAGCGCTGGCTCCACCCACGGGGAGGAACATGGGAGGAGCTCGGGCTGGTAATATAACCTGGGGTAAAGGGCTTGCTCTCTCTCTTCTCTCCCTGCTTCAACATGAAAGTAATAAAGGCCGTGCATCTATCACTCGGGTGCTCTGTCTAGTCATTTCCCCTCCCTCACTGGAGGGGCCGGAGACGTCCGAAGACCGGGTAAGGTAAGTATCCAGGCGAAGGTCAGGGTAGCAGACCCTGACAGCTGGCGCCCTGAACAGGGACTTGATGCTAGGTTATCCGCTTGGCCTCCTCTTTTGAGGAGAAGGACTAGACAGCCTCAGGATTATCCTGGGATGAGGAAAATATGGGTCAGGGATATAGTGTGCCCTTGATCAAGCCCGAGGAGAAGACAGTTCTTGCTTGCCAACTTTACAAACTCTGCAAACGGCAGAATATTAAGCTTCATATAAAGACATGCTGTAGCTTTGTTGAACACAATTGGGAGATAGTGAGCCAACGGATGGCCTCTTATGTGCATGCCACCCCTGGGTTGTTTGTTGAGACTGATTTTGTCATGTACGGGGTGGAAAAAGCAGCCCTTGTGGGCACCCCATGTCCAACTTGCTGGGCTGCCGCTTGTGCGATACAAACGGGAGACTCCCTAGTGGAGATTTCTGACAAGGAGTCGAGATCCCCCTCTACTGCCCCCCCTTTTTTATCTTTGGAGCATTGGCGGTCTGGGAGCTCAGGAGACAATCACGACCAGATAAGACAGAGAGGAAAGAGGGAGTTGGTGCAGTCAAAAATTCAACCAGGAAATATATCCAGAGTTGGCCCAGGGCCTGGATTTGTGGCACAGCAAAAAATTTGCCCAGGATCTGTGGCACAGTGGCGAATTCAGGGGCCCAGATGTTCTTCCAGCCCTGGCATTTGGCACAGATCTATGGTGCAGGAGTAAGTCTAAAAAAGCAATCTTGTACGGGAGAAAGTTTAGACAGGAAATCTTATGCAAGGCTTAGTTACACAGTGATAGAAGTTAAGCCAGAGTTATAATGTGTACAGAGGATTTCTGACAATTTTTTCTCAGTTTTTGGATTCTTTTATTGTCTGTATATGTGTTCTGTCTTTACATGTTCTGTGTTGCGTCTGTTTGTGAGTTATTACGGTCAGCTCCATGGTAGCTGGACCTTGGAATGTTATCTCTTTTCCTCCCCCTCCTCCCTTCTCTCTGATGACTGCAGCATCGGGGAGAAGTATGGGAGAGAGAAAGAGAGGAACTAATCTTATATTATTTAGTTTATATGATTGCAAAATGCAATTTTAGATAAAAAAATGCAAGGGAATAATATATGTGCAGTTTTAAAGGGCTTTAATCACAGCCCATTAGGAAAACAACATGGATATGAAGTTTAAGGAAAGTATAAAAGTTTTGGAAATTATTGGAAAGTTTTTGGTAAAACTCTCTCTCTCTCTTTGCGTTCCTATCCTGGCCAGATTGTGAAAGTGGAGAGAAAGACAAGAGGAGACCTGTAGGCAGGCTGATTAGCATTTTCATTATCTCATGCCTCACCTAAAAGAAAAGTATTTTGTATAATGAGAAGTAACCAAAAGGTAGTTATTCTGGTCACATTTTAAGTGAAACATGTCACTCCTAATTGGATATTTAAAACAGATCAGGATTTGTTATATTATTTGGCACTAGGAAAATTGGAAACATGCATAAATCTTAAAGAGACACCTCAGCAGAGATAAAGTTTTTGAAACTCTCCAGCAGAACGGAATAGACTTGGCGCCACTGGGCAGTTGTCCAGAAGTCTCCCTCCCTTCAGCTGAGGAATTCAAAAACCCTCTCATTCAAAGAAGTTCTTAAGGAGTGGACACAGAAATAAAATTTACTTGAGTAAAGGTTGGAACCATTAAGATTTTTTTTGCCCTGCAGTCCCAACTCATCCTTCAGCTGGGTCTACAGTGAATTGTAACTTTTATCATTCCAGATTAGATCAAGAGAAGAGAACTATTATTTTGAAGGTTTTCAACTAATTTTTTTGTAAAAGTCTAGTGACTGTTAACAACAGGAGAAATTTTAAACGGTTTTAAATTTTCATTTTCAAGACAATGTATTGGTAAATTAATATGTAATGGTCTATGAAGCAGAAAAGATCTTGCTCTTTTAATCTGAACTTGTAGTCATTCCTTGGCTTAAGCAAAAGTTAAATTTAGTGTTTGAACTTATTAACAACGTAATTTCTAAAAAGTTTTTTTTCCAGAGTAAACGTAATCAGAGAAGGAGAAACTAGCCTGTGAAACAATGATGTAAGGTGGTAAGGTTTAAGTTTGAAATCACCTATCACAGATTTTACAAAGGTTACAACTTTAAATGACTTTCAGAAATTGATAGGAGAAATTCAGTGGTGTAGGCCACAGTTGGGAATTACAACAGATCAAATGAAACCATTATATGATTTATTGAAAGGTCCTTCTCAATTAAACTCATGCAGAGGATGGACAGATGAAGCACTGGAATGTTTGAAATTAGTGCAGAAAAAGATTATGGGGTGTACTATTAGCAGGATATTAGAATCACAGGACTTGAAAGTAACAATTTTATTCACTGAAAAAATACCCACTGGAGTTTTACATCAAAAACAAGGGATTATTGAGTGGGTACATTTGGCTCAGATAAAGAGCAGAGCTTGTGTGCCTTATGCTGTGCTGGTAGCCCAAGTCATACATAAAGCAGTGAAGAGAGTAAGGATGTTAATAGGACAGAAACCTCACACAATATAGACTATGTATACAAGTCAACAAATAGAGAACTGCATACAAGAGTTTGTGGAATGGCAGATATTGATTAATCAGAATTTCCAACACGGATTCCCAATTCCTTCTGGGTGGCAATTTGCCACGTGGCCATGGTCTTGGACCGACAAATGCTCTTCCTCACTGGTAGAGGGAGTTAATGTTTTTACAGATGCAACAAAAAATTTTAGGGCATCTATGTATATTCCATCTAAAAAGGAGATGCATAAATTTAAAACAACATTTACTTCTACACAGCAAAATGAATTATATGCAGTATTGCAAGCATTATTATATGTGAAAGAACCTTGCAATATCATCACAGACAGAAAGTATACAGTACCATTGATACCTAGAGTAGAGTCAGCCTATATTCCTGATAGGGTAGATAGTATTAAACAGATAACTATGGAAGTTCAACTAGCAATAAGGGCCAAAACAACAATATTTTATATCACACACACTCGGTCACATTCTAAATCATGGAGTACCAAAAAGCATTAAACTAAACAATGGTCCAGCTTATGTCAGTAAAGCCATTGAACAGTTCATGGTGGAATTTTCCATTTTACATGTCACTGGAATCCCCCATAATCCCACTAGTCAAGCTATAGTGGAATGAGCAAATCGATCCCTGGACACTTACTTGCAAAAGAAAAAGGAGGAGTTGGACCAGGAGTTGATAAATTCGCAATTGGCTGTTTATACTCTAAATTGATGATAAATTACAATTGGCTGTTTGGCTGTTTATATTCTAAATTATTTAAAATTCTATAATGATGGCTTATTGGCTGCTATGAAATTCTTAACATTTCCTAATAAGGAGTCTGCAAAGAATGAATCAGCAATAACAAGTGCCCTGAAAGCAGCCAGTAAAGTAATGTGGCACGATGAGAATAAAAATTGATTTGGTCCTCATACAGTGTTAACGTGGGGAAAAGGGTATGTTTGTGTTTCAACAGATGATAATAAAGAAGTTTGGGTTCCAGTGAAAAGGATAAGAGTGATAGAGGACAACTGCCAAGGTGAAGTGGTCACAGGGAGTGCAGAGGTGCTATCAGCGGCAGATGAAAAAACTTCTGGAGAAGCTTAATCAACTAGGTCACGATGACTCCTTTCATTTTTCTCATACTTATCATGACACTCAAAGAACACTGCGTCCATCGACCCAGCACCGAAGGAACAACAGAGATGGGCGTTCCTCACGAATCCACCATGGTTAAGGGTGATGTCATGGAGTGAGACAATAACCAAATTTATCATCCAAGGCAATATTTCTCACATGTTTAAAGATGATGGACTAGACTATGATAATAATGGGACTCTTTCAGAGACACTAACTTTTCAGGACTAGTCACAGGTTTCCCACTTTGTCTATAGAAGGGTATTTCTGGGAATTGGAATGGGTTTGGTTTTAAATACACACAGGTGAATGGAACAGAGGGGTATCCCTGGTGTGCCACTATTGTGGACGGACAAGAGACATTAGATGAAAAAGATACATGATACGCTTATAATCTATTCACCTGGAGGATAAATGGAATAGTAGTTTGGTCAGACAAGGACTTTGTGGGACTTGTTCGTGGGATGAAATTTAGGCCATTTTGTAACATACAAAAGAAGAGAAATGTAACCTTTTGTTATCTGTATACGGGGTTTTTACCATTTCAAAATTGTCACACATATTTGTCAGGAGAAAGAATTGATTATGGGAAACTACACAGAAATGTTATATTCATGTCACAATCTTACATACTTACTTGAGGAAAAATATGCACCAAACTTTCCTAGACAAATGTACATCAATTATAAAGGGTCTCCTGAGGTTGAAAGACCTGTTCAGGGACTAGACAAAGTTATTTTAGCAATGGGAGGACAAACAGTGCAGGGAATGCCTGCTGCAGCATCACCAAGGAAAGCTAGCAACATTACTTTAATGGGTGAAGTATGTCTAGGGAACACACATATATTTCTATGGGACAGAGACTACAGATCTAAACTAGAGGCATATTGGAACATGACAGGAATTTTCAATTTTACATGCCAGAATTGTTCTGTACAAGCATGTATAGGACCAAAGACAGTAGGGAGAGTGTTTATTCTAACAAGATCTCAATATGCTATGACAGTGATTAAGGCTAATGGGTGGTACAGAACACCTAGTGATGAAGTTCTACTTATCATAGACAAGCATTTAACCCCTATTACTACTAGGGTGCGTAGATGTTTCCTGTGTTGTGTTAGGAATCACTTTAATAGTAGAAACTATTTTAGTATCCACTGCATTAGCTGTATCTATCTCTATTACACAAAATACTGTAGTTCAAGCTTCTGAATTGCACACTCTTTTGAAATAGTTTAAGCTCATGGGGTCATGTAAAGACCTCTTTTTCGCCTTTACTGATAGGTTTCTTATAGTACTGCTGATATTGCTGCTTGTGCCAATATGTATCAAATTTGCTTTGCATAGTGTCCAGGACTCCCTGATATCCAGTAGGCAGAACATCATCATCCTGAGGGAAAGATTGAGTCAAAACAAAAAGGGGGAATTGTAAGGGAATTGCCAACCCCCAGCCTCTTGGACGGCATTCACTGGTCACGACTCAGGTAAACTGAGGGGAGACTGGTAAGGCATGAACAAGATGGTGCTGGGAGGAAGGGTTCCGCCCCTGTTTTGCTCAAAGCTATTTTCCCAGGCTTTTCTGAGATCAAGGAAGCCAAAAAATGTTTTTCTTTCTTGGGGCTATGTGTCTGCCCTGGGAAGTCCTGGTTTAAGGTAGAATTGCTACCCTTTTTTATTCTTCTTTGCCTCTTTCTCCCATGTTGCATTGTGCCTGTAGCTTGATAAGACGGGCTGTACTTGATACTAAAGCAGAGCTCTGTAACTTTGTTCAAAACCCAAAAGCCCCAATTACCCAGATATGACCCCTGTTTAAAACAAAAAGGGGGAGTTGTTAGGGCCCAGCTCTGGACCGTGGCCTCCTGTGAGGGTAGTTGAGACGCCTGGAGGTGCTAACCTGCCCTTAGGGTACTGGGAACGCCTCGGTAACAGCGCTGGCTCCACCCACGGGGAGGAACATGGGAGGAGCTCGGGCTGGTAATATAACCTGGGGTAAAGGGCTTGCTCTCTCTCTTCTCTCCCTGCTTCAACATGAAAGTAATAAAGGCCGTGCATCTATCACTCGGGTGCTCTGTCTAGTCATTTCCCCTCCCTCACTGGAGGGGCCGGAGACGTCCGAAGACCGGGTAAGGTAAGTATCCAGGCGAAGGTCAGGGTAGCAGACCCTGACAAGTATTACCTGAGAGTGGGCTTGAGTGCCCCTCCCCAAACAGTTAAGCAGAGAAGTGGCAGAGGATTTAGCTCTCCACAACGCAGAATGGGAAGGAGAAATGGGTCCAAAATCCACATTATTATTTTCACTTGTGCACCAAGAGAGGAAGACAACAAAGGCCTTCCATGGATTTGCGACTCCCAGGAGGTCAAACTTTAAGAATTTGGTAATGTTCTTCCAGATAAGTTCACAACTTATGAAGCTTGGTAGGGCCTGGAAAATTATGGAACAAAATAAAAAATACATTTGAGATGTACATTCTAAATTTGATTTGAAAATCTATAGCGCAGGCAAGCATTGAATTTTCAGCACTGTGGAGAGAGACTTTGAAACAACAATTGCCCCTCACTATCTCAGTAAAAAAGACCAGAATACTTGCTGATAAAAAAGATGGAAGGAAAGGATAAGAGAGGGATTTGAAACACCTGACTATCCTCCAAGATGAGGAACCTACCACCCTTCCATCCCCCAGTCACTTGGGACTGCCTACCCTATCTTCACCATCACCTTTGCCCAGACCCATTGTGGATAATGAGTACAGATATTCTCAATGAAAAGGGAAGAGAGGTAACTAGGAACTCAGAGGAATTCAGTAGAGTAAGATTTAGTTTTATAGATATTTCAAATTGTTATTGGTAAGGGGAATATCTCATCAAGATGTGAAAGAAACTAGACAGGTAAAAAAAAGTAGGGGATATTTAAGGAAATTAGAAGTAATGAGTAGAAAGTTAAGGAAGTTGTGTAGTCTGAGTAAAGGGTTTTGAAGACATGGAAAGAGAAATGAGGAAGGGTTTTGATCTCAATCAGATGAAGATATGGAAAACTTTACTTATTCTTTGTAAAATGCAGCTTGGATTTCCCAGGCTCTGAAGCTGGGGAATGGGAATGAGAAGCTGCTGCTTAACCTTATCTGAAAAGCTTTGGGACACATGAGAGAAGGTAAGACCTACTATGTGGATACAAAAGCAATTGATCAGGCTTTTTGCTCTGAAAGGACATATGAGAAAAAGCTATAGAAAATTGAGAATGCCACCATGTGTCTTTAAAAATGAGCTTATTGATAATAATGTACTCTGTGTGTGTGTATATGTGTGTGTGTGTGTTTATGTGTGTATGTCTTTCTCTTCATTTCTGTCCCTCTGATGTGCTAACATCAAATGGGCCTGATATGAATTGAGATTTAAATGTTAATCATTAGTGATCATAAATCTGGATTTGATTGTAAAGGACAGATTAATATCTGTCCTGAAAGGAAATCAGAATGTGGTTTAAGTGTGTTCACCTATTAGGACAATTGTGATATATTAGAACTTAGTGTTAAAGTACATTTGCTAGATTTTCTATTTGGCATTAAAACATATAACTTCTAGACAATGCATGGATCAGGGAATCTTGAGTTAAAATTCAGTCTGAGAAATTTATTAGGTGTGTGTCTTCACCTCTGTTAGAAGAGAGAAAATGAAATTATAGGAATTCACCTCCCAATGTTGTCATGAGGATCAATTGATTGTAAAGTGTTTAACACAGTGTCTAGCATATGGTGGGCACTGTATACATGTTAGTGATTATTGCTATTATTATTTCTTTAATTGAATGTAATTGCTGTTTACTGGATGGTTCTATGTTGGAGTTCAAGATGTGATTCATATAAAATGCCAAAGGTGGTAAGATGATTGATTTTCTGTATGAGATAATTTAGCAATGCATCCAACTGAATTGAGGTTTGAATGATGCTCATCCCACCCATTTTACCCTCTACTGTAATAGGTCTCTCTCCTCTCTTAAATGTGAAATAATTTACCTCATTCCACTTCTCCCTTCCTTCTTTTTCCAGTATAATTCTCTTTTTCACCCTTTAATTTTTTTTATGTCATCCCTTCAAAGTCAATTTACAGCTACACCCTCTGTCTATGTATACTTCTTTAATTTGCCCAAGTAATGATACAGTTCTAAACTGTTACAAGTATCATCTTTCTATGTAGGAATGTAAACAGTTTAACCTCACAAAATAGCATATTTTCTCTTTCCTGTTTACCATTTTATGTTTCTTTTGAATCTTATATTTGAAAATTGAATTTTCTGTTGAGCTCTGGTCTTTTCTTCAGGAAATGCCTCTATTTCATTGAATATACAATTTCTCCCCCCTGAAGGATTATGCTCAGTTTTGCAGAGTAGGTGATTTTTGGTTGTAATCCAAGATTTCCAGAATAAGATGTTCCAAGCTCTCTGATCTTTGAATGTAGAAACTGTTAGATCCTGTGTAATCCTAACTATGGCTCCTCACTTTTTGAATGGTTTCTTTATGGCCAGTAGCAATATTTTCTCTTTGACTCATAGCTCTGAAATTTGACTATAATGTTCCTGGGAGTTTTCATTCTAGGATCTCTTTCAGGAGGTGATTGCTATATTCTTTCATTTACTATTTTATGCTCTGGTTCTAGGACATAAGGGAAGTTTTCCTTGACAAGTTCTTGACAGATGATATCCAGACTTATTTTTTTTAGTCATGGCTTTCAGGTAGTCTAATAGTTCTAAAATTATCTCTCCTGGTTCTATTTTCCAGGTCAGCTATTTTTCTAATGAGATATGTCACATTTTCTTCTATTTTTCATTGTTTTGACTTTGATTGATTTCTGATATTTTCAGGTTATTTTCTTCAGTGGATTTTGTACCTCCTTTTCCATTTTGTCAATTCTACTTTTTAAGGAGTTTGCCTTCTTCAATGAATTTTTGTACATATTTTTCTATTTTTTTGTATTTTCTTTACCAAGCACTTGACTTTTGTTCATGGTTCCCTTGTATAACTCTCATTTCCCCCTCACCCATTTTTCTTCTGTCTTTCTTACTTGATTTTTAAACTTCTTTCAGGTCTATAGGAATTCTTTTGGGGCCTGAGATCAATTCATATTTCTCTTTGAGGTTTCATGTGTAGGCATTTTGACTTTGCTGCCCTCTTCTGTACTTGTGTTTTAATTTTCCCAGTTATGATAGTGGTTTTCTGTGATTAGGGATTTCTTTTCTCTTTTTTGTGCCCATTTTCCAACCTATTTTGTGATTTTTAAAGTTGAACTCTGCTTCTGGGGTACAGAGGATACTATCTCAAGCTTCTCATACGTAGGGCCAGGGTCCCGGGAACTACCCTGCTATGTCAGCAATTCTGGTTCTGGAGGCTTGACTGCTGCCCCAGGGACTAGATGCCTCAAGCTGATCTGTTTTGTTTATGGACTTCTGAGGGGCCATAGAGTCTTAGTTGCTGATTTGTGCTGAGATTTGGGGCCTCCTGCTGGCTTGCTGTGTTGTGTTCTGCTTTTACCTGAGTGAGACAAACCATTCCTGCAATCCTTCTAAGTCATGCTAGGTTGGAAAATTGCTTTATCTTGTCCTTTTGTGGGTTCCACTGCTCCAGAATTCATTGTGAAATGTCTTTTAAAGTCATTTGGATGGGAATTTGGGAAAGCTCAGGTAAGTTCCTGCTTTTTCTCTGCCATCTTGACTTTACCTCTATGGGTATATTTTTATGAGAAAAATGATAATGATATGTGGGGAAAATGTGCAAAGAATAAAGCTTATAAAATCTTCTTATTTGCTAACTTACTAGATTTATTGGAACCATCTAGTCCTAAACTCTTGCAAACCCTATGCAAGAATTTATTGTATTGTGAAATTCCTACTGAGTAAATGAGATACAAACACTTCTTGCATAAAATGGGGTGGAATTTTCAAGTCTCTTTATAATGTAGAGTGAGTTTCAGGTAAGATTATTTGCCTGTCACTTGTGGAGCTTATGCCATTATTACTGGAATAGTGTATATTGAAATTGTATCTTAAACCAATTTAGTCTTAGCAAATTGTAGTCTTAAAGATTTATTTTTGCTTTAAGGGGTGAATACACAACATACGAACAAATGAATATCCATTACTCTAGAGTTTTACTGCAATTGGCTAATGTTCTTTTTCTAGAGTTGTGAATAAACTATCATGTATTCATTATTTATGTGGGATGCCAGAGCATAATTATTTTCTTAATTTTGTGATGAATTTTATATTAAGATGAGTTTGGCCTCCAGAAGAAGAAGAAAAAGAAAAGAAAGAAAAGTATATGGAGTACATTTTTAAAGGCCCAATAAACATTATTATTGCAACACTATGAGAGGAATAATAACTTAGTCCTATGCATTGCTTGAACCTTACTCTCATTGGAATTGGCTCAAAGAGGGAATAACATACACAATCATTTGGGTATAGAAATCTATTTTACCCTTTAGGGAAGTAGAAGCAGAGTGAGCTAAGGATCAGGGGTGACCCACAGAAGGTAGGATAGATTAGGAGAGATGATGGTCAAAAGTAAATGCTGGTGAGGAGAGGAAAGGTGAAAGAAGAGAGAAAAAAGAGGAAAATAGGATGGAGGGAAATAATACAGTTAGTAATCATAATGTGAATGTGAATGGAATGAATTCACCTATAAAACAGAAGTGGATGGCAGAGTGGTTTAAAAACTTGAATCCTACAATATGTTGTTTACAAGAAACATACCTGAAGCAGAGAGACAAGGTAAGGTGTTGGAGCAGAATCTATTCTACTTCAGCAGAGGTAGTAATCTGACAAAGTAAAAGCAAAAATAGATCTAATTAAAAGAGATAAGGAAGGAAACTACATTTTGCTAAAGCTGTAGACAGTGAACATGGACCATAGACAATGAAGTAAAATCAATATTAAACATATATGCACCCAGTGGTATAACTTCCACATTCTTTTTTTTAGCATCAAGTATCTTACTTTTTTTTTAAAATATATACTTTGTCTCTCTGCTTCAGGTATGTTTCTTGTAAACAACATATTGTAGGATTCAAGTTTTTAAACCACTCTGCCATCCACTTCTGTTTTATAGGTGAATTCATTCCATTCACATTCACATTATGATTACTAACTGTATTATTTCCCTCCATCCTATTTTCCTCTTTTTTCTCTCTTCTTTCACCTTTCCTCTCCTCACCAGCATTTACTTTTGACTATCATCTCTCCTAATCTATCCTACCTTCTGTGGGTCACCCCTGATCCTTAGCTCACTCTGCTTCTACTTCCCTAAAGGGTAAAATAGATTTCTATACCCAAATGATTGTGTATGTTATTCCCTCTTTGAGCCAATTCCAATGAGAGTAAGGTTCAAGCAATGCATAGGACTAAGTTATTATTCCTCTCATAGTGTTGCAATAATAATGTTTATTGGGCCTTTAAAAATGTACTCCATATACTTTTCTTTCTTTTCTTTTTCTTCTCCTCAGTAAATTTTTGTATCCTCTTCCTTCACCCCCTCCCTCCAATTTGACCAATATCTTTTCCTGTTTGGCCAATTCTACTTCTTTCTTTTGTTTTTTTAAACATTCCTTCTTGAATTTATTATACATTTTAAAGTAAGGCAAGTTGTACACAATAGAGACCTGGAGTTTTGTATGCACATTACACTATGTCTATGGACATTTCTATTTTATTTGCTGTTTGTTAGGATGAAAAAACAAACAAATCAAGATACAAATTGGGGGATAATATGTAATATAAAGTATATACAGAATAAATAGAAGGTCATTTGAGAGAAAAATGCACTGGTGGGGGATGTAGGGAGAATTTGGGGAAAAAAATTAGGGAAAATTAGAAGGTAGGACTTTAGTACACTTTTAAAATATATATATTTATTTATTTTTAGTTTTCAACATTTACTTCCATGAGATCTAGAGTTTTAAATTTTCTACTCCTCCCTTGCCTCCCCCTCCCCCAAGATGGCATGCAATCTGATACAGGCTCTACATATACATCCATATTCAACACATTTTCACAATAGTTATGTGGTAAAGAACATTAGAATTAATGGAAGATACTATAAGAAAGAAGAAACAAAATAAAACAAAAAAAGAGCAAGTAGTATGCTTTGATCTACATTCAGACTTCATAGTTCTCTCTATGCATGTGGATAACATTTTTCATCCTGAGTCTTTTGGAGTCGTCTTACATCCTTGCATTGCTGAGAAGAGCTAAATCTATCAAAGTTAGTCCTCATACAACGTTGCTCTTACTGTGTACAATGTTCTCCTGGTTCAGCTTACTTCACTCAGCATCAGTTCATATAAGTCCAGGTTTTTCTGAAGTCTGTATGCTCATCATTTCTTATAGCACGATAGTATTCCATTGCATTCATATACCACAACTTATTCAGCCATTCCCCAGTTGATAGGTATCCCCTCAATTTCCAATTCTTGGCCACCACAAGGAGAAATGCTATAAATATTTTTGTACATGTGGGCCCTTTTCCCATTTTCTATGATCTCTTTGGGATATAGACCTAGAATCAGTATTTCTGAGTCAAAGGTTAGGTACAGTTTTACAGCCCTTTGGGCATAGTTCCAAATTGCTCTCCAGAATGGTTGAATCAGTTCACAACTCTACCAACAATGCATTAGTGTTCCAATTTTGCCACATCTTCTCCAATATTTATCATTTTCCTGTTTTGTCGTTAGCCATTCTGATAGGTGTGATGTGGTACCTGAAAGTTGTTTGATTTGTATTTCTCTAATCAATAGTGATTTAGAACAATCAATAGCTTTAATTTCTTCATCCGAAAACTGCCTGATCACATCCTTTGACCATTTATCAATTGGGGAATGGCTTGTACTCTGATAAATTTGACTCAGTTTCCTATGTATTTCTAAAATGAGACCTGTATCAGAAACACTGGCTAAAAATTTGCTTCCCAGATTTCCGCTTCCCTTCTAATCTTGGCTGCACTGACTTTGTGCAAAATCTTTTCATTTTAATGCAATCAAAATTATCCATTTTGCATTTGACAATGTTCTCGATATCTAGTTTAGTAACAGATTCTTGCATCCTCCATAAATTGGACAAGCAAACTCTTCTTTGCTCTTCTACTCTACTTATAGTATCAAACTTTCTATCTAAATCATTTTGACTTTATCTTGGTATACAGTGTAAGATACTGGTCTATGCCTAGTTCCTGTATACTATTATCCCAATTCTATTTCTCAAGACATTATTCTCTTCGTTGGTTTTTTTCTTACCTCTTTTGACATTTGGCCTATTCTGTCTTTTAAGGTGTTATTATCTTCATTTTTTTGTTCTTCCTTTACCAAGCTGTTGACTCTTTTTTCATTATTTTCTTGTATCAGTCTCACTTTTCTTCCTCATTTTTCCTCTCACTCTTTTACTTGATTTAAGAATCCTTTTTGAGTGCTTCCATGGCCTGAGAGCAATTCATATTTTGCCATGGGTATAGCAGGTTTTACTTTGTTGCTTCTTCTGAGTTTGTGTTTTGATCTGCCCTGTCACCCTAGCAACTTAGAATGTTCATTTACTCAGACCATTTCTTGACTTTTAACTCCATGCTAAGGTGAAGCTTTTCTTCCAAAGTAAAAGGTCATTGTTCCAAACTTTAGGTTTTTCTGTGCAGCAGTTTTCAGAGATTATTTTGGAGACTTATTTCTTTCAAGGTGGGATGATCTAGTGAGAGGCATACTTACTACTCTTCTGGTGTAGTTTGGTCTGTGTACTACCAAAAGCTCCCTTGAACTGTGACCAGAATCTCAGTTCCTCCGTAACCATAAGCTTTGGTGTGCTAGTGCTCCTCCTTGCCCTAGAATGCTACCCAGATCCAAATATGGGCAATACAACAGAGTCCTGCCCTCGGTGCTAATAAAGGGATCCCCATAATCCATTTCTGATGAGTTGTCTAACCCCTTTATTGTCTGTGGGATGATTGGTCTGGAAATTGCTATTGCCACCATTGATTCAGTCACCCCAAGCCTACTGATGGTTTGCTGGGGTGGGGTCTGTATTCCATTCTTACCCTTGCATAACAGACTTTTCCTGTTAACTTAAGTTGTCTTGGATTGGAAATCATTTTACCCTTCTTTTTGTGGATTCTGCCACTCCAGAATTTGTTTTGAGTCATTATTTAAAGTTGCTTGGAGAGGTTCAGGGGATAGTCTCTTCTTATTCCCCACCATCTTGGCTCTGCCCTCCTATGACTCTTGCCTGAAATCAAAGAGAACTAGGGGATGCTTTATCCTGACATACCTGTGTTGATTCATTCTGTGCCCTTATGTTTGGATCTGGGGGACCAGTTTTGATACTATTATAACCATGTACCTTCTTCCTCTCACAGCAAATTTTTATTATCAAGGCAGGTGAACAGTGGAAGTTTATTTATTCCATGGTCTAAATAAGAGTTATACTCGCCATATGTCTGAGATTAAATCCCTGAAGTATCTCACATTTCAGAATCATATAGGAATGATTAGACAAAAATGAAGGAGCTTGTAAAACAAAAATATGGCTCTTAATTTGTTGGGTTAAAGTCAGAAAGTTATTCTCTTTTTGTTTTAAGAAATAGAAGTGCAGTGCTGTCAGTTATGCTAGTAGAGAGTAATTTATGAGCTCTCTTGTATTACCTTAATGGAAAATCCGATTTTACTTAAGGATGATATTTACTCTATGTTTAGTCTATGTTTATTGACTATATTTATGTCCATTTGAACATGGTTATTAACTGAACATGTTTTACCATAGTTTATTCCATATAAACTGTTCTCTGTATACAGTTTGGGATAATTATATTTATATATCCCATCCCAAGTCCTTTGTTGTTTGTTATTAAGCATCTTGAAGGACATTCAGTTGTGTAAAGTTGAACCCAAGGATGAAAACATCTACCTAAAATGAGATTGGGTAGCTACGTATTTATGTATAGAATTAGATTGTTACAGTATCTTCTACTGCTAAAGGGGAAATTAGTACAAGTGAAAAAAGAGCAATAAGATCTAAAGATTATATATGTCCACCATAAATGGTTCTATATACAGTCTTGCATGTGTGTGGCCTTGCACATATCATGATAATAAGTTCTAGAAATTGGGTTTAGGATTTTACATATACTATTGCACTGAAAATGTAAAAGAGACATAGTGGTACGTGATAAGTGAAGGGCTATGTGACAATTGAATTTTCTGAAGTTTCAAGCTTCTTAATTTATGTTCTTCTTAAAGCTTTCTTATCAATAGGATTAGAAACATAAATTATTAGTTACTTTTCACCACATGATCTAGTTATTGGGAAAAGCAAATTTAGGAGGGTGTACTAAATTGTATTGAGTCCCATTACTGACAGATTTTAGTAGAATCACCCAGAATTCTATAGATGACTTGGAGCCAGAGAAGCAAATCCTGGGAAGAGATCACTCCAGAACTGCCTGGGAAGGAGACTTATTTTGGAAAGTTTTGAGGAAGATGTTTCCAGGAACCAGACAGTTCTATGTGACATTTAGGACTCAAAGTGAAATATGCTGATTAACTCAACACTGGGGATCGGATAACTGGGTTAAAAGGAGGTTTGATGTTATATTTGATGACCATTATTATATTACTTTAGTCTTTTGTTTCATTTTATTTATGTTATTGGGTTTTCCTAGTGACCTTACTCTATAAAATTAGTACATGGTGTTCGGTCTAAATGTCTTGATCTGTAACATTCATTAGTTTACATACAGGGCCTATTTAACAATGTTTGTCTCCTTAGGGGGTACATGAAATTGTGACTCTTTATCTAAGTTTATTCAGCTTGATGACATTGTTGGAAACATATGATTCATGATATCTATTTCCTATTATAAGCTTAAGTCCTCTAGTTTACAGCCACTAATTTGGCCCAAGCAAAGCAGAGATTAGGATGATCCAATGTAGGACAAAGGCATAATATAAGACTGAATGTTATACTGAATCATATATGTTTTGTTTTATCATTCAGTTGTTTCCTTATGAATCCTTAGCATTAAATAAGGCAATTATTGAAAGATATGCTCACTCAGGAATCCACTGTTTCCAGACCTGCTTGTCAGTCAGTGTTGGGGGAGGCATCACTCAGTCCTCTGACAGTCCCCACAGTCAAGTCATCCCCCTTACCTGTTTCTACTTAGAAATTTTCATGTACTTCTATCTTGGGAAGAAGCTGAGAGGTAAGAACCTGACCTGTTTTGCTGGTGTGGACCTATCCAAATTTTCTTTATCCCTTCACAATAGTTATTAATAAAAGTTGGCTCCATCTCTTAGCCATCATATCTCAAGCTATCAGCTCATCAATGTGCTAGAACCTTGATTTGCTTATGATAAACTCTTTAATTCTCTTTGTGTTGAATTTTGGCTAGTCAATCAGGGTGAGAGCTTAAACAAAGATTTTTCCTTTCAAGGGAGTATTCTACTTGACTATTGAACTGAGAGAAAAAAATAGGAGTATAGATAGAAAATTAGATAAAAGAAAGAAATGTGCAGAAATTAATAAAGCAAAACTATAAAATCAGGGAAAAGGAAGCCTTCCACCCTCCCATTGGTGGTCCCTTTCCCTGATTTTATAGTTTTGCTTTATTAATTCCTTGAAGTTTCAAGGAATATAGCTGGTGGGAAAAGGGTTTCTTTAAAATAGATTAAGCTAAAACAACTGAAGAGATGAAGTACTGTCTTTACAAAGAAAGAAAGAGAAAAAAACCCTAATTAATAATAAGTTGGATTCTGCATTTTCTTAGAACTGATTTCCTGGTGCTAGTCCCTCTTAAAGATTCCAGGCATCATGGTCTCATTTGACTCAATAAAATTAGGTCACCAGTGTAGAGTCATCAATCCCTCCAGGAAGGGAAACATTTTTCAAGTCTCTGAACATCAGAGTATGGCAACATGAGAGAGAGTTCATGTAGCTATGGAGGTCAGTAAAAGTATACTGGAGTCTTTCTCAGGTCAATATTTCTGATTAGTTCCAGCTTCAGAAACAGAGGAAAAAGATTTTGCATGGTCAGTAAACCCACATCACTTATCTGACGCTCAGGTACCTAGTCCACTGTATTTACAAAGGAAGGTACAATGGAAGGAAAGAACATGTTCATATTCAGCTCCCTGTATACAGTTTGCCATCAGTCACCAAGTTCCATCAGCTTTCCTCATAGGCTATATAGGGTTATAAGGAAAGCTAGTGTAGTAAAGTACTCCAGGCTCCTTCACATCGAGGACTTATATGGAAGAAAAGGAGAAGAGAATAAGCATCTATATTAAGCAGCTACTATGAGCCAGGCATTGTGCTAAGAACTTTACAAATATTTCCTCATTTGATCCTCAAAACAACTGCATGAGGTAGAATGAAGGAACTGAGGTAAACAGAGTTTAAGTGATTTTCTCAGGTTCACACAACTAGGACATATCTGTTTGAAAGGATTTTATCTGAACATTTTCACTCAATATTCATAATGCCATTAGCCTATAATTTTCCACCTATGTTTTAGATTTCCCTAGCTTAGGTACTAGGACTATCTTTGTCACATAAAAGGATTCTGACAGGGTACTTTCTCTATTTTTGACAATAACTTGTGAATTGTGAGTAATAATTGCTCTTTAAAAATTTGATATAATTCTTCCATGAAGCTATCAGGTATTCTTTGGTATTTCCTTTACACTTAGTTCAATTTCCTTTCCTGCAATTTCGTTATACAAGAATTCCATTTGGTTTTCTGATAGGTTGGGTATTTTGCATTTTTGATGGGATTCCTCATTTTCTTTTGCGTATACAGTGTTGCTGTTTATAACATGTATAACTGTGTATAACTGTGCATCACATGTTCTGATTATTATTTTTTATTTCATCTAGTTTTATTGTCATTTTATCTTGCTCATTTGTTGTTTTATTGCTTTGATTTTTTGCCCTCTTTTAAAAATCAGATTAACTGAAATTTTATTGTTTTTTTTAGTCATTTTGAAGAACCAGTCTTTAGGTTTATTTATATCTACAAGTTTTCTGATTTCCAATGTGTTTATTTCTCCCCTAATTTTTAATATTATATCTTTTGTGTTTATTTTAGATTTGCTTACTTATTGGCTTTTTAATTTTTAAAATCCAAAATCAGTTCATTAATTCTCTCTTCTAATTTGTATTTTCATACAGAAAACAGTTTTCCCTGGAGGACTGCATTAGCTATATCCAAGAAATTTTGGTATGTTGTTTCATCATTATCATTTTCTTTCACATAACTGTTTGTTCTTCGACTAGTCACTGTTTCGGATTTCATTGTTAAGTCTCCATTTGTGTCTATGCTTTTTTTTGGTGGTGTCTGAACCAATGACCATTTTTTTTAAAGAAATCACATTATAGTCTGTAAAAGAAGTCTTTGTTATTACTGCCTTTCTTATATTTGTAATACATGGTCAAGTTTGTAAAAGTTCCATGAGTTATTGAGAAACATGAAATATTTTTTTGCAATCCATTTAAAAGATGCTTTATTTTAACTCTGGTTGTTCTTGAAATTTTGTTCATTTATATATTTTCTCTTTTGTTATCTTTCTCTTAGATTTATCCAAAACAGGGAGACATTGAAATCTCTTCTCACTATTGTGTTATTATGTCTTTTTTGTCCAGCTAATGGTTCCTTTATGAGTTTTTGAGTCATTTGGAACATATAAGTAGATTATTGATACTGATTTTCTATCTATGGTTCTTTTCAGCATAATGTAGTTTCCTTTTATAAATCTCTTTTCATTTTTTGACTGCTTCTGCTTTACCAGATATCATAAAAGCAACTCCTGTTTATTTTTTAATTCACTTGAGGCATAGACATTTTTTTCCACCTCCTCAGTTTCATATTGTTTACATCTTTGTTTTCTAAATGTGTTTCTTGTAAACACCAGATTGTAGGGTTTTGTTTTCTTATCCAATCTGTTGCTCTTTTTCATTGTATTGAATTGTTAAATCCATTCACATTTAAAGATATGAGATTTAGGTTTATATTTTCCTCCATTTGTCTCTAATACTAATTTTTTAAAGCTATTATTTTCCCCCTTTCCTCTGTAAACATAGTACTATGTTCTTCCAGTTACTTTAGCTTGACATTTTTCAAAGGTGGCCCTATTCCTTCATATTCTCTTCTCCTCGTGCCTAATCTCTCCCTCACTCTCAGTTGTTACTCCTTTTCTTTTGAAATTTTGCTTATTGGTTCTTTTTTCTGTCCTGATATTATCTGGTTGTTTAATTCTTCCCCTCTTTTTCTCCCTCATTAGTTAAGTAGATTCCCCTTTCCTCTCCTCTCCGTCAGCTAGTTTTGCTAATTTGCTTTTTAATTTTCATTTATCACATCCCTTTCCATAAAGAGTTTCTATCACTCCCTCTCTTCATTCTTTCTCTTCTCTTTCTGTCTACCCTAGACCCTCATTCTCAGATTTATAACTCCTACAATTAACTAGCCTCACCTGAATTGTCTGCATTCTTCATGGAGCCGAAACTTCCAAGGTTTCTTTTCTTGATTTTTTCCCTCTAAGCAGTTCCTGCCACTACCTTATGGAGCTTGCCTTGTAGATTCCCCTTTCCACTACTCCTTTCTCCCAGAAAAATTTCAGTCCCTTCAGACGACAGAGAAGATGCTACCCATGGTAGGATCCCCTCTTAATTCCTCATTATTCACCCTAATACTGACCTATCCCCTTCCCCTGATCCCTTTCTTTTCTATTTACTAAAACTTCTCCTTAGGTTTATGCCCTCCCATTCCCCCTGTACTAATTGTCTCCAGGAATTCTAACTCACTCCCTCCTAAGACAGGATGAATGGCCCTTTTAAGCACCAAATCCCTCCAGACAACACCCAGTACAAGGTCCCTATCTTCTTTCACAAATTTCTCTCCACCCATTGGAGCATTTCTCACTAGAACCTCTTTCAGCCATCAAAACAAGGCCTCCCTACTTTTTTCCCTTTTCCAATTTACTCCCCACCCACTGCCCTCTTCCTAAGAGACCATAGGGATCACCTTGTTAGGAAGTGTCTAAAACTAGATTTAAGTCAAGTTTTCAAGACTGAGCCTAATGTTTTATTCATTGCTCTTTACCTTTCATCACTGTCTAGGGATCTGACATTGATATGAGTTAAAATTGGGTTCATCTAAATTATAGTAAGTAATGTCCAGCCTCAGATTTCTTGTTTCAAGTCTTTAGTGCACAAAGCAGCTTCTGAAGAAATCTCTTTTATATTTCCTGACCAATGCAGCGTCTTTTGAGCCATGTAGAAAATCCTAGCTTCTTTGACTTACAAAAAAAAAGTACTACAGATTTACTTGGTGTCCTATGTGATGTTAGTTGAATTTCCTCTCTTTGAAATTGAATGTTGACAGATCCAGGAGCCTCATTTATAGCACACTACTATCTGACCTGTAACTAATGACTAATGATTCTGTTAGAGTTGTCTGCTGTACTATTAGATCATTACTATTATACTCTATCAAACTGAATGTACAGCAATTAGAAATGTTTGAAATAACTGATTTTGCTTTGCTTCAGTAGCTGGCTATGGAGCAAATGGATTTTCTTTGTGCTTTGTGTTTTTACTTCCCATCCTTCTTAATATAGTGTCTTTCCTTTGTTGACTATTTTCAATTTATTCTGTATATAGTTGAACGTAGTTCTTTGCACACTAACTCCCTTATTAAACAGTGAGCTCCTTGAGAGCAGGGACTGTCTTTTGCCTTTCTTTGTAATACCAGTATTTAGCACAGTGCTTGACACATATTAAGTGCCACTTAGTAAATGCTTACCAATTGATTGACTGATATATCATATTTATCCATAATATTTGATTGACATGGCAACATATTTTATCAAGTACTGCATAAAGGCTATGCTAGGCTATATATGCTAGCTCATTTTCATAATGCTATCACTGTCATCATCAAAGGAATTTCCAGTTGTATACTGGTGCCCTTCAGTGCTTTATCACATAAAAAAATCCATATCATTATTTATAATCATAGCACAAAGATATAAATAGTGGTATGAAATTTCAAGCCTTTTCTGTGTGGATTAGTGTAACACAGTAGAATTTTTGCAAAGAGGAACTTGGGGGGGCACAATCCCTCTCCTCCTTTTTTACCACCTTAGCTTCTGGGAGTCAGTATGTATGGGGTGGGATGGATAAGGGATTGGTTTCATAGCTTAGCTTGGTTCCCACAGAGCACAGTCCCAGTTCCAAGTACAGGCCTCTCTTGGGGCTGAAGTCTCAGGCCCTTTGACTTCTCAGCATTTCCAGGACTGCCTACTTGGCATGAAATCCTAGCTCCAAGGTCACCGTGGCTCAAATTCCCAGGTTCACCTCCAGAACCTGAAACTAAGGACAAATGACACAAAGCAGAAAGAAACATTCTAAGACCTATTTCTTGGAGCTAGGGTAAAAGAGGGAAGGCAAGGGAAAAGTTAGTCCTTTCTCTTTCTCTCACTAGTTCAGTTCATGCCAATCACGCTGAAAAGAAAACAGAAAGAGAGAATCACTTAGGTATACTACCTTTAAAGATGTAAACAGTCAATGAAGGAGGCTACACCAAACAGTGATATGTGGCATAATGAGTTTCATGTTAGGCAAACTGAACATGCTAAAAGCTGATTTCCATTAGTACTAGTCTCTCTGTTATGCTCATAGGTCCTGTGGCAACCCATACACACACTCTAGTTTATCGAAGAGGACTATTTTGAAAATTTTCATTGACTATTTCCCATACTTAGAATGTTGTCCTTGAAAGTCCTCTAAATCTTACAACCCCTGACTTCATTCTAAATCTAACTCAAGTACTAAGCTTCTAGAGGATTTTCCTAATTCTCTTAGTAGTTTTGGTCCCTTCCCAGTTCCCATCATTTCATGATGAAGAGTTGTATAGTGCTCTTTTCCATACTCCATTGCCACGCTAGCATGGTCAACAAAGTGATCTTGTTCCTGCATCCATGAATACCTTATTTGTTTTATATTTCCTTTCCTGAGGAAGTAACAGAATATTAATCTTGAGGTGAACATTTTCAAGCCTGGAGGCAACTGTAGCAGCAAAGCAATATTCACAGAGCCTTCTGCAGCTATGAATATGCCAGTACAGTTCTGAATTGCAAAATATAAAAGACTCTCCACATGGAAGATAGAACCAAAACATTCATTCATACAACAGAATGCCAAATCCTAATACTAGAAAACCAAATCCATCATAGCAACAAAAAAATCTATATACAATAACAATTCAGGGGGCAGGTACTACCATACCTAAGCTTCCTTCTCTTAGGGTTCTCACAAGTCAATTCCCTTAAACAAATAAGACCCCCTTAAACAAAATCACAAACAACCTCTTCCACTCATGCTAGTTGCTGCCTGCTCTCTCTTTCCCAACTCTGGACTGCTCTGACTCACTTCTTGCTCTTCCTCTTCCTGCTTTGCCTGTTCAGGAAACTTCCTACCACAGGCTCCATGTGACTCATACTTCCATGTGACCCAGGAAAGTCACATAAGCCTAGTAATGGATGTGATTACTAATAGTAACTGTTTCTATTTTACCTGGGAACACAGAGGGTCTCCCCCTCCCAATCTGATTTTTTTTTTTATTAAAGGAGCCATCCCTTGGGTAACTACTTAAAGAAACCTATTCATTGAATGGCTGTATCTCAATCAAAGTGAGAATGTGATAAGACCTTAGCCTGAAAGGGCCAGAATCTCACATTGCATCCTGGGCCATCTCCAGTCATCCTGATGAATATCTGGCCACTGAACTCAGATGGCTCAAGAGAAGAAAGTGAGGTTGGTGACCTTGCACAGCCCTCCTCATTCAAATCAAAGTCAACTGCAAGTCATGCCAGCATCTTGATGTCATGGTCCTCTTTGAGAACGAAGAACAAACACATGGATGGAAAAGATCTTCCCATTTAAATTACCACTACAGCAACCCTGTGAGTCAAAGATGTCTAGAGATCCTATCTGGCTGAAGTTAAATGGCAGCAGAGGAAGAATCCCCAGAAGGTACTTTGGTGTTGCAGAGAATAGCCACTAATAAAAGGATCAGAATAGCCTGACTGCTTTTAGCAGCAAGACACTACTGGTCATTGTTTGGATGGTGCTAAGCCCAGGCAAAATATAAGATGCCTAATGAACAATCCTAAAATCATTTCATAATCTGAAAAGATTTAAGTATCAGTCTCCCAGCAGATTATAACTGTAGTTATGTTGCTACTAATCCTATTAATTGTTTAGTCAACACATTCTGTGAATTTTTAATGTAACATTTCTTACCACTTTGCCTCTGCTGCCCTGACTGGTTTCAATTCCAAGGAACAAGATGCCCCTCCCAGAATAAGCTCATCATTTCTAAACTTGTCACTATGCTACTAATTCAAGTCTTAATTGATATCACCCTGCTCAGACTCTTCTCCCCTCTAATTGGAGGATGAGAGGGTATAATACTTCCTAATGCTTTCCTTTATAGAGAGCAAAGACTGGAGTCAGCTCGTGCCATTTTGCACCTGCTGCCCTGTCCAGTTTCAACTGGTGCCCTGTTGTCTCCTCCTAACCCATCCCTCACTCCTTTTCTGCCTCCTTGTGTATATTGTCTCCTTCTTTAGATGGTTAGCTTTTTGAGAACTGGGACTTTGTTTTTATTAATTTTATTCCTAGTACTTGGCACAGTGCCTAGCACGTAGTAGGTGCTTAATAAATTTATATTGGATTGTAGAAACAAGCTACCTATCCCATGTTGAGTAGCTTTCTACTTCCATTCTTTTGGAGGTAATCCTGGGCATGAAACTAAGCCTAAACTATAAGTGATATTATCTCAAGGTACTAGATTATGGTTTAATAAACCAAAGATAAGAACAAGGAACATAACTCCTCTCATTAGAAGCCAAACTCACTCAGGACTGAATCTAAACCACAAGACTGGGTCCAGAGGGTTGTAAAGAAAGTGCCTGTGTGGGTACAGCAAAAGGTCTTCAAGATTAGGGAAAAAAACATGCCCACTTGACATGAAACATTTTTCATTGTGGGTAGCTTCCCACTTAAGGGGAAACCCCCATGTGGTAAATTAGACACTGAATACTTTAATTCATGAGAGGATTTTTATTGAAAATTGAAACTCTGAGGTGACTTGTTTTGTAACATATAGATCTTTTTTCACATAAAAATGAGAAATTTTCTCTTCATTACCAGTGTACTAATTATTCTAAAACTTAGACTTATATAACAATTGCTATTTTGTATCTCGTATTTTAGAAGACATTAACTAAGTTCTTTGCTCTCTTGAACTGAGAGATGTTCTACAAACACACACTAGAGCTATTGTAAACCAGGTTCTTTACTTTGATATTATTTCTCTCAAACTTTTATTTGCCAAAATGGAAGATGAAATAGAAAAAAAAGTGAAATGAAAGGCCTAAGAGCTAAATGCTGTTTAATCAGAAAAAGGTATGTTTGTTTCTACATGGATTTTCTAACATGGAAAAATCAACTCCATATAATTCTTATTGGCTCACAGATTTCAAGGGAATTTTTTTTAAACAGCCTATATCTTAAAAAGCGCATACCACTGAGGATCTATGTGGTTAGGTGAAGGTTCTAATTTGTTAGGGAAAAAAATCTTCCCTGTGTGACATATGGGAACAGCATTGAGAAAATGGGATTTGGATTCCCTGTATTTTTTCCTACTTCAACCCAACCTTACTGATGGGACAAACTATACGTCTGAAAAGAAAAACACGATGAGGAGCCCCAGTGCCATTACTTTGGAGTGCTGTGAGGTGGAGAATGAAAAAGCCATTGGTCTCAGTTTTATTGCCACAATGGCCTTTTATGAGAGGGATTAGATATGCCTGCAAATGGTGCAGCATTCAACGCTGCCCTGGACAACAATTTGGAAAAAGGATGATAAAAATCAGTTTGTCATAAGGTTAAATCACCAAAGACCTGCTATATTGGCTTTTTAGATTGTTTTTCATTTGGAAAGGAGATGAAAAAGAAAGAAAGAAATATGAGCTAGAAGCTGATATTTTTCATGTTTTTCCTTTTCATTGTTGCATTTAGAAAACATGTCGAGAAAGTTGAAGCATTAAGATCAGTCTTTGCCCGTTGAATGAAAGACTATTAAGAGTGTGACTCACCTACTAAATGGAAATCTGCCTTCAAAGACTATTTTACTGCCTAATTATATATACACAAAATGTAGCTGTCTGTTTCAATCAAATCATAGGAAAAGGAATCAAACTCCTCTTAAAATGCAATTTTCATGGTATGTTATAACCTTAGAAATGCTGCTAATGCAAAAGGAGGAAGTACAGCTGCAAGATACAGATAAGGTTCTAGAATTGTCTTTCTTTTAATCATTACTTTATAGAGACATTATACCTCCTACTCAGATTAGGGATATTTTGAGTTCTCTCTCTCTTTTTTGCCCCCTCCCCCCTCCTGCTTTCATAGTAAGCTAGATGATTGGCATTTTACTGCAGTTAGAAGCTATGGAAGTAATCTTTAAGGAGTCGCTAAAGCTATGAACTTGCAGGGGTACTCAAGGGAAGACATCCAAGCTACTGTTTTGAATTGAATATTGTTGCCCAAGTGAAGGTTGCTAAAGCACAAAACAGGGGGCAAGAAATAACAAAATATCTGATCTCGAACAAACTATTCACAAAATATTATTTAAGTATATTCTTTACATAGTTGCCAACCTTAATTTCTTTTACATTTAAGGTACATTTTCATTATTGCAATTCATCTTAAAATGATTCAGTATTGTATACAATTTATTTTTCTATCATTTTATGTGCATGAGTTTTCAGAATAACTTTAAAATATTTTATTAACATTACTAATTAACTTTTATAGGTTCAAATAACCAAAAAGAAATAGCTTAGTATGTATTTAACTACTGGCCAAATTTTTTCTAATACTGAGGAGTGTTGGATTTATCACAAAAGAACTGCAAGTACCTAACTAAAATGACATTGAAAGTTACTCACATTTCTGAGAAAGCTCGTCATTGAATGTGAATACACACCAGAAATTCTTCCATTTTATTCCTATTCTACTCTGTTTCTAACTCTTCGTTACTATTTGGGATTTGTTATATATAAAGGCAGCTAGATAGAGCAGTGAAGTCAGGAAGACCTGGTTTCAAATCCAGTCTCAGATACTTACATGCTAGGGGCTTAACTTATGTGTCTCAGTTTTTTCATGGAGATAATAATAGCACCTACTTCCCAGGGTTGTTCAGAAAATAAAATGAATATTTGGGAAGTGCTTTGCAAACCTGAAATTTACATATATATATATATATATGTGTGTGTCTGTGTGTGTGTGTGTGTGTGTGTGTGTCTGTGTGTGTGTGTGTGCGCGCGCATGTTATTATTAATAGGAGTAGGAGTATAAGCAACTCATAGACAAAAATTTTTGAAATTTCTGATGCTAGCTGTTTCCTAAACCTGTGGCAGTTTCCTTAAAAATCATTTTATTTGTTTGGTTGACAGGGGTGAGGGAGAAGTGGGGCGGAGTTACATATGCATAATGATGTGTCATGTGTCAAGTCCTATCTTTTTGTCGTAAGATTCCTCCCTTGTCCTTTGATTTCCATTTCCATTGGCAGTAGTTGAACTCTAGATCCTTAGTACCCCACGCACTAATTTTGAAAATTGTATCCTCACTTGTCTATGCTAGACAGCACTACAAAGTTATTTTTTTACATGAATAAGATAGGTAGGCAGTTAACAATCCCAATAGATTAAGGACCCTGGGGAAGGTTCCTGAAGAGTGTATAGCTGGTGAAGTGAACTTGACAAGTGAACTAGATAAGTCTTCTTCACAAGATGAAGTTGTATGGTATATTAGTATATACATATGTGTGTGTGTGTGCTTACAAAGAATATAAGTGGCCAAATCTCTTTCTAACTCTTATGAAAAAATAACCATTATAGTCCTTGAAAAGGACATCTATCTTTCTCTTGTCTATCCTGATTATATTTCTAGTGGCAACAAAACTCCATTTACTACAATTGAGATTCAACAATGGGTCCTCAAATCCAGAAATTACATGGGTCTTCTATTTCACAGACTACCCTCAAGTGGCAGGCATTGTGGAATGATGGTGGGGGGTAAAGCATTTGAATGACTCTCTAATGACATATGCAATCTCTTTTTGGCCAGCTGGCTTGGGAAGTCTACATTTGGGACAGTTCCATCCTCTACAAGAGGATTGAATGTTGGCCAGCCCATTATTAGGGAATGAAGAAAATGAAGATATTGTTACAACTAGTGATATGTAATCCAATGGCTACAAAACCAGATTCCTACTATTTCTTTTATTAAACTGAAGTCACTTCAAAGAAGATAAAATAGTTAGCAATATTTTGGAGGTTAGACAATTTAAGTCTAACCAGGCAGGGCAAAACTGATACCAATTTGAATAGCATGGTCCCGTCTGGCTATATTTTGATATTCTAGCTAAAAAATAAACTATCTTTTATATTTACCCCACTTAAGGCTTTACATGCCATCTCTTGGACAGCAAATTTGCTGTGTAGGAAATCTAGACATATCACATAACAGCTATCTCGAATAGTAGTTGCAGAAGCAGTAGGGTCATCCCACAATCTGGTAGAATATAGCAGGTAGCAATAAATGGGTCCAAGCAGAGAAAGTGAGCTTAGGAGAAGAGGGAAACTGTGTATCTTGTCATTAGTCCATCTACAAGCTGTCCAGGAAGGAGGTGATCACACCTAGAAGAGAAGATGTGAACTGGTGGAGAGGAGAATCTTAGAACCTCCTTCACACTTTCTTACTTTATCTCCACATATAATACCAGATACTACATAGGAACAAGCTGAAACACGCTAAACTTACTCCCTTTGTTCTTTTTTTTTGCACTTAACCATAGTTTAAATATATTTAATTATTCTTATAAGATTGAAATATTTGAGTTATTGGTATATGTATTATATTTTTTATTTATTTTAAAAGTTTTTAGATTTATTTTTAGTTTCCAACATCCATTTCCACAACATTTTGAGTTCCAAATTTTCTACCCATCTCTCCCCACCCCCACTCTAAAACACCATGCATTCTGATTACCCCTTCCTCCAATCTGCCCTCCTTTCTATTGCACCCCTCCCTTCCTTTATCGCAATCTTCTCTCTTTTCTTATGGGGCAAGATAGATTTCTGTACTCCATTATTTGTATTTCTTATTTCCCAGTTGCATGCAAAAATAATTCTCAACATTCATTCATAAATCTTTGGGTTCCAACTTCTCTCCCTTACTCTCTCCCCACCCATGACCACTGAGAAGGCAAGTAATTCAGTATAGGCTATGTATGTGTAGTTTTGCAAAAGACTTCCATAATACCCATGTTGTGAAAGGCTAACTATATTTCCCTCCATCCTATCCTGCACCCCATTTATTCTATTTGTTCTTTTGACCATGTCCCTCCCCAAAAATGTGTACTTCTAATTACTCTCTATTCCCATTTGCCCTCCCTTCTCTCATCTCCCCCACACTTCACTTATCCCTCCCATACTTTCCTGTAGTGTAAGATAGATTTTCTTACCAAATTGAGTGTGCGTGTTATTCCCTCCTTAAGCCAAATGTGATGGCAGTAAGCTTCACTTTTTCTCTCTCATCTACCCCTTTCCTCCCCATTGAAAAAAATTTTTCTTGCCTCTTTTATGAGAGATAATTTGCCCCATTCAATTTCTCCCTTTCTCTTCCTAATATATTCCCCCCACCCCTTAATTTTACTTTTTTAGCTATCATCCCTTCCTATTCAACTCACCCTGTGCCCTCTGTCTGTATATATATATATGTATATATATGTGTATATATATATATATATATATATATATATATATATATATATATATATATATATATATATATATATATATATATGTACAATCCCTCCAACTACCCAAATACTGAGAAAAGTTTCAAGAGTTACAAATATTATCTTTCCATGTAGGAATGTAAAGAGTTCCATTTTAGTAAGTTCCTTGTGATTTCTCTTTCTTATTTACGTTTTCATGCTTCTCTTGATTCTTGTGTTTGAAAGTCAAATTTTCTCTTCAGCTCTGGTCTTTTCATCAAGAATGATTGAAAGTCCTCTGTTTCACTAATGATCACTTTTTTCCCTGAAGTATTATACTCAGTTTTCCTGAGTAGGTGATTCTTGATTTTAATTCTAGTTCCTTTGACTTCTGGAATACCATATTCTAAGCCCTTTGATCAGTTAATGTAGGAGCTGCTAGATCTTCTGTTATCCTGATTGTATTTCCACAATACTTGAGTTGCTTCATCTCTCCTAGATCTATTTTCTAGGTCAGTTGTTTTTCCAATGAGATGTTTCACTTTGTCTTCTATTTTTTCATTCTTTTGGTTTTGTTTTGTAATTTCTTGGTTTCTCATAAAATCATTAGTTTCCACCTGCTCCATTCTAATTTTTAAAGAACTATTTTCTTCAGTGAGTTTTTGAACCTCTTTTTCCATTCAGCTAATTCTGCTTTTTAAAGCATTCTTCTCCTCATTGTCTTTTTTTTATCTCTTTTGCCAATTGAATCAGTCTATTTTTAAAGGTGTTATTTTCTTCACCATTTTTTGGGTCTCCTTTAGCAAGTTCTTGACTTGCTTTTCATGATTTTCTTGTATAGCTCTCATTTCTCTTCCCAATTTTTACCTCACCTTTCTTACTTGATTTTCAAAATCCTTTTTGAGCTTTTTTTGTGGCCTGGAACCATTAAATATTTATTTTGGAGGTTTTGGATGCACAAGCCTTGACTTTTAGGTCTTCCTCTGATGATGTGCATTGTTCTTCCTCCCCTGTAAGGATGGAAGAAAATACCTGTCCACCAAGAAAGTAACCTTCTACAGTTTTTTTCCACCTTTTGAGGACATTTTCCCAGCTAGTACCTTGGCTTTTGAGTCTTTTGTCAAGAAGAGGGTATACTCTAGGGCCCTGTAAGTTCTCAGTTCCTCCAAATTGAGACAATCGTGGGAGAGTTTAATCCTCTCTTGCCCCGACCTCTGGTCTGGGAGCAACAATGAGTTTTCTTCCCAGGATCTGGGAGTAGAATTCCCTCTCCAGAGCCTCCACCATCTCCACCAGGCCAGTGACTCCTCTTTACCCCAGGACTGCCACTCAAGGCTGAGACCCAAATCATCTGCTCAATTTCCCCAAGGTCTTAGCCTGAGGACTCCTAAAATGGATGCTTCAGTCAGTGGCTGCTGCCACCCAGGGGCCAGGACCAGACTGAATTCCCTTCTCACCCCAGTGAAAGAGCTTTCTCACTGACATGTGAAGCTGTCATTGGTATTTGTGTAGTGAGAAATCTGGGAACCACAGCTGCTGTCTGTGATTCCAAGCCTTGAAGCCTGCTCTCATCCTGTATGAGCCCACCCAGACCAAAGCTAGGATGCACGTCTCTCCAAGCCCAGTGTGATAGACTTTCCTGTCAGTCTTCCAGGCTGTCTTGGGCTTGAAATCTCTTTCACTCTATCATTTTATGACTTCTGCTACTCCAGAATTTGTTTAGAGTCATTTTTACAGGTATTTTATCAGGAAGAACTTCTACAGGTCTGTTGTTCTACTCCACCATCTTGGCTTTGCCCTCTACTCCCTCTGTTCTTACTGATCTGCTTGATTTCCTGCTTGATTTTCAATCCTAGTAATGACTTGATAGGGGCAAACAGACAGAGCTGGTCCTCATGGAGACTACTATGCTTTTGTGTTCTTCTAGGTACATCACTATGGAGTCAGCAGAGCCAAATTCTTTTCGAGCCTGATGCAAGCAGAATAACAGCTAAATCTGTCTTCAGTAGTAGAGGGATCTGTAATTGGGGTTCAGGAATATCTCATGATGGAAGTCATGACTTTCCATTTAACACATTTGAAACTATACTATCCCTTCAGAGATGACAGAATTTACAGATTATGACCTAAGAGAATGGGTAATCAATACAATGGGATGTGGCAAAGTAACATTACATATGGCAGGAGAATTGTTTCCTCAGGGATAGAGAATGGAATAGCTTCTTTATTGACAGTGAAAGCAATTTCTATGAATTCTGTGGTACAAATGGCATATCTGAAATATTATGTAATATCACAGGCCAATATGGATACTTTATAATATGGACCTTCATCATAAGGTTGGGATTTAAGAGCTACCTTTGTGACTAAATGTATTCCCAACTCTAATTATGCAAGCCTATTAACAGGTTTTCCTTGACAAAGTATTTTCTTAACAGTGTATATGTCGCCTAATACCTTTGATGCAGTCTCTCTATTGTGGTGTGTACCTGACAGACCCCTTTATCTCTGTGATAGCATTGCCTCACCTCTCATAATCCCTGCAAAGAAGTAAATATATCCCAGGAGTAGTAAATATTAACATTATTCTTGGAGGGCCTACCACCTTCAGTGAGGAAAAGGATATAGAGATCATGGCAATATACTATGCAGAAGGACAGTCAGAGATATGGGGTTCTGTCAGTTTGTAAGGGCCTTTTTCTCAAAACCTAAGGCGGTTAACAGAAAATAAATGATCATAACATCTCTCCTTAACTCTGACCCAGGTGGCCAATGAGACTACTGGAGCGGTGAAAGCACAGAATTGAAGTTCAAGTTCTCTAGTCTTAGTGATGATAGATAACCAATCACTCCAGATCAAGGCTTCTGAAACTTTTTCCACTTGTAATCCCTTTTAACATTTTGGCAGCCATTCATTGGTGTTGTGGACTGAAGGCATGTGTGCATGCTTTGTGTTTAGAACCAAGATTCCAGTGAAGTTGTGTGAAGCAACATGGGCAAGTGCTGCCAGAAACACCTCACATTCATTATGTGTTTGATTTTGAATAAATTTCTATCATTACATATTCAAAAACTTTTTACTGTTGTCAAATTTTTCATGACCCCATATTGGGTCTCAACCCACAGTTTAAGAAGCACTGCCCTATGCCATCTACTAACTAATGATGGAAGTGTCTATGCATTAGCTAATGCCTGCCATTGTTTTGGAGTCAATAGCAGTGTGTAAATTGATCAAGCCATAGAGAAAATTAATTAGCACCTAGTTCTCTAAGGTATTACCAGACCATGGTGTGCAAGATTTATTCTCATGGATGGGGTTTGGTTCTTGGGAAGTCTGGATCAAAAGTGCTTTTGAAACTATGGTCATCTGATTGAAAGGCATAGTGATAATGATGATAATCTACTATGTGTGGCATTGTCTCCTGTGCCAGTTTAGTGATTTTTTCACAGTCTGTCTGCTCTGCACATACCCAAGACTGAACAGCTTTCTATTTGGTCTGTTGGTACCAGTCAGTGGATTATGGCCTGATGAAACCTAGTTTCACTGGTTTGGTCTCAGACCCCAGGATTAATGTGTTGTTGTTTTTTGTTCAGTGGTTCAGTCATGTCCAACTCTTTGTGAGCCCACAAACTGTGGTATCTCTCAAAATCTGTCCAAGCTCATGTTCGTTGTTTCTGTGACACTATCCATCTCATCCTCTGCTACCCTTTTTTCCTTTTGCCTTCAATCTTTCCAACATAAGGTTCTTCTCTGATGAACCTTGTATTTTCATTGTGTGACCACTTAGGCTTCAGTTTCAGTATCTGACTTTCCAGTAAATGGACTGTATTAATTTAACTATTGATGGATTTTATCTCCTTGCTGTCCAAGATACTCAAAAATACTTTCCAGCACCACAACTTTAAAGTGTCAATTCCATGGCGCTCAGTTTTCCTTATAGTTTAGCTCTCACAGCCATACCTTGCTACTAGAAAAAACATAATTTTGACTATATAAACCTTTGTCATCAAAGTGATGTCTGTGAATTTTAGTATGGTGTTCATAATTGCCATAGACTCCTTCCAAGGAGCAAATGGCTTAACTTCATGACTTCAGTTGCCGTCTCAGTAATCTTTGAGGTCAAGAATATAAAATCTGATGCTGCTTCCATTTCTTCTTCCACTATTTTCCAGGAAATGATGGGACCAGTTGCCATGATCTTAGAGTTTGGTGTGTGGTGTGAGTGTTTGTGTGTGCGTGTGTGTGTGTGTCCATTAAACTTCAAGCCAGATTGTATACTCTCCTCTTTCACCCTCATCAAGAATATTCTTAAACCTCATTCACTTCCAGACATCAATTCTTAATATCATTTGTATATCTTAATTCTGGCTTTGGATTTGCCCAACCTGGCATTTCACATGGTATACTCTACATATAAGCTCAGTAAACAAAGTGACAATATATAGTCTTGTTGTACTCCTTTCCCAATCTTAAGCCAATCAGTTGTTCCATGTTCACTTCTAAATGTTGCTTCTTGGTCCACATATAGTTTCCTCCAGAGACAAGTAAGATGATCTGCTACTTCCAACTCTTTGGGGACTTGACATATTTTGTTATGATACTACACACAGTGAAAGGCTTTACTGTAGTCAATGAAGCAGAAGGTGTGATGATTTTCCATACTTTCTTCAATTTAAGTCTGCATTTTGCAATAAGAATTTCATGATCTTAGCCACAGTCATCTCCAGGTCTCGTTTTAACTTACTGTTTAGAGCTTGAAATTCTTGTTTGGAAATTGAAATTCAATGTTTGGAGCATAGGCTTATATTGCTGTGATGTTGAATGGTTTGCCTTGGATTTAAACAGATTTCATTCTGTCATTTTTTATGTTATACCTCAGTACTGCTTTTCTCAGTGTTTTATTGATCACTACTCAATTAAATCTAAGGAATTCTTTCCCAGAGTATTATATTTAATGGTCACCTGAATGAAATTCATGCATTTCCATTCATTTAAGTTCACTCAGACTCAAGGTGTCAGAGTTTAAACTTTCCATCTCCTGTTTGATCACATCCATCTTCCCTTGGTTCATAGATTTTACATTTCAGGTTCCTATGCAATGTTGCATAGGAATGACATGTTGATTGTTGATTTTTTTTTTTTGAGATAATTATTCAATTATTTATTTATTTGTTTGTTTGTTTTTAGATTTTATTTATTTAATTTTTTACATTCATTTTCACAAATTTTTGGGTTCCAAATTTTCTCCCCTTTTATCCCCTCCCCCCACCCCAAAACCCCAAGCAATCTAATTTTCCCTATCTCCAATCTGCCCTCTTTCTGTCATCCCTCCCTTCTCTTTTCTCCTGTAGGGCCAGATGACTTTCTATTCCTCATTAACTGTATGTCTTCTTTCTTAGTTGCAACAACAATACTAAACAGTTGTTCCTAAAACTTTGAGTTCCAAATTCTCCCCATCCCTCCCTCCCCACCCATTCCCTTTGGGACGGCAGGCAATTCAATATAGGCCCTATCTGTGTAGTTTTGCAAATGACTTCCCTGATAGTCGTGTTGTGTAAGACTAACTGGATTACCATCCCTCCTAACCTGCCCCTCATTGTTTCTCTTCTGTCTCTTGATCCTGTCCCTCCCCAAGTGTTGACTTCAAATTGCTCCCTCCTCCCTTTGCCCTCCCTTCCATCATCCCCTCCCTTGCAATATCTCCTTCTCCCCCACTTTCTTATACTGTAAGATAGGTTTTCATACCAAAATGAGTGTGCATTTCACTCCTTCGTTTCGTCAAATGTGATGAGGGTAAACTTCTTGTTTGTTTTTTTTTTTTTTCTCAGCTCTCCTCTTTTTCCCTCCATTAAGAAAAACTCCTACCTGCCTCTTAAATGACATATAGTTACCCCCTTCCCTTTCCCTCTCTTTCCTCCCCCTACATTTCTCTCTCACCATTTACCTTAGTTTCTTTTAAGGTATGGTCCCATCCTATTCAGTTCAATCTGTGCTCTCTATCTCTGTATGTGTGTGCATGTGTGTATGTGTGTGCATGCATGTACATGTGTATGTGTGGTCCCACCAACTACCCAGATACTGAAAAGTTTTAAGAGTTAGAAATATTGTCTTTCCCTGTTTGAATGTAAACAGTTCACTTCTGGTAAGTCCCTTAAGACTTCTCTTTGCTGTTTCCTTTTTAATGCTTCTTCTCATTCTTGTGTTTGAAAGTCAAATTTTCTTTTCAGTTCTGGTCTTTTCATTAAGAATGATTGAAAGTCCTCTGTTTCATTGAAAGACCATATTTTCCCTTGAAGTATTATACTCAGTTTAGCTGGGTAGGTGATTCTTGGTTTGAGTCCTAATTCCTTTGCCTTCTGGAATATCCTATTCCATGCCCTTCGATCCCTTAATGTAGAAGCTGCTAGATCTTGGGTTATCCTGATTGTATTTCCACAGTACTGGAATTGTTTCTTTCTAGCTGCTTGCAAGATTTTTTCCTTGAGCTGGGAGTTCTGGAATTTGGCCACAATGTTCCCAGGAGTTTCTCTTTTTGGATCTCTTTCAGGTGGTGATCGATGGATTCTTTCAATACTTATTTTGCCCTCTGGTTCTAGAATGTCAGGGCAGTTTTCCTTGATAATTTCATGGAAGATGATGTCTAGGCTCTTTTTTTGATCATGACTTTCAGGTAGTCCCATAATTTTTAAATTGTCTCTCCTGGATCTATTTTCCAGGTCAGTTGTTTTTCCCATGAGATATTTCACATTCTCTTCCATTTTTTCGTTCTTTTGGTTTTGTTTGGTGATTTCTTGATTTCTCAGAAAGTCATTAGACTCCATCTGTTCCATTCTAATTTTGAGAGAACTATTAAATTCAGTGAGATTTTGAGCCTCTTTTTCCATTTGGCTCATTCTGCTTTTGAAAACATTCTTCTCCTCATTGGCTTTTTGAAACTCCTTTGCCAATTGAGTGAGCCTATTTTTCAAGGTGTTAATTTCCTCAGCATTTTTTTGGGTCTCCTTTACCAAGGTATTGACCCGTTTTTCATACTTTTCTTTCATCTCTGACATTTCTCTTCCCAGTTTTTCCTCCACCTGTCTAACTTGCTTTTCAAAATCCTTTTTGAGCTCTTCCAAGGCCTGAGCCCACCTGCCACCCCCCTGGGGTGTCTGGGGTACTGAGGCCCCGCCCTCCACATCTTTCCCTGATGGCAAGGATACGTCCTCGTCATCAGATCCGAAGGTTGGGATCATTTGCATTTGTTGGAAAAATCTCTCTAAAGTCTTATTTTTCTTCCCTTTTCTAGGCATTTTCCCAGCCAGTTACTTGACTTCTGAGATTCCTTTCCACCCCCGCCTGGATCCGCCCAGCTAGTGCTTGGCCTCTGAGATTTAAATGGGCTTTCCTCCTGCCGGCTGTCAATCAGTGAGCTTTAGTTCAGGTGCTGGGGTGATGGCAGGGCCGCCTCCCAGGCTCAGATCCCTCAGGGGCTTTATGTAGAGACTTTCAGGAATGGAGCGGGTGGGGGCAGGGCCGTCTCCCAGGCTCAGCTCCCTCAGGTTTTATGCAGGAATCTTCCATAATGAAGATCCTGCCTGCTGCTGGGGGATTCCTGAGTCCCGGTCCACTGCCGCCTCAGCCGCCACCCACACCTCTGCCTCCGCTGCTTCCTGCCCCTGTCTCTGCCACCGCCGCTTCCTCCCGAGGGGGCGCGAGTCACGGAGACACCCTGCTCCCCCTCTCCTCCAGCCCAGCCTTCTCTCTCACTGACCTGTAGCTTCTGTGGGCGGAGGGACTTTCCCGGCTGCCGGAGCTTCCGTCCCTGAAGCCTGCTCGGATCAGCTTCTCTGGGGCCGCGGCCAGGGCAGCGCTGGGAGTGGGGTACACTTTCCGGGGTGCGACGGACCCTGGGGACAGCTCTCCAGGGCTCCCTGGAATGGAAATCTCTTCCACTCCGTTTCTGCACACCTTGTATTGACCCAGAAGTTATGGGGTACTCTTTTAACATTAATTCTATGGGCTTTGGTTTCGGAGCTCCTAAATGTGCGTCCTTCTACTCCGCCATCTTGGCTCCACCCCTGCAATGTTGATTTTTGTAACATCAGACTTAGTTTTTGTCACTAGAAATATATGCAGCTAAGTTTCTTTTCATCCTTTGTTCTGTCACTTCATTAGTATGGGAGCTACTTGTACTTGTACTCAGCCCTTCCCATAGCATGTTGGACACATTTTGGCCTGAGGGGCTCATCTTCAGGTGTCAAATCTTTTGTCATTTTAATACTGTCCACTGTGCTTGTTTATTTATTTATTTTTTTGCAGAGGTACTGGAGTGCCTTGCCATTTCCTTCTTTGGTGGATGACCCTTTGTCAGAACTCTCCACTATGACCTGTCTATGTTGGGTAATGCTGCCTGGCAGAGTTCATAGTTTCATTGAGTTTCACAAGCCCCTCCTCCATGACAAGACGGTGATTCAGAAGGAGGATTAATATATGGCAAAGCTTAACTGACCTCAGAGATAGAGTATCCACACTCCAAGAATTGCTTTTGAGCTGAGTCACAGTTAGAATTAAGTTTCCTGGACTTTTGCTCCTTTGTTAGGTTCAGGCTTACCCCAGCACCCTGTTAGTTTAGATGGAATTTAGATGGAAAATGATATACTTGCAAGTCTGTGAAGTTAATGACAGAAAAACAAAGCTTTACATTTTCACAATTCAGCAAAGATATGTAGTAAGAAGACAGTAGAACTTGACTTTTATCCATGTTTCATATAGAAATGTGTCTAGTGAGTAAAATAAATTATGGTAACTCATGTGATCTTCAGCGATCCACCAAGTCAGAGGGGTCCTGACTCCATATAGTGGGTCTTTTAAGCCCTCAGGGGACTGAGAAGCTTCATCAAGGGAGGCAGGAGCCAATCAGATCCTAGAAACATCTTTATCACCTTTTAGGGAAGATGAGTTCCCGTTGCATACCTTTTGAAGGGAGAGAGAAAAACCCTATAGATACTGAACCTATCATATACCACCCAGATAGAGGTAAGGTCATAAGGATCTTTTGGAAGACTTTCCACCAATTAAATGTTTTAGTATATATATATTGGACTATCAACATGCTTTAAGCAATTATATAGCCCCTCTTCCACTCACTATAAATATAATTAAGGAGAAAAAAATGGAAGTGGAAAAAATCTGGAAATCCTAGGCTTTTTTATCCCACTCCAACAGGTCTGAGTCTCAGATCTCAGCAGTCTCATTTATGTGGTCGAGATTCCACAGCCTTGTGAAAATGGGTGTCCATCATGCAAACTGGTGATGATGAACCAAAGAATCAAAGCAGCACCAGGGATATCAGAGACAAAGTACAAATGGTGACATGTCCAGCAGATCACAGATTTTTGACCTAAGAAAGTGAATGGGCAAGGACAGCATCAGGAACATTATAGCCCCAGTATATAAGATAGTATTTTCAGCACAATCAATAATTAGGACACCATGATAATTACCGTAAGATAGTGACAAATAAGTAGGAATGTCACTTTTTATCGGGTGGGTAGAAAAACACCTTCTTTGTCATGCATTGTTATCACCTCCAAGGTAAAGTGTATAAGAGGTCATAAGATCTTGAAAACAATTTGTCCTAGGATACATATACAGGAGTCAAAAAAATAAAAGAAAGGTAAATATGAGCAAACAATCATCAGGCTCCAAACAAAAACAAACTGTCTACAGTTTTATATGGGGATATGATACATGTACCCTCTCTATCATCATCAGGAACTATGAAGAGCATTTAACTAGACAGAGGGCCTAAGAGTATTTGTTATGTTTTAATGACCTTAAAAGAAAAGTGGAGAGGGAGAAGAGGAATATAATGTGAGAAAGAAAGAAGGGGAAGAGTGAAAGAAATAATCTCACATCAATGGGATATTAAAGTAGTAATCTATAAAACAGAAGGAGGGACTAGAGTAGGGGGAGCAAATGACACTTGAATATCACTCTCATCTGAACATTCAAAAAGAAATAAATACATGTACAGTTGGGTGAAGAAATGTGTTTTATTCAATGAGAAAGAGGAGGGAAAGAAATTAAGAGAAAGGGAAGGAGTAAGAGATAGTGTAGTCTGGGGGAAAGGGAGGTAGAAGAGAACCTCCTGGTCATGATTGGAGTAGCACAGGTCCAGGAGATGCTCCTTCATAATGCATCAGATGCAGTGGACAACCAATAAGAGAAGCAGTTAAGTGGTAACTTTTCCTCCACAGAGGAAGGTTTCCCTTCTCCCCACGTTGTCATCCTGGGACAAAATGACATCTATTCCATATTAGCTATGGCTCTCTAGAGTCTAATGAAATAATTTATAAATTTTATTTATATTAAATAATATAGTATATATATAATATAACAAATAAAAATTATTTATAAAAAAGAGTTGATGGACTTCCAAGTTATACAAGACTTGTGGGTCATGTGAATAACAAGTCAAATGGAGGAAATATAAATTCATAACTTTGAATATCAATGGATTAAACAATCCAAAAATAGGAAAAAGAGTGACAGATTGGAAAAGAAAGCAAATCTATAATTTGTTGCTTGTAAGCAACATATTATAAAAACAACCACATATGGCAATATAACTAAGAAGATAGAAAAAAATTCACCACATATCAAGGGAATTTAAAAAAGCAGGAGTTGCAAGTATAAAGCAAAAACACATATTTGAAAAGTAAAAAGGAATAACAAATAAACTATATTATGAAGAAAGGAGCCATAGACAGCAAACTGATATCAACAATAAACTTATATGACCCAAATTCATTAGCATCCAAATTTTTAAATGAGACATTCTCTGAGCCACAAGAAGTAATGGACAGTAAAATTAAAGTGATAGATTTAAATATCCCTCTCTCCATTTTGGATGTCTAACAGAAAGATAAAAGAGAAAAATACAGAACTGGACAAAATGCTAAAGAAATTAACATTACAAGACTCATGACAACTTTTACATGGAATAGTAAAAGAACACACACACATCTCAGCATCATATGGAGTTTTAACAAAAATTTATCATGTTCTAGGGCTCAGAGAAATTCCAAAAAAGTGTGAAAAAGGCAAAAATTAGTAAAATATTATGAACAGATCATAATACAATGAAAATACTAATTGATTCAAGGACCACAAACAAAAGATATAAACCCAAATGGAAACTTAATCATGAAATCCTAAATAACTAGTACTTGAAGGAATACATCATATAAGCAATAACTATGTAAAAGAAAATGATAATAATATACCAATATTTCTCTGATTTAACTATAGCAGTGCTCAAACGGATATGTACACTAACAAAATGGAGGGGAAAAGGTGATAAATGAGCTGAATATGCGCTTAAAATTATAAAATCAACAAATAAATCTAAAGTAAGCACAAAAGAGAATACAAAAATGGAATGAGAGGGAGATAAATAAATTAGAAATTAAAAAGTCATAAAAATGACAAATAAAACCAAAATCTGTTTCTTTGAAAAGTCTACTAAAATAAACAAACACTTAGTTAATCTAATTAAGAAAAGGAGCAGAAAAATCAGATCAACAAAAGAGCTAATAAGGTGAAATCACAGCAAAACTAGAAGAAATAAAAAGAACAACTAGAACATATGATGCACAAATAGATGCTAACATAACTGCAAGCAGAGAAAGGACAAAGGAATACCTTCAAAAATTTAAACTCTCCAAACTCTCATAAGATGAGGGAGGTCTTGAATAGTCTAATATCAGGAAAGGAAATAGATCTAGCTGTAAAGGAAATACTGGCAGGGAAAAAAAAAACAACAACTTCTCGCCTTATTGATTCATTGAAGAATGCGTTGTGCCAGAATCATTTTTATTATAGTACTAACATTTAAACAAGGACAAAATAAATCATGGAGAGAAAACTAGAGAACAATATCGTTAATGATTATGAACCCAAAATTAAAGAAAACATCCTATCAATTAGTCCACAGTGATTATCAAAGAAATAATTAGTTATAACGAAGTGGATTTATACCAGGGATGCAGGGATGGTTCAACCTTTGAAAAACAGTACAACTATATGAAAAGTCAAAATGTTCAAAACAACATGATCACCTGAAGAGATGCAGCAAAAAACCTTTGATATAAAGTATAGCAATCAATCATGCTAAAATTCCTACAAAGTATAAACATAGAGGGACTTTTTTTTATTATCACAAGAAGCCTGTATGTAAACCTCAAAATAACTATTTATAGTGATGGGCATATACTATAACATTTTCCAATTAATAAGTGAATGAAGCAAGGATGCCTACTCTCCCTACTATTTTTATATAGTTCTGGAAATGCTAGTAGCAACAATAAGATAAGAGAGATAAATTAAAAGAATAAAACTAGCTAAAGAGGAACTAAAACTGTCTCTGTTGATGATAGGAAGGTTTACCTGGAACATTCTAGAGAATCAGCAAAGACAATTATTGAGACAATAGCTTCAGTAAAATTTCAGGTGACAAAATAAATCCTCAAAAATCAACAACTCTATATAATGACAAAACACAAGAAGAAATAACAGGAAGGGAAATAAAATTCCAAATAATGGCAAAACACATAAAGCAACTTCATACTGACCTCCCACAGCACACAAAAGACTTGCATAAATTTAATCACAAAGTCCTTTTATAAAAAGAAAAACAAAAATAACCTAAATGGCTAGAGGAGTCTTCAGTGCTCATGGCTAAGAAAGGACAATATAATAAACATGATAATACTATGAAAATTAATTTATACTTTTGATGTTATGCCAATCAAATTACCTAGGGGATACTTTACAGAGATTGATACGTTACCAACAGAGTTCATTTGAAAAGACAAAAGATCTAAAATATCAAGGGAAATGATGAAAAGAAAAAGGAACAAAAGGGAAGTAGCCCCTGCAGTCCTCAAATTAATATTGTGAAGTGGTAGCCATCAAAACCACGTGGCATTCGCTAAAGAATAGATTTAGATCAATGAACAAATTAGACGAGAGATATTCAGAAACAATAGAACCCAATAATACTCTTTGATGAATTGAAAAATATAAACTACCTAGGAAAAAGTTCCGTGTTTAAGAAGGGCTGGGGAAACTGGAAAATGGTGTGGCAGAAATTAGGCTTAGTATACTCAGTTACTGTTTGAAGTCCAGAGGTATATGTACTTTGATATCGCATATTTATTTTTAAACATTTTAATTTTGTTAATATTATTTAAGTCATGGCATAACTAGTACTGATTTGCTGCCACTATATTGGAAATATTTAATATGATTATAATTTAGTTCAAGACTCTAGTCTTATCTCTAAAATTAATGTTTTTAGGTTCAATTTTTGCCCCGCAACACGTAATAATCATAGTTGTGAGCTGGCTCATAATCCAGAGCTATTAGGTTACAATGAGTTGCCATAGAAACTGTTTTATTGCATTTTCTCTACTTGATTTTAGACACTTAACACTCATAGCAACTGTTTCCCAGTCTTTCTACATTATAAAAAATTAAAAATATAAACGAGTAATATTAAAAAGAAAATACACATGACCATACCATTTTAAAAAGTGGCAACCTTATTTTTAACGTAAGCATTTTGTGAAAACTTATCTCTCAGAAAGTCCAAGAGTGTTGGAAAATTCAGTCAGTGGTTAGTCATAGAATAGACTTGTCTTGCTGTGGTTCATTTTGTTTATTACTTCATATATTTTCTATGATCACAGGGATTTTAGCTTGAAATAGTATTTTTTTAAACAATAGCATTGTTTATTGAGCCTGAAATTCTTGGAAACAGTGGTACATTTTCAATTGAGCATAATGGTCTAAAACTGAACATTTGTACTTATTTAAGATGCTTTCTAAAAACCATAACAGAACAAAACAAAAAAGTCCTTTCAGGTCATGTAACAGTCACTTTGCCAATGTTCAGCTGAGGTCATCACCCCATTTGCAGCAATATTCAACCAATCAAGATTAATCACATACACTAAGTCTTGCAAGAGAAACATGTGAAATGGATTTGAAAGCAGAAATTTTGAAAAAAAATAAAAGAAGTAAATAAGTTAATTGCTGCTCCCATTGACACCTTGGTCCTCAGAAGATGTTTGCTACTACTACTATTGACTCTTCTTGTAGCAACTCTGAGGAGTTGTGTTTCTTAGAGGAGTCTAAGGAGATGTTCACTAAAAATTAGTCACCAAGATTTAATTAGCTTTTGCAAAATCAGCTCTTATAGAGAAGGAATATACCATTGCAGTCACCACCAAACCTCTGGCCAATTGTCACTGACGAAAAGATAATACCCAAGAGCTTCAGGAAATAGCATTGAACCTCAGACCACCTATCCTGCTACCATCCTAGCCCCAGAATCATGATGTAAGGAGTAACTCCTGTAGAGATGCTACTTGTGAACTTCCTCTGTAGCAACAAGTTCTCTGCCAAAATCCTTGGCATTGTAAAAGGGTTTAACATCAAAAAATGGATAAAGTTTGATCAGTGGCAATTAAAGAAGATACATTATAAGATTAGCCTCTGCACTGTGAGGATTACTGAACCTTAAAATTTGATTTGAAGCTAAAACCTCCTGTATATATTGTCTCTCCCTGTCAGAATGTTTTCTCCTTGAATTCAGGGACTCCTTTGTTTTTCTATTAATATCCTCCAGAAATAATTGTGAGGTAAAGTGAGAAGGCAAGCATAAAACCTCAGCTGCAATAGGACCAAAGTGGCAGTCCTCTGATGTTGGGCCAGGGAACTGAGAAACAGAGAGAATGGAGCAGTATACACTTTGGATGGAGGTGGGGGCTGTACAGAACTATCTGAACCTAAAGGAGAGAACACAGCATCTAGCTAAGGCCACTTTTGTGCTTTTAAAAGTCAGACCTAGCCTGGTGAACTTTGAGTTGCCCACTGTGAGAGAAGGCTGAGATGCTTGAAGATCCAGTACCCCTAGGAAACCACCATTAGAGGAAAAGGAGTCAGATAGTGAGCAAAGGGAGAAAAAAAGGAGACTGAAATTGCCAAAGATATAAGAAAGAGAAAAACTGAAAGACATTGAACATAAGTAGATAAATCAACAGGGAACACAGGAACAACAGAAAGTTTCCAGATCTAGAAAACAAGCCTAGTCTTTTCTAAATAAATGCTACAAAACAAAGGAAAATGATTCAACACTCAATGAAACAGAGGACCCTGTGGGATTTGAGAGTGTGTAACCGCAATTTGCTGGTCTTGAGTGGTTTACAATTATGCAAGCAGAATTTATTGCCTATTCAGAAAAAATAATTGGCAAAATAGAAAAACTTGAATCTGTCATGAAAAATCTCAATTTTTAATAAAGGAGAGGACAACTGAATGAGAAAGCAAATGCGAAAAAGAAAAGAATAATCTTGAAACAGAGAAGCATGAAGCAAAAACATTAAAAGAAAACATCTTTTCTATTCAAGCAAAGCAAATTAATTTTAAGATAGGATATGTAAGGTCAACCGAAAGATTATAGGGCTCCCATAAGAACACACATCAAAAAAACTTGAACACTGAAAAAACAAACAAAAAAAACCCCAACAATGATAAAAAGATCCTACCTAGAATTTATAACAAAGTAGTCAAAATGCCTTTTGAAAGAATCCAAAGATAACCTCCAGAAGAAAAAAAAAAGACTGCAAACTCCAAGTGGTTATATTTCTCTATTCAGTTCAGAAAAAAACATTTGCAAATAACCAATAAAAAGGAATAACCAAAAAATTTGCAAGTAACCAAATACAAAGGAAAGGAAATTCATAGAATATAGGACATTTGGCACCTACCTGAAAATGCAAGTGGAAATAGAATAGTGTGTTCTGAAGAGCAGTGAAACCAGACTTCAGCCAGGGTGAACTATCTTGCAAATCTGAGCTTAATAATTAATGGACAAAGGTGGACATTCAATAATAAAGAAACACTCAAAACATTCTGAGAAAGAAAACCAGACCAGAAATTCCTCATTACTAGTCAACATCCAAGACTCAAAAGAAATTTAGGTGAGATGAACAAATGGAGCAGCTTAGGAGAGCAATAGCAAAAAAAGAAAATGGCAGAAAAGAGGCCAGTAAGAGAGTTCTTTCTAAATGTACATATGTAGACCAGGATGAAGGCAATAGAAAAGTAGAGGTATGGTGGAGAGGGTGACCTGAGGCACCATGAAAAAGCCTCCTGGAACCTTGCCTGCAAGTGAATCATTGATTTTTGAGGGACTAAATTACAAAATGTTAGAGTGCATGAGGCATGTGTGTTCATCCTTCATTGCCAAGGAAGACCATGCCATCAGAGAAATGATGACATGACTTGCACTTGACTTTGTTTTGAGGGAGGGAGGGCTGTGCAGGTCACCAGCCTCACTTCTCCTCCAGAGCAACCTGAATGCAGTGACCAGATATTCCTCAGGATGACTGAAGATGACCCAGAATGGGGCAATTGGGGTTAAGTGACTTGCCCAAGGTCACACAGCTAGTGATTGTCAAGTGCCTGAGGTGAGATTTGAACTCAGGTCCTCCTGACTCCTGCCCTGGTGCTCTATCCACTTCACCACCTAGCTGCCCCTAGAGTGCATGAAAAGGTAGCATAAAGAAGGAAGGTTTAGAGAGGAGTGTGTAATGTGTCTTGGTAAAGTTGAGGACTAGCAATGAGGGTAAGAAATAAGAGACTTTATTGGTCTCTTAGGAAGAGAAGAACTGGCATGGGAGGGGGTGAAGACATAGGAAAAGGGATTGACAAAGGGAGAAGATTGTGATGGGATGATGAATGTTCCTATGAGTAAAGAGAGATATTCTGTGAAGGGAGATAGGGCTCTCGTACCAGGTGTTATCTGGGTGATTTAATGTTTCAAAATAACATGCCTCTTGCCCATGGACAGGGAGAGTTAGAACTCCTAAGGGTTGTTAGTGCATTGGGATGTTGGGAGGGCATGGAATCAGGGAGGAGATTTTGAGGAAAATGGAGTAGGAAGATAGGTAATCAGTGAACGTAACTGTTGGACTTCATAACCCATGTGTGTGTGTGTGTGTGTGTGTGTGTGTGTGTGTGTTCTCCTTTTGTTATCTACACTAATTGACATCTTTCTGAGATTGAGAAAAACAGAAAAGGGAGAGACTGTCAGGAGTAGACAAAAAGAGAGAATGAATTATAAGAAAGTGAATGAGAAAAATCCTCTCTGAAAAAGGGTACAAAAAGTGAAATTTAAAAATTTAAAAACTAGTGGATAGGACTGGAGGAGAGAAGGGTCAGTGAATGAGAAGAGATCGATGGGTAGCATATTTGATTGAGAGGGGAAAAAACAGGGAAGAATTAAATAACCAGAATGAAACATAAAAGAAAAAAGAATTAAGCAAAATTCCAAAAAGAAAGGTATAACAATTGTGAAGGGGGTGGTGGATTGGGGACAAAGAGAGGAGAACCAATGAGAATTGGGTCGTCTTAAATATATATATATATATATATATGTTAAGCAAAAGTAACTGAAGGAACATAGTACCATGTTTACAATGCAAAAGGTAAAATAAATTTTATCTTGGAAAAAACTCATAGTATTAGAGCTAATGTGGGAAAATAAAAACCTAACTCATAGCTTTAAATGTGAATGGATTAAATAATCTAATAAAGTAAAAACATTAACAAATTGGATAAAAAATAAAACCCTATATTCTTTTTTTTCTACAAGAAACACGTTTAGAAAACAAAAGCACACAATATAAAACTGAGGGGAGAAAAAACTTACCATGCCTCAAGTGATTCTAAAAAAGCAGGAATTGTAATAATCATACCAGACTAAAAAAAGAGATAAATAAGAAGCTACATTATGCTTATAGGAATTACAGATAGATAGAGAACCAAAAGAAATAATAAACTTATATGGCCTAAATAATTTAACATCTATATTCATAAAGGTAACATTAACTGAGCAACTAGAATACATAGACAGTAACTCAATAGTGACAGAAGACTTTGATAACCTTCTCTCAACTCTGAATTTGTTTAATAGAAAAATATACAAAGGGGAAAACATGGAAATGAGCACATTTCTATAGACATTAGAGCCAAAAGTCTTATGATATCTTTTAAATGGGATTGTAAGTGAATGTGGGGTGTTCAGGGAAAACTAGAGTCTCTACCGAGAGGACTTGCCATGCTCTTTTTGCTCACCTACTTTTGGTGTTTGCCTCTTACTCTACTATCCACCTGTGGCTCCAAGAAGCTGTGATATGTCCAGTGGTCACACCCAGTTAGGGACAGTCGTGAGACTTTAAATCCATCGGTGAATTAGAGAGATGCATGTGAAGACTTCTCTGAGCTGAATGGGTAGATGAGAACAATTTGTTCCAATAACCATTAAGGCAGCTGAAGCAGGCACTGTGGAGCTCTGAGCGTTTGGTAAGACACTAAGGTCATCCACTGTGTTATGAGTGATTGCCAGTTGTCTTAATTTTTTTCTTGCCACTGAGCTTCAAGAACTCTGGAAGAAAGAATAAGGTTGATGGTTTGTGCAACTTTACTCATTTAAATCCAATTCATGGGCATGTCAAGGCATTACTCATTTGTGATGTCATTGGTTTTCCCCCAAAAGGAAGAAGAACAACAAAAGAACATACATATTTTTCAGCCCCACATGAAATTTTTACAAAAATTGACCATATTTTAAGGCACAGAGATATTGTAAACTAGTGCAAAATTCAGAAATAGTAAATATTCCATTATAGACCATAACACAATAAAACTACTCATTCATACAGGAACTACAAATCAGAGACTGTGGATCTGAATGGAGATTGAACAGCAAAGCCCTAAGCAGCGAGTGGATCAAAGAACAAGTCATAGAAAACATTAATTTTGTGAAAGAAAACTATAAGGATGAAACATCGTAACAAATTTTCTGGGAAACAGCCAATGCAGTCCTCAGGGAAATAATCATACTGCAAAAAGAAAAGTTAAAAAAAGATAAAAAGTCAATAAACTAAATACGATTTTTAAAAACCATAAAGTGAAAAAATGCCCCAAATTAGCACAAAATAAGAGATGTTACATTGCTGAGGAAAAATAGATAAGTGGGGGACTAAAAAACCTCAGAGAAATGACAATACTAGAAACTGATTTTAAAAAAGTGGTTAATAAAATTGATAATCCCATAGTTAAATTGATTAAAAAGAGAGCAGAAAATCAAACAAAAAAGAGCAAATCAGCATGGTGAAATAGCAAAACCAAAATAAACAAAAAGAATAATTACAACACATTATTCACAGTTATATGCTAACAGAACTGCAAACACAAATGAAAATGACTTTCAAAAATATATTTAAAAAATTCTTAACTATCGGAAGACCAGACAGAGGTCTCAAGTAACTAATTATCAGTAAAGGAAATTGACCTAACCAAAAAGGAACTATCAAAGGAAATAAAAAGCTTTTGGTTTTAGTGGATTTACAGGAGAATTATTTCAAACTTCTAAAGAGTAATTAGTACCCAAACCTCAAAATTGAGAAAGGACACACCCTACCAGAATCCTTTCATAGGACATATATAGTCCTAATATAAAATCCTTCCAAACAGATTATATTGATTTATTTAAATTCATCATGACTAAGCTGAATTTACACTAGTCATGTAAGAATGACTTAATATTAAGAAAACAAGTAATCATATGAAAAATCAAAACATCTAAATCACACAATCATATCAATAGAATCAGAAAAGGCATTTGACAAAGTACAAAGCTCCTTTATGCTGTGATGATATTTTTTTTAAAAAGCAGACATAAATAAAAATTTATTTTGTAAAATCAAATATTATTACCTGTTTGACTTTTGTCAGACAGATTATAATGAAATTCATGATCACTAGTGTATCATGTCTTTCAGATGATATGTTTTGCAATTTCTTCATCTGTTTTTTCTTTCTGTCCAAACGATTTGTAGCATGCCACAATGAAAAAATGAATTCAACTTCTCCCTCCTTTAACCCTTCACCTAAATTCTTTCATATTGCCTGCTTCTGGTTTCTAGATTTCCTCATATAAGTGTATCTTCATCATATATGATACTATCCCATCTCCACTTTTACCAGTTTTTTTAAATAACATATACTCATTCAGAGCAATGGTCCAGTCATGTGTTTTATCCCACTATATCTCAATGATAATTATGAGTTTGAATTGGCCCTTCTTCATTAAGACTTTTTGTTACTTTTATCTGTGGGTAATATGAGTATACATATTTTAAGCTATGAGTTTTACCACTGTTTCCTTTGCACATATAATATATAAATATATATTTCCATATATACATATATATACATATATATATATATATATATATATATATATATATATATATTTCTCCAACAACTTCTGTATTCTCCCTTTGAAGCTGTTCCATGTTCTAACTTTAGGGCCACACAATCTTCTCCCTCCCCATTCCTCTTAGCTTAAAAGTCTGGTATTGTTCCTTATTGATCAGTATCACATTCATTTTTCTAAACATAAAGGTATTAAGAGAATATAAATTATCAGTTTAATCTTTTTCATGTTTGACTATTTACATATACTGACGTCTCTGTGACCTACATTCCTGTCAATTTTTTAGATTAGGACAAATAGCTGATTGTATTCTGTTTACAGCCATTAGAGGACTGCTTCATTGGCTATATGTCAATCAATAATGAGAATATAATGCTTAAAAGATATTTCTGACTTTTCTAAGTAGGTTAAAAATTTTCTTTTGTATAGAAGCCAAATTATATTCCCATGTGCTAGTCTCCCCCTTCTCTAGTGATCTAGGTGGGTAATGTTTTCATTCTTAAATAGGATAAAAGGAAGGTAGTGCTGAACTACTGATTCAAAGATAGTTAGCTTGAAGATTTTCCCAGAATACTTTGTGATGGTAGTTTGATTTTAACTAAGTTCCATAAAATATATTCCACATATTTAATATAAATATAATATAAAATTATAATATAATATAAAATATTATTATATAATAATATAATATGGAATATAAAAATATTCCATAAAATAAGTCAATGAAATTATATTGATTAATTTCCTTTATACTTTGGTGAGTTTCATAAAAGCCTGGTGAAGAAAATCTATGGAGAGGCACAAGAAGCAGATTTTTCCAATGACACTATCTTGCTAAAAGTAAATCCTTGGGAATATTGCAAAGCTTATGAAAAATTCAACATAGGCTTGTGCTTAGCATATTCATCTCAGAAGGATATAGACTTAAGAAGTCAGTGTGTGTGTGTGTGTGTGTGTGTGTGTGTGTGTGCGCGCGCGCGCGCGCGCATGTCAGTGGGTAGAGGGGAATGCAGGAATAACAAGACCACAAAGGTATCAAATTAGTCTTAGGGTTTGAATTCTCTACCAAGGGAGCCCTATTCATAGGGGTAGAAACTCCCCAACGTGAGTTTACATGGAATTTAAATATACTTAAACAACAGAGAAAAGGGAAGACTTTAGGTGAAGGTGGATTGCAATAGGACTTTACAAGAGTTAGTTAATTAGATATGATACTCATGACCTAAGTAGTTCAGCTAGGTAGAATAGTGTAGTTCGAGGAAGAATCATTTCCTGACTTAAAATCTGACCTCAGGCACTTAATAGCTGTGTGACCCTGAGCAAGTCCCTTAGCCCTGTTTGCCTCAGTTTTTCCTCTGTAAATTGAGCTGAAGAAAGACATGGCAACCATTCCAGTATCTTTGCCGAAAAAACCCAAATGGGGTCATGAAGAGTCAGACATAGCTGAAACGGAGCGACAAGTGGCCAAGCTGCTTTCTGGAAGCAGAGAACCTTTACCTCTCCCAGGACAGATGGTATCCAAACAGGATGTTCTTGTGGGGGGATCATTTGGATGGAGTCTAGAATGGTAACAAGACTCTCTATTTGGTGAGCTAAAGCGTGACACAAGATGGAGGGACTTGTGCTACGTTCATGATTCACACCTGTTTCATCATGAGTCTTGGAGAATTATGGATGGTCATTTTGTTATCAGAATTCTTAGGTCTTTCAAAGTTGTTTGTCCTTATATAGTGTGTTATTGTGTACTTTTTTCCTCTTGGTTCTACTAACTTTATTCTACATCAGTTCACACAAGTTTCCCAGGTTTCTCTGAAATCATCCCTTTCATTATGTTTTGTAGCATAATAGCACTCTGTCACATTAAAATACAGGAGAACTTTGGTTTACAAGTAACCTGGTTTACATATACTTTGCTGGATGAGGAAAAATTTTTCATAAAATTTGTCTTGTAGGACGAACAAAAATTCACAGTATGAATCATGTTTGGACTTGAAAGACTTGCAAAGGGTTGATGCTTAATAATAATGTAATGTTGCATTTCTGTGATATTCTGAAAAAATGGCATAAACAACTGTCGTTAGATTCCTAGTCATAAGCAAATGTAAAGAAAATAATTAGTGAGTCAAATTACATGAAAGTGATTCTAAAGAAAGAAGAATAAGTGAAGATAGTAGTATGAGTCTTACTTTTAGTAAAAGTGGCATAAGAGAAAACACTTTCGACATTGAAATCCCCATGTTCTCATGGAAGGAGAATCTCCTTCCAAATAATAATCCTTCCTCCTCCTCCTCCTCCTCTTTCTCATCTCCCTGACACTAGTCATGCTTTTTCTCAAAGATAAAGTGCAGGCTAATTTATTTTGGTTTTGGTTTATATTGTGTACTAATCATTGCTATTGCATTTCAGGCACATTAGGGACAAAAAGACTTACTTAAAATTATAAATAATTATTTTTATGTGAATATTTTTGGGGTGTGGTACTGATCATCTGATTTTACATTATTTCCTATGTCAAAATTCACTTTGCAATATGAACAAATCAGATGACAAACAGAATGTCAGAAAGAATTCAAATCATAAAAGTAAATGTAAACATAAAATGTAAATGTAAATTCATAAATTCTACTGTACTGCAACTTGTTCAGCCTTCCTGAACTGATGGGCAGCTTCTAAATTTCCAATTCTTTACTACCACAAAAAGAACTACTATATGTACTTTTTTTTGCACATATGATCTTTTCTTCTTTCTTTTGGTGTATACTCTGGTAGTAGGGGCAGCTAGGTGGTGAAGTGGATAGAGGACCAGTGCAGGAGTCAGGAGGACCTGAGTTCAAATCTCACCTCAGACACTTGACACACACTAGCTGTGTGACCTTGGGCAAGTCACTTAACCCCAATTGCCTCCTCCTGGGTCATCTCCAGTCATCCTGATGAATATCTGGTCACTGGATTCAGATGGCTCTGGAGGAGAAGTGAGGCTGGTGACCTGCACAACCCTCCCTCACTCAAAACAAAGCGCAAGTCATGTCATCATTTCTCTGATGGCGTGGTCCTCTTCAGCAACGAAGGATGAACACACAACACACACATTCTGGTAGTAATAACACTTGATCAAAGGATATATGCAATTTAATAGGTTTTTGAGCACAGTTCCAAATTGCTTTCCAGAATTGTCGGAATGGCAGGTTCACAACTTTACTGCCAGTACACTAATATATCTGTTTTTATACAGTTCTATCATAATTTATTATTTTCCTCTTTTTGTCAACTTTGCTGATCTGATGAGTATTTGGTAGTACCTTAAATTTTTTTGATTTGCATTTCTTTAATGATTATTGACTTAGAGCATTTTTAAAGTGACTATTGATAGCCGGGCTTTCATCCTCTGATAACAATTATAATTGATTGAGGGGGGAAAGGAGATGGAAAGGGATGTGTGGAAAGAATTTTATTTATTCTCATGGTTGATATCAAACCTTATTTCACAGAGATAGAGGCCTTGAAGCTTATGTCCTTGACTAGATTTTGAAAAACTCTTTCATGCACTGGTGGTTATAAGCTCACACACAAGACTAAGGTACAGAAGTTTATTCATGGTTTGAGTTGTGATCTAATTCAATTCCCTTAAGCCAGTCTCCAAGCCTTAAAGCATGCCATAGATATAATAAATGGGTTAACAGTCACTAAGGAATTTTGTTCAGTACTTTGTTTTATTAAAGGCATCTTTTATTAATGAGATTGACCAGTAGGCAATTACTTGGATCCTTAAATAGGCCTTAACACAAGTCCTTATTATGTGCAAGACATTTTGATAGCTTTGGGCATACTAAAGTAAAAATAAAGCAATCTATGCCCTCAAGGAATTTTGTTTTCACTGGGGCAGGCATGTAAGCCAAAAATAAGTGTAATACTGCTTAATTTTAGGAGGAATAGACCATTAATAGATGGGATCATTAGGAAATATGTTCTGTAGGAGGTTGCACCTAAGTTGATATTTGAAGGAGAAATATAATGTTAAACTAAGTGGGATGGTTTCATTCACAGTTAATAAATGCTATTTGTTGTCCTAGGATAAGAGACACCAACAGCTTTGTCAAATGGTTACCTTGTCCCTGTTTCCTTAAATCAAAAGGATGCATTTAATATTTCTAAAAGTATTTGGTCACCTGCCCCTTTTTCCTGCCTTTGAAATAAACTGTAACCCAATTATCTAGAAATGGAGATTTCATGAAGAGAAATAATAGTAAATAAGGACAATCAAATAAGTTAGGTCAAAAAATGTCAGTCTCAGAAATTTGTGTTTTATTCTAGATATAATAAATAGTAACTGATAGCTTTTAAGTGGAATATTATTAAATCTATGCTTTAGAATATTTTGTCATTCATATTATTTTTTACTTCAATATTTTATTTTTCCCCAATTACATATGTAATAATTTTTAACATCCTTTTCTAAAAAAACAATTTTGAGGTCCAAATGTTTTCCCTCCCCTTCCCCCTCATTGAAAAGGCAAGCAATTTGATATAGGTTATACATATGTTGTCATGTAAAACATAGTTCTATATTAGTCATATTGTGAAAGAAAATACAAACAAAAAATCCCCATGAAAAATAAAGTTTATATATATATATATATATATATATATATATATATATATATTTATCTCCATTCAGACTCCAACAATTCTTTTGGTGGAGATGGATAGCCTAGTCCTTCAGAATTGTCTTAGGTCACTGTATTGCTGAGAATTGCTAAGTCATTGACAGTTTATCAACATACAATATTGTTGTTGCTATGTACACTATTATGGCTCTGCTTATTTTACTTTGTATCAGTTCATGTAAGTCTTTGAAGTTTTTCTGACAGCACCCTGCTTGTCATTTCTTATAGTACAGTAGTATTCCAACACAATCATATGCCACAACTTGTTCAGCCACTTCCCCAATTGATGGAAATCTGTTCAATTTTCAATTCTTTGTCATGACCTAAAGAGCTGCCATTCACATTTATGCACACATAGGTCCTTTTCATTTTAGTTTTGCCCTTGTTGGGATACAGAGCTAGTAGTGGTCTTATGGTTCAAAGGGTATGCGTGGTTTTTTAGCCCTTTTGGCATATTTTCAAATTGCTCTACAGAATGGTTGAATCAGTTCACAATTTCACCAACAGTGCATAAATAATTCAATTTTCCCACATCCCCTATAATGTTTGTCATTTTCCTTTTATGTCATATTAGAAAATCTAAAAGACTCCTAAGACATTCTAAAATATTTAGGAGCCTACCTGCCAAGACAAACCCAGGAACTACACTGAATGCAATTACAAGGCACTTTTATCACAAATAAAGTCAGATCTAAATAATTGTAAAAATAGTAGTTGCTCATGGATGTGATAGAAACTAGTCATAGATCAACATCTTATACAATATACCAAGATAAAGTCAGAAGGGTACACAATTTAGATATACAGGTTGATACTATAAGCAAACTAGAAGAGCAAGGAATGGTTTACCTGGCAGATTTATGGAGAATAAAAGAACTTATGATCAAATAAGAGATAGAGAACATTATGAAATAAGAAATGGCTAATTTTAATTACATTAACTTAAAAAGTTTTTGCACAAATAAAGCTAATGTAATCAAAATTAGAAGAGAAATAGAAAGCTGGGCAATAATTTTTGCAGTCAGTATCTCTGATAAAGTCCTCATTTCTAAAATATAGAGAGAGCTGAGAAAAATTTGTAAGAAGACAAATCATTCCCCAATTGATAAATGGTCAAAGGATAGGAACAGACAGTTTTCAGATGAAGAAATTAAAGCTACCTATAGTCATATAACTCAAGATCTAGCAGCTTCTACATTAAGGGATCAAAGGGCGTGGAATAGGATATTCCAGAAGTCAAAGGAACTAGGACTCAAACCAAGAATCACCTACCCAGAGAAACTGAGTATAATACTTCAGGGGAAAATATGGTCTTTCAATGAAACAGAGGACTTTCAATCATTCTTGATGAAAAGACCAGAGCTGAAAAGAAAATTTGACCTTCAAACACAAGAATGAAAAGCATGAAAAAGTAAACAGCAAAGAGAAGTCATAAGGGACTTACCAAAAGTGAACTGCTTACATTCCTACATGGAAAGACAATATTTGCAACTCTTAAAACTTTTCAGTATCTCGGTAGTTGGTGGGACCACACACACACATACACACACAGGTACACGTGCACACACACATACACACATGCACGCACATACAGAGACAGAGAGCACAGAGTGAATTGAATAGGATGGGACCATATCTTATGAGAAATTAAGGTAAATGGTGAGAGAGAAATGTATTGGGAGGAAAGAGGGTGAAATGAAATGGGGTAAATTATATCTCATTCAAGAGGCAAGCAGGAGACTTTTTAGTGGAGGGAAAAAGAGGAGAGATGAGAAAAAAACAAGAAGTTTACCCTCATCACATTCGACTAAAGGAAGGAATAAAATGCACACTCATTTTGGTATAAAAATCTATCTTCCAATACAGGAAAGTGGGGGAGAAGGAGATAAGCAAGGGTGGGGGGTGATGGAAGGGAGGGCAATGGGAGGAGGGGGCAATTTGAAGTCAACACTCAAGGAGGGACAGCACCAAAAGACAGAATAGAAACAATGGGGGGCAGGATAGGATGGAGGGAAATACAGTTAGTCTTACACAACATGACTATTATGGAAGTCATTTGCAAAACTACACAGATAGGGCCCATACTGAATTGCCTGCCTTCCCAAAGAGAAGGGGTGGGGAGGGAGGGATGGGGAGTATTTGGAACTCAGAGTTTTAGGAACAACTGTTTAGTATTTTTCTTGCTACTAGGAAATAAGATATACAGTTAATGGGGAATAGAAAGTCATCTGGCCCTACAGGAGAAAAGAGAAGATGGGGACAAGAGAACGGAGGGATGATAGAAGAGAGGGCAGATTGGTGACAGGGAAATATAGATTGTCAGTGTATTGGGGTGGGGGAAGGGAGAAAAGGGGAGAAAATTTGGAACCCAAAATTTTGTGAAAATGAATGTAAAAAATTAAATAAATAAATTTTTATTAAAAAAATAGTCCAAAAATAAAAAATAAATAAAAAATAAAAACATTTTGGTTTATAGTTTATATACTAGCAATAATTTTTGTTGAGAAATTTTAGGGGGAGAATTTTTTTTCTCCCAGAGTGATTTTTATGAATCAGTGATGAATCCTGAGGGTATCTCCTGTCTTTTAATTTCACACCTAGCTGTGGTTCTTCAATACGTGACTAAGAAGCTTTTTTGATTTAGAAAGGAAGTTTAAGGCAGTTTTTAACTGTTACCAGTGCCTTCTCAGGTGACATGGTAGAATGAATGCTGGGCCTGGAATCAGAAAGATTTGAGTTTAAATCCAGCCTCAGATACATACTAGCTGTGTGACACTGGACCAGTCACTTAAACCTATTTGCCTCAGGTTCCTCATCTCTCAGATAAACTGGAGAAGGAAATGGAAAGCCACTTCGCTCTCTTTGCCAAGAAGGTCTTGAAAGGAGTCATGAAAAGTCATGACTAAACGATAACAAAAATTCTGTCTCAGAAGGGGACTTTGTCTTTTCTTTTGCATTTATTTTCTCTTCAAAAGAAGATTTTCTTTAGAGTCACAGATAATTTTATTTTTTTTTAGATATAATATGGAATTATTATGTATTTTATTTGTTTTGATTGTTTTGTGGAGGTGTAACAAGCTTAACCAAACTGACTGGGCATCATTTAGTTGTTGTAAAATTGCTAAATTTATTGATTTTCTGTATTTATTAAATATCTGAATGCTACTTTTTGTATAATTAATTGTCATGTAGAAACATGAAATAGTAATTGGAACTGTTTTCATGATTTGAATTCATGTCTATTCTATCATTTCAGTACAGTATACTGTAGTATGTTAACCTAACAGACTAGGGATACTATACATTTATTAATTGCATTAATATTTTTTATTAATTTGGTTAAAGGTGGAGCAATCTCTAAAAAATATGGAAGCTAAGGTAATTGAAGGGTACTATCTTACTTTTCATTTGAAAACTATAGAGGTTTTTTTGTTATCAGGAGTAGACCCAGACCTTAAGAATGAAGCCATTTTAATGATATGGGGCGGAGAAGTGAAAGGATTGAAAGAGTATAGATTTAAGGTTGCTGAGATTAAAATACATGAGGCAACCCATGAATTTATTTTAATACTGTTTGAGAACTTGGACCAAAGAGATATCCAGGAGAAATTGAGAATAGGGAGTGATTCCTGGAAATTTCATATTTGTTCAACATTTCAGGAAAAATTGCTTGAAGAAGTAAGAGTTTTTCTAATAGAAAGAGTTATTCTTATGGAGAGACTGAATGTTACAATTAAATTCAGGCATTCTAATCCATTTATGAGTAACATTGAGGTTATATCTCCCTATCAAAGACAGACACCATGGTATTTTCTCTGGACATGAATGATCCTAGGAGGTTTGGGTTGAACAGGCAAGAGTGAGTCTGGGGAACTGGAAGACCTATGAGCCAAAGTGACTAGACTGACAGATAGCCTAAGGGGACAGCTACAGCAACAGTAGATAACCTCATAGAGACAAGAACAGATGTTACTTGGCATGAATGTGTACAAACTTTAGCTGAGATGTTTGGCAGGAGGGCTAATTTTGTCTCTAATATTGTGCTGTGCAAAGGAGAAAAGCCAGTTGAATTCCTCCTCAGGAAATCAATGAAGTGTGAGTGAAGAGACTGATACAGAAAGAAGCTATGGCTCCTGAGAATGCAGGAAAAATTGTACTGCGGAAATTGAGCCAGAGCTTGTTACATCACCCTCATATATCTGATGTCATCAGATCCATGCAATCACAGGAACCATTGACAACAATGCTTGAGTTGGCAGGTATTCATGAATTTCAAGGGTCAATATAATCTTCAGGATTCATCCCCAGCAAGTTCCAAGCCTTCTCAAGTGTGAGTCAGAGAAGCAAAGCAGGGTAAGAGAACCACCAGTGTTGAGGGGCAGGCACAGAACCCAAGTTAGTTAAGTAAGAAGTGGAGTAGTGCATAATACTATTATCCTTGGAGAGGTAGAGGACCAAGGAAATGGAGAGCACAAAAGCTAAAAATGAGACCTCCTTCAGATAATCGTCAGAGGAGCATATCCATCTTTTCTTATAATTGTAGATTAGATGTCCATACCTATGTTAGATGTACTAGTAAAGAGAACATAGCTTTGGTCATGAAGAAAGTAAAATCTTGTCCATTTGGGGGAAACTGAAGTAGTGCCAGGGAAAGAACTCATTCACATAAGCCAGGGGCAGCTATTTCTTATGTGTCTATTTCATCTGTATTCATAGGATCTTCTGCAAAGGCGATGGTATGAACTGAGAATGTGGACTGCAATTCTGTCATGGTGGTGTATCTTCATGTATCTTCATTTTTGATACTTCTTATGACAGATTACTTGGATAAAATACCTTTAAAGTCTATCATGAGGCTGGAGTTTGTAGTGTGAGTGATAAAGATGTTTAGTACCTGGGATACATAGAGGTGAGTTTGAAATTTCCCAAGGAAGATATTGATGTCAACAAAAAAGTAGATATTGTGACTCTTGCATGTCTGGATGATCTAACATTGATTAGAATGCTAGAACCAATTCTAATCTTTTCAAAATTCTGGAAGGATACTAGGGATCCCATACTGGGATTCCATGCTTGCACTCTTTGACCTTCCATACAGACTGTTCAGAGGCCATCCAAAAGGATTAGAGGCAAGAGGTTCCAGTGAATCCCACAGAAGACCTAGCTCTCACTCTCTGAGCTGGATCCTGAGGTATCTGGATTTTGAAATTCCCCAATATCATTAGAGTAGAAGAAAGCATTGAAGCTAGAACTCTAAGAGGATAGACATGTTCAATGCATGAGTGAAATGTGGAATGTGCTAGAGGTGCAACCCAAGCAGTCCAGATCAGAAAATTCCAGATCTTTAAGAAAAAGATCTGGGACAGGAAACAGATTGGAACCAGAGGTCAGCCCCTCTGCCCTCCTCAGAGAAAAGGAGCAACAGCTAGAATTATATCTATTACTTCCTTAAAGATTATTGGTCTAGGGGCTGTGATATTCAGGTTGTCAAAACTCTTTATCACTATTCATTAACAGGGAAAAGGGCCTAAACCTTCTATCCAAAGATTAACTCCCTTTTAATCAAGTACCAGTTCTTCAATGAACACACACAGCAAATGGCAAATAAATTCATTTGTCCAAGTAGATAGTGAGACAGAAATAAGAATACATATACATATAAGAATACATATCATACTATACAGATTGAAGGAGCACTCCCATTGAGAGTGAGCTATGTCAGCTCAGCTGAAAAGAGAAGACACAGAAAACCAGCTCTCATCCATGAGGAAATTTCCCCAAATGTCTAGTGTAACAAATTGTGGATAGGTACATGATGGAGCCTGACAGACTCTCTAATGTCTACTTCTTCCCAAAGTCTTCTATTGTCAACAACCCGAAGAGAAGGCAACATCTCACATCTTACCTTTCAAACTTGGAAGCTAGAAGAACCAAGAGATTCAATCTCTTTTCTTTCCCATTCCTGGTAACTGTACTCCTCCCCTCACACAAGCATAAGATATTGATGCCAACCAATGAGGAAAAAGTCCCATGCCAATGGATTTTGGGGCTCCAGTTACCTAAAGAGGGAGCTCAATACAGACTTCTCATTTTCCACTTAACTGTACTGTTGTTATTATGGTTCAGTTGTTTCCGTCATGTCCAACTCTTCATGACCTCACATGAGATTCTCTTGGCAAAGGTGCTGGAGTGGTTTGCCATTTCCTTTTCCACCTCATTTTACAGATGAGGAATGAAGGCAAATATGGTTAAGTTACTTTCCCAGGATAACACAGCTAATAAGTGTCTGAGGCCACAATGGAACATAGGAAAATGAGCTACCTCACTCCAGGTCTACCACCTAGTTGGCATCTGTATAACTTGTGGATTTCTCTGATGTCTGCACCTTCCTGCTTAGTTGGGTACTTCTCTTCTCCATGATTCAGCTTCCTTTTTTGTGGGTGTGTTTTCTTTCTTCATTAAACTCCACGTGGATAGAAACTGTCTTCTTTTTTTTTTTTTCATATTTGTATCCCTAGAATTTAGCACAATTTCTGGCATATCATAGGTATTTAAGAAATGTTTATTGAGAGGGCAGTGGAAAGATAGATTAAAAACTAATTGGAAACCAAATAATCTAATGCTAAAGAATAAATGGGTCAAATAAATCATAGAACAATAGATAATTTCGATAAAGAGAGAGACAAAATGAGACAACATACCAAAATTTACAGGATGCCGGCCAAAGCAGTATGTAGGGGGAAATTTATATATCTAAATGCTCACATCAATAAAACAGAGAAAGAATAGATCATAAGAATTGGAAATGCAACTAAAAAAATAGAAAAAGAACAAATAAAAATCCCCAATTAAACTCCAAATTGGAAATCCTGAAAATGAAAGAAGAGATTAATAAAATTAAAAGTAAGAAAACCAATTAAGCTGATAAAACTAGAAGCTAGTTTTATAAAAAAAATATAATAGAGAGAACATTGATTAATTTAATTAAAGAAAACCAAATTACCATTATCAAAAATGAAAGGAGTGAGTTCACCAACAATGAAAAGGAAATTAAAACAATTTTTGCCCAATTATATACCAATGAATTTGACAATCTGAGGGAAATGGATACTTACAAAAATATAAATTGCCCTTATTAACAGAAAAGGAAGTACAATACTTAGGTAGCCCAATCTTAGAAAAAGAAATTGGACAAATCAGCAATGAACTTTTTAGCCAAACATTTAAGGAGCAATTAATCCCAATACTATATCAAATATTGGGAAAGTGGGTAAAGAAATGGTGCTACTAAATTCCTTTTATGACACAAATATGGTGCTGATACCTAAATCAGGAAGAACAAAAACAGAGAAAGGCAATCATAGACCAATTTCCCCAGTGACAATGTAAAAATTTTAAATAAAATACTAGCAAGGAAATTACAGCAATATATCACAAAGATCATACACCATTATCAGGCAGAATTATTTCCAGGAATGCAGTATTCAATCAATGTTAGAAAACTGTCAGCATAATTTATTGTCAATAACAAAACAAACAGAAATTATATGATTATCTCAATAGATATGGAAAAACCTTTGACAAAATATTACATTCATTACTGTTAAAAACACTAGAGAACATAAGAATAAATGGAAATTGCCTTAAAATGATAAGTAAGAATTCTCTAAAACCACCAGGAATCATTATTTCTAATGGGGATAAGTTAGAAGACTTCCCAGTAAGATTAGGGGTAAAGCAAGGATGACTACTATCACCATTATTATTCGATAATGTACTGGAAATTCTAGGTATAGCAATAAGAGAAGAAAAAGAAATCACAGGAACTAGAATAGATAATAAGGAAACGAAACTATCCCTCTTTACTGATGATATGCTGATATACTTAAAGAATTCTAGAGAATCAGCTAAAAAAAGTAATTAGCTAGTCAGCTGATCCAACCATTTTGGGGATCAATTTGGAACTATGCCCAAGGGTTAGAAAAACGTGCATACCCTTTGACCCAGCAATATTTCTTCTAGGATTGTAGCTCAAAGAGATCATAAAAAAGGTCCCACATGTACAAAAATATTTATTTCAACTCTCTTTGTGGTAGCCAAGAACTAGAAATCAAAGGAATACCCATCACTTGGGGAGTGGCTGAAAAAGTTGTGGTATATGAATATAATGGAATACTGTTGTGCTATAAGAAATGATGAACAAGAGGACTTCAGAAAAGCCTGGAAAGACTTATATGATCTGATGCTGAGCGAAATGAGCAGAATCAGGAGAACATTATACACAGTAACAACCACAGTATGTGAGGACTGTTTCTGATAGACTTAAGCTTTTACAGCAATGCAAAGACCTAAAACATTCCCAAAGGACTCTTGAGGCAAAATGCCATCTGCATCCAGAGAAACAATTATAGGATTGGAATGTAGAATGAAGCAGACTATTTTCTCTTGTATTATGTTTTATTTTGTTTTGTTTTGTTTTTTTTCTCCTGGTTTTTCCCATTCTTTTTAACTCTTCTATGCAACATGACTAATATGAAAATACGTTTAATAAGAATGCATGTATAGAACCCATATAAGACTACATGACATCTCATGGAGGGAAGGATGAGGGAGGGGTAGCAAATTTGAGACTGATGGAAGTGATTGTTGAAAACTGAAAACAAATAAATTAATAAAAAAACTAGCTAGCTGAAATAATTAACTTTAGCAAAGCTGCAGGATACAAAATAAACCCACTTAAATCATCAGCATTTCTATATATTACCAACAAAGCCCAATGGCAAGAGATAGACAAACTCCATTTCAAATAATTGTAGACAATATAAACTACTTGGGGTCTACCTGCCAAGACAAATCCCTGAACATAATTGAACAAAATTGGAAAACATTTCACACAAATAAAGGCAGATTTAAACAACTGGAAGAAATATCAATTGCTCATGGCTAGGCCAGGTAGTAAAAAAAAAAAAGACAACTCAACACCATACCAATCAAACTACTAAAAACTGTTTTATGGAATTAGAAAAATAATAACAAAATTTATCTGAAAAAATGAAATTTCAAGAATATCAAGGGAATGAGTGAAAAAATATAAACATATCTCTACCAGATCTCAAACTATATGATAAAGTGATAGTCATCAAAGCATTCTTGTACTGACTAAAGAAGTGAATGATGTTAACTGGGGAATGGGTAGACAAATTGTGGCATGTGATTTTGATGGGCTACTATTGTGCTTTAAGAAATGATGAACAGAATGCTCTCAGATAAACGTGATGCAGAGTAAAGTGGACTGTATACAAAGTAACTGCAATATTGTAAGATGATTAGCTGGGGATGACTTAGCTATTCTCAGCAATATAATGATCCAATAAAACTCTGAAGAACTTATGACGAAAATATTATCAATCTCCAGAAAAAGAACTGATGGTGTCTGAATACAGATTGAAGCAATTTTTTTTACTTTAATTTTCTTGAGATTTGGTTTTGGTTTTGGTCTATGTTTCTTTCCACAACATAACTAGTATGGAAATGTTTTTCATGACTACACATGTATAACATATCAAATTGCTTGCCTTCTCATTGAGGGCTGGGGTGGAAAGAGAGGAAGAGAATTTGAAATTCAAAGTTTTAAAAATGAATGTTAAAATTGATTTTAGATATAACAGGAAAATAAAATAATATTTTTTAAGAAAAGAAATGGAGTAGTGGATCAGTGGAATAGATTAGGCACACAAGACTCAGTAGGAAATGTACGTAGTAATGTAGTATTTGATAAACTCTAAGATCCAAGTTTTGGGGACAAAAACTCATTATTTAACAAAACTGCTAAAAAAAAACCACCTAAAAACAGTATGACAGAAACCAGATATAGAATAAAATCTCACAAAGTCAAAAAGGGTACATGATTTAGACATATTAAGGTTAATATCATAAGAAATATGAGAGAGGATAGAATAGTTTACCTGCCAAATTTATGGAGAAAGTGAGAATGTATGACAAATAAAGATACAGAAAGAGCATTACAAATGCAAGCAGTGGTAAGTGACTTGCCCAGAGTAAAACAGCTAGTAAGTGTCTAAGTCTGGATTTGAATTCATGAAGATTCCTGATTGTGAGTCCAGTGTTCTATTTATTGAGCCACCTAGCTCCTTTCCTTGGATTTTGGAAGGCTTGGTTTTTTTTGAACTTATAACAAGAAATCTCCCAGTCTCTCTTGGTAACATATTCACTATTACTTATTCTCTTAGATCTAATTTTAACCCCACTTTCTCTTTTAAAAATTTGCTATTGATGATACTATTTGTTTCATGCCTTCATCGCTCTTTAGTTAGACATGGGAATAGTCTTCAGACTCTTTATCTCAATTCTTTCTCTATTTCAATGCACCCCCCTCATAGTTGCTAAAAATAATATAGGATGACTACGTCAGTCCCCTTATGCCTCCTCCACTCCCCCCAAAAAAATCTGGTAGCTCCTATTAGAAACAAGAAACAAGAAAAGTCTTGTTTGACATTTAAAACTGGTCACAAAATTATTTGACATTTAAAGTTCTTTGTCCGTACCCTGCAGACCAACTGACAGGCCCTCTCACATGACATTCCTCACACATGACATCAGATCTCTGCTTTCCATGATTTTGTATTAGCTACCTCACATGGTTTAAATGTACTTTAAAAAAATTTCTTTCAAGCCTCAGTTCAAGCTATACCTTCTACTAGATCTTTGTCCCGACTGCTCCATCTGAGGGTTCCCTCCTTCCTTCAGTGACCTTGAATGTTGTCCTTCCTGTGAAAATTTGAACTACTTGAGAAGAGACTGCTATTTTTTTTAGCTTTGTATCCCTAGCACATAATAAACAAAACAAACCATCACAATGACTTTATCAGTGTATTCAATATTTCACATCTGTGTAACTGAGTTTTGTAAATTTTGCTTAGAGTTGAAACACAAATTATCCACCATCCTCTGTGTTGACTTTTTAAATATTATTATCAAGATGTCCTCCAATATGAATACCTTCTTCTGTCTTCCAGTAGAAATATCAGCCTAAAAATAACGAATTTTCTCATGAATCATGCTTCCAAACTCCTTAATCACACCAGAATATATATATTATATAATTATATATATTTATAAATAATTATAAATATATATAATTATATATAATATATAATTAAATATATTATATATAATAATTTTATATTCTATATAATTATATATTCTATATAATATAATAATTATATATTCTATATCCAACATTCTTGGAAATTTACTTCATTCGTGGATTATAATATAGACCTTAGCTCACATTATCCTTTTTGAGGATCTAGATTTTCCTCAGTTCACTAGTTCAAATTAAGTCTAGTACCTCTTCTTTGTTAATTATTTTCTATTTATCTTGAATACATATTGTTTATACATATTTGTTTGCTTTTTGTCTCCCCCATTTGACTGTGAATTTACTGAGGGCAGACACCGTCATTTGCCTTTTTGCATCTCCAGGGCTCAGCACAGTGCCTGATGCTTCATAAATACTGACTGTCTTACCAACTCTTACTATGCTTTTTAGCTTTTGAAAATATACATTTTTGAATGATAATAGATAAAAATAAAAATACTTGAGTTTGTTATTTATACTCCATTTTATACAGGAAAAGCATCCAAAAAATAGAAGCATAAGATGCTACATTTCAGAGTTCCTTCTCTTATGAACATGAGATATTTCACCTATGAATTAGACAGGTGACTTTATTTGACTTCAGTCAAGGGTTAGCCTGGTAAATATTTAACAATCAGTTCTCTGAAAAAAAATGTGCTTTTAAATTTAATATATGTTAACATTTTCCCTAGACAATCAGCAAAAAAAAAAAAAATGATTTATAGTGTTTGCCTCTTTTGGAGGTATAGATGCTTGTACTGAAAATTTAGCAATTTGTTCTCATGAGCCAGTAGTAGTTGCTTCCAGCTCTCCACCATTTGAGTCCCTGACTTAAAATAGTTCCTGGAATCAAACAGAATATGCTTTGGCAGTTGTCTTATTAATGTGGAGGTGGAGGTGATAATAATATTATCTCCTACCAAGTAATTTTCAGAAAATAATTTCCTATAACTTTTAATCTTTCTTTACATGTTATTCAAGTGGAGTCTTCTAGCTTTTTAAGCTTTCTTCAATTTCTTTCTTTTGATGATGAGTTAGAGCTGGACAGTTTGGGTTACATTTTCTACATGCAGCTTTCACCACATATTGCACTTCCCACCTGATACCTCTTCAGTTATGATACGTTGGTTTGTATTCATGTTTGTATGTGTGTCAGTCTTGTCTTTCCACTAAGAATATAAATTCTCTAGAGAACTAAATGGTGTTCAAGAGACATATGAGTTAAAAGTATGAAGTAATGAGATTGGTTTTCTTATGTGGTTTGTTAAAATAGTCTTTACATTTTTATAATCTGACTATATAGATAGGTCTCAATTTTTCCTTAATGAAACTGAAAGAGTTTCTATAGAGTAACCTGATAGATAATTTTTAATCTAAACTTCCTTTACATTTAAGTGCTTGAAATGTCTTTTTAAAATTTTCCTAAAAAAAAATAGTGTACTCAAATTTCATTCTGACCTACCTCTCAACCATAAATATAAAAACAATCCAAGCCAATTTTAATAACTAAGTATCCAAATCTGCATTCTGGGGAAGAGAAGGAAAGGAAATAAGTATTTATTAGCCAGGCACTATGCTAAACTCCTTGTACAAATGTATCATTTCATCCTTACAACAACCCTGTGAGTTAGGTGCAGTTATTCCCATTTTACAGTTGAGTAAATTGTAACACGTCAATACCTGTTACCTACAGCAACCTCTCTAGTCAAGAGTCAAGTGACTTATGACTAGTCAATGTCTAAGGGTGGATTTGAACTCAGGTCTTCCCAACTCCAGAGGCTGTTCTCTATACATGCTACTATTTAGCTATTTCATTCTGCAAGGAAATCACTTTAAATTTATATTTACAAGGGGAAATTACTAAAAAATCTTGTCAATGAAAGGTTGCCACATGGCTTTCGTAAGTTAGTCCTTGATACTCCAAATGGTTACTCTTTCGTTCATTTCAAAAGTACTTTTTAGCTCTTGTAACTAAAGTCATATTTAAGATGCAGCAATAGAACAGTTACATGAAAAGCTCTTCATATTGTATGCTACCAATATTACGATATACTTTCTCCCCTCTCCCACTTTTCATCTTCTTCCCTTCCCCCATCTCCCATCTCCCCACCCCCTTACCTTAGCTGCTGGAGATGTTTAGCCATTTTAAATTGCTGCTGATGAAGCCTTCCCTGGCAGGCAGCCCAGAGCACAGCTCCTCTGTAGATTTCGGTCTCTCCTCAGGAGCTGCCTGCCTTCAATATAATGGGCAACATTGAAAGCAGCAAGGCATTCAATTGACAAGGTCAGAGTGCCTTTCATTTCTGAAATAATCAACCAGTGTAACTCTTCCTCAGACCTGGGGAGAGAGAAGATGGAGGTCAAAAGAGCAATTACATTTCACATTGACTCTACGAAAGACTTGGAACACCAAAGTGAAAAGAAAAACAGATATAGCAGCGCTCTTTCTTTCACATTCCTTTTAGAGCCATTATTATTAAAATTGCACAACTACCATTTGGAGAGGTAGCCTCCCCCCCCCCCCCCCAAATAGCATTTTCTTCCAATAGATGAGATCTTTCTTCTTAGACATTTAGTCATGTCAGCATATTCCAAAGGAATGCAAATGAGCTACATGATGTAGAATCAGATGTTGGGAGCAAAGGCTATTAATTATGTTTAAAAATATGTTAACCCTAGAAGATTGCATACCAAGCAATTTTACTAATTTCATTCTGTAATCAGCTCCTACATTAGCATAACTTTATTTATTTATCACTAAGGCGATAATTTAGAGAAAATAATTTGGTTGGAAATGTCAGTAATTTTGCCCTGGCACCTTGTTGTAAAGCTACCTCTATTTGACCTTACAGTTACTAGGCCTAATTATTTTAATTGTATTGATTGCACTGACCATTCTTGTGCTTAATTAAATTGCTCTGACTCTTTAACAGCTTGCAAAGCTGTATTATTAAGATGGATGCAAAACCCCTTTCAAACTCATTCACAATCATACTCATTTTAATGTATTTTTTAAAATGCCAATTAGTTTCTAATTTATCAGTGACCTACAAATATCTTTAGGTGGGGACAATGTTTTAAGAAGAAATTTACATCTTCTTACATATAATGTCAGAAAAATATAGTTGACAATTGCTCTTTACTCACTTTATTAAAGTTGAATTAGATCATTGACAAAATATTTTTTAAACTCAATAATATGAATCAACTCAAGTTATAGTGGTTTTTACAGCAAAAAATGTCCTTCATTTTAGAATTCTATTGGAAGGTATCCTAAGTTCTTCTGTTACAAGCTAGAAAATGAAAATGTTTCCTGTCCATGATTTCTAACAACACAAATTGAAAATATAGTTGTCACACTTTAAGAGACAGAAAAATTAGGGGTTGGTCATATGGCAAAAGAGAGTTCTCCAAATGAGTATAAGTATACTTAAGATATTCAGTTTATAGGTTTTATATACATACATACATATACACATAATACACGTATACGTATATATAAAATACACATAAACACGCACATATGTATACATGCTTCTCTCATAGATGATATCACTTCATTATTTAATACTTCTAAAGTGCCTTCCCATACTCTTCTCCAGGCTTCACTGCTGATTCAAATCTTTCTCCAACATGGCACTGAAACGTTTTAAGTCTAGCAGCTCACTCTACCTCTGGACTACTTCTCACATTGGAAATATCTTTCACCTGTCAAATTCTCCCCCTGAGTAGATGGTTCCTCTCAGAAACTCCAATTTAAGGGGGAAGTCCATGTTAATCATATGTTCGTTCCTCTCCAGACTGTACTTCTAACTCTATTAGGTAATAGTAATTAGTTATATACATTTGTTGTTCATATATCTCAGTTACCAAACCCTTGTTTAAAATTTGAAACAAAGATATTTTCTCATTTGATCACTTCCTGTCTTATCTTAGGGGTATTGATTTTGTCTGTGCAGAAGCCTTTCAATTTCAAGCAATCAAATATATTTATTTTATCTTTTGTAATTCTCTCTGTCTCTTGTTTTGATAAAAATACATATCCTAGATATAATTGTGAAAAGATTTGTTTCTCTTCTAATTATAATATGATCTTTAATACTAGAGTTGCATATCCATTTAGAATATATTTTGGAATGTGGTGTAAGATCTTGGTCTACATCTAGTTTCGGTCATAATGCTCTAATTTTCCCAGTAGTTTTGATCAAATAAGGAGTTTTTTCTTAGATAATTTATATTTTCCAGTTTACAAAATACTGGATTGTTGAGTTATATTGTTTCTGATGTCTATAATTTTCATATTTCATTTAGAACTTGCCATAATTCTTCTAACTTTAGTTTTTCCTGGAATTTGTTCATTTGTGTATTTTCTCTCTCATTTATCTTTCTGTTAGACATCCAAATACCGAGAAAGGGATATTAAAATCTCCTGTCGCTATTGTGTGGCTCTCTCTGTATTCTTGTAGCTCAGATATTTCCTTTGTGAATTTGGATGCCAAGGCATTTGGAACATATAAGCATATTACTGATATTACTTTATTGTCATTGTATTCTTCCAGTCTAATAGTGTCTTTGTTTATTCCATTTTATTTTTTTGAATGTTTGTTTTTGTTTAGTTGGATAGCATTATTGCAATCCCTGCTCTTTTGGATTTCCTTGATGCACAATAATTTCCCCCTCATTCTCTCAGTTTTATTTTGCTTATCTTTGCTTTTTAAATGTGTTTCTTGTGAGCAACAGATTGTAGGACTGTTTTCTTATCCAATCTGTCACTCTTTTTCATTTTATTGGATTGTTTAATCCCTTACATTTAAAGTTATGACTTGGGCTTATATTTTCCTCCATCTGTCTCTAATATTTTTTAAATTACATTTTCTCTCTTTTGATGTAAACACAGTACCGTGTTCCTTCAATTACTTTATCTTAATCTTGTTTTAGATGGTTGTGCTCCCAGTGGATCACTCTCCCTCACCCCTGATCTGTTTGTTTCAATTTTTTTTACCCACTTCCCTTTGGCATTCTGCTTATTAGCTGTTTTGCTTACTCTCCTGCTTTTGTTATTATTAATTCTTCCCTTTCTCCCTTTTTCCACTCAGTTAAAGTAGTTTCCCACATTTTCTCTTTCCCTTTAACTAATTCTGCTCATTAGTTTTTTAAACTTATTTTTGTGCCCCTTTCCAAAAAGAGTTTCTTCTGTTCTCTTCATTATCCATCCTCTCCTTTATATAAGTGGACCATTCCGCATACATCTACATAAAATGATTTTTATATAATGTGAATTTGCCCATGGATATGGGGAAGGGAGATAAGAAGGGAGGTAGAAAGACTTGTAGAAGGAGGCAGCTGGCACACAATTCAAGGACACATGGATCTCAGGGTGGAGAAACGAGACCTGGAGAAGGACCATGTAATTGCTAGGACCAACCATGTAGGGGTCTGTCTGGAACAGGGAGAAAGAACGTGCTGAAGGCACACATGTGGGGTCTGGACATTGACGCAGACAGGAGAGAGTAGGTAACAATGGGGTCCAGGGACAGACATGAGCATGGGCAGATTGAAGATAGACATAAAGGAGCTGTGCACACATAGGTGGATGGAATGGGGCAAAGGTCTTCTCTCTTCATGTGGGAAGGTGCAAGCCAAGACCCCAGTCTAGTTGTATTTTCGGAGTGTCTCTGTGCCTCTATTTTTCTGTTTGCAGTTGGAAGGGGTTTTTGGTTTTGGTTTTAATGGGGGAAGCACTGAGCCAAGGAACAGGAATGGAGAGGTCACACTGTACTATACATTAAAATTAACAGAGGTGTTTTCTTTTTTTAGAATGTGGATTTCTGTCAGAATTCTTTATAGAAAGCTGAATTTTTATGACATAGATTCATTTAAAGTGAAGTTTCTTCATTAGTTTCCTATAAACAACAAATTGTAGAGTATTTTTATCTAATCTGTCATTGTTTTTCATTGTTTTGGATTGTTTAATCCATTCACATTTAAAATTATGAGTTAGACTTATATTTTCTCTCATCTGACTCAAATGTTGAGGTTTTTTCAAGTTAGTTATCCTCTTTTGCTATAAACATAGTCCTATGTTCCTTCAATTACTTTAGCTTGATCTTTTTTTAAAAAAAATGGCCCTGTTCCCACTAGAAGCCCTCACTCTGATCCATTCCATTCATTTGTTACAATTTTTATGTGGGTTTTGTTCTTATTTCTTTTTCCCTCTGTTTTTATCTAGTTATATAATTTTCTCCTCAACTCACTTTTGTTCCTCCCAGTTATTCAAGTAGATTTATCCTTATCTCTCTTTCCCTTAAATTAGTTCTCTTTAATATTTTTTCTTAATTTAATTTTTTGTGCTTCTTTTCAAGAAATCTTTCTGTCAATTTCTTCATCACCTGCTTTCTCATTCTATCTACTCTAGACCCTCATTATATGATTCTTAACTCAAATAATTATCTAAGTTCTTTCTTTTCTCTGTGTTCCTCATGTAACAAAATCTTCTAATATATCCACTCTAAGTTCTCCCCCTAGACATTTTCTTCCACTTCCTTGTAGATCTTGCTCTGTGGATTCCTGTTTCTGATTGTGCCACAGACCCAGAACAATTCCAGGTATTTCGGATGGAAAAGAGGATGCTACTCCATGCTATTGCCCCTGTCCCAGTAATCTCCTGATTATGCACTTCACCACTTCTCTATACACTCTTCACTTTGACTTAACCACACAGTTTCCTTTTGTAGTGAAAAAAATTCTGGAAGACCAATTTTCAGTTTTTAAAATCTTTCTTATTAATTAGACTAGATAATTAAATTCGTGATCAGTGATCTCTCTGAGAGATAAAAGACAAGAAGGTAGTGTCTGGAATCACCTTAAATCTCTGAATTTCCCTTCTGAGTGGTTCTTCCCCTGACTCGCATATCACAACGTTGATTGGTGGATATTTAATAAGGGACTAAGAGCTCTCACTTCCTCTGGATTCCTTTGTCTTTGAAGGGAGACAGTAAATTGAGGAATGAGGCTTTGATGTGAGATTCAGTAGTTTCCAGCAAACTGGGCAAGCAAACTCTTCTTAGATCAAGATCTTTCTGGCTTTATTTCTCCTTCATGAGCCCAGCTGCCCCAACTCCAATGAAAGAATTAAAGTCATAAGACAAGCTCTTGGTAGCTTTGACCAGCTCTTTTTAGTTTTTATTTATGGGATAAGCAGAGAGGCTAGGCCCTTGGAGGGGCTGGAATGTGGTCAAGTTCCTCTGCTGGTTCTTAGAAGTGTTTTTTAGTTAAAATAAAAACTGCAGATTTTAAATCCAAATGGGAATATTATGAATAAATATTAGTGTTCAAGTGATACAACATCACCATAAATTTTCCTCACTTTCCTCCCACAATCAACTTGGTCCCAGCTTCCCTAATACAGCTCCCTGATCTAGGATGTGAAAAGTCCAAACCACATAGTTGGGGTCTCTCAGACTTTATAGGTGACTAAGATCATGCCAGTCACTGTATACTAATCACTTACTGATCAGAAGTAATTTTCAGAAAAGGGGGCTACATCTAGGGAAGCTAAGTTATACTTGTTCCTTGCTATATATCCTTGCCTTATTAGGGTAAAGTAAACTACTTCATTTGTTAAATATTCAATGATTTATAGGTACCTCATTTCCTTCCAACACTGATGTTGAATTGAGAGAGTGCTGGCTTTTAAGTTGCACCCACAGCACTCTTAAAGCATCATCTTTTCTTTATTTTTCTCCTTTTGGTTTTACCCATATGTTCCTTATTGTATTTTCAGTGAAAGGTTTGTGGATTTCTGCCATGATGTAAATCAAGCAGGGCCATTTCCCTTTTATTATACTGTGAAATGTGAGCTTTCCATTTTCTTTTCCTTTTAATTAAGGAATATTGGCACTCTCCTTTTTCCTTGTGATAACCTATATTGTATCACACTTTCTCATGTACTTGTCACATCTTCTCTCTTTTTGTATGATATGAATTCCTTGAGGTTAAAGATTTTAATATTTTCTATTTTTGTGTACTAGCATCTAGTAGAGTGCCACAAACATAAGGTTTGTTGAATTGAATTTGTGTATGTGCAAATGAAAACTTTTCTTTTGTCATAATTTAGTTATGAGATTCATTTTAACCAAACTTAGTGCTGCTTAAGTGATCCTATTTACCACCTTGTGTTGAAATGTTGTCTTCCTTACCTATAGTTATGTAATTGTATTTAGATACTTTTATCTCTCAGTATCATCCCCAACCTTATTTCTTTTTGGTTCACTCCTGACACTTACTAGGAAAATATCTTTACTATTGTTCATATTTCTATAGCATGCCTCTTTTCTTGGATAGCATCTCATTTTCTGATATGATCTGTTGCTTTACTCTCTCCCATTCAAATTATGGTTGTAAGTCTTCTTGATCAGTTTTAAAATGCACATTTTCATTGGTAGAAGCCTATAGTTGATAATAATAATGATAATGATAATTGGCATTTATATAATGATTTAATTTTTACAAAACATTGTATTTGTATGTCATTTGATCTTCACAAAATCTCTGTGTGGTAGATACTATTGTTATCTGTATTTTACAGATAAAACAACTGAGACCAAAGGAGGCTAAGGTATTTCTCCAGGGTCACACATTTCATGAGTTTCTTTCTAATAAAATAGATTTTTTTTTCCCTAATTACATGTCAAGACAGTTTTTAGCATTTATTTGTAATGATTTGGAATTCCAAATTTTCTCCCTTCCCTCCACCCTTCTTAAAATGGTAACTAATCTCTTAAAATGGGAACTGATCTCATGTGCAAAAAGCCTTTTTGGAAGAACTCAAGAAGGATTTTAAAAGTCAAATAAGGGAGGTAGAAGGAAAATTGGACAATTCCTTTAAAAAAAATTGACAAAATGGGAAAAAAAAGTGCATTGAAGAAAATAGCTCTTTAAGAAGTAGAGTTGGCCAAATGGAAAAGGAAGTACAAAACTAATGGAAGAAAACATTTTTTAAAAAATTAGAATCAAGCAAATGGCAACTAATGACTCTATGAGATATGAAGAGTCAATCAAACAAAATCAAAAGAATGAAAAAAAAGAAGAAAATATAAAATACCTCATTGGAAAAACAACTCACCTGGAAAATAGATCCAAGAAAGATAATTTAAGAATTATTGATCTACCTGAAAGCCATGATGAAGAAAAGAACCTGGACAGCATCTTTAAAGATATCATAAAGGAAAACTGCCCTGAGGTCCTACAATCAGAGAGTAAAATAATCATCAAAAGAATAGACTGATCACCTCCTGGAAGAGATCCCAAATTGAAAATGCCAAGGAATATTATAGTCAATTCTAGAATTATCAGGCCAAAGAGAAAATATTACAAACAACCAGGAAGAAACAATTCAAATATTGGGGAATCATAGTCAGGATTATGCAGAACTTTGCAGCTTCTACATTAAAAAATTGCAGGACATTGAATATGATAGTCCCTAAAGTATTCTCTGAGGCAAAATAGCTTGGATTACAACCAAGGATTAACTACCCAGCAAAATCGAGTCTAATCTGTCAGGGGAGGAGATGGACATTCAATGAAATGGGAGACTCCTAGACCATCCTGAAGAAAAGAACACAGATCAATGAAAAATTTGATCTTCAAATACAAGACTCAAGAAAGGTATAAAAAGGTAAACAGTAAAGAAAACATGTTATTCAATAAGGGCAAATTGTTTGCTTCCCTACATGGGAAGATGATCCTTGTAACTCCTGAGAAATACATCTTTATGATGACATTTAGAAGAGATATACATAGATGGAGATAGTGGGTATAAGATGACTTTTATATGATGATAAAAAAGTGAATTAAGGAGTGAGAAGGAATTGTAATAGGAGACAATGAAAGGAGGAGGCAGGAAAAGGTAAATTACATCACATGAAGAAGCACAAAGACATATTACAGTAGAGAGAAAGAAGGGAGGGAGATAAGCATTTTTTGAAACTTACTTTCATCAGATTTGTCTCAGGGAGGGAATAACATACTCAATTCAGTATAGAAATCTAACTTGCCCTATAAACAAAAGGAAGGGAAAGGGGAAAAAAAAAGAGAGAGAGTTTATAGAAAGGTGTGCAGCTTGAGGGAAGTCAAAAGCAAAACTCTAGCTAAAAAAGGTCAAAGAAAATCAGAAGTAGGTGTGGGGGAAATAGAATGGAAAGACCCAGACAGTAATCATAACTGTGAATGTGAAGGGGATGAACTCTCCCATAAAATGGAAGTAGGTAGCAGGGTAGATTTAAAAAAAACACAATAAGTTTTGTACAAGAAACATATTTGAAACAGAGGGATGCACACAGGGTAAAGGTAAAAGGCTGGAGTAGAATATGTTATATTTCAGCTGAAGTAAAAAGGCAGGGCTAGCAATCCTGATCTTAGACAAAGCAAAAGCAAGAATAGATCTAATTAAAAGAGATAAAGAAGGAAACTACATGTGCTAAAAAGCATCAGAGACAACGAAGTAACATCATTACTAAACATATATACACCAAGGTATAGCATCCAAATTATCAGAGAAGAAGTTAAGGGACTTAACAGGAAGAAAAAGACAAGTAAACTATACTAGTGGGAGACCTCACCCTTCCCTACTCATAACTAGATAAATCTAACCGCAAAAAAAAAACAAGAAAGAAATTAAGGAGGTGAATAGAATTTTAGAAAATTTACATATGGTAGACCTCTGGAGAAAACTGAATGGGGATAGAAAGAAATGTACATTTTTCTCAACGATACATGGCACCTATACAACAATTGACCATGTACTAGGGCATAAAAACCTCACAATTCAATGCAGAAAGGCAGAAATATTAAATGCATCCTTTTCAGATCATGATGCAATAAAAATCACATGTAACTAAGGGCCATGGAAAGATAGACCTAAAAATTAATTTGAAACTAAGTATCTAATCCTAAAGGATGAGTGGGTCAAATAACAAATCATAGAAATAATCAATAGCTTAATACAAGAGAATGACAATAATGAGACAACATACCAAAATTTATGAGATGAAGTGAAAACAGTTCTTAGGGGAAAGTTTTATATGTCTAACTGCTTGTGTGAATAGAGAAAGAGATCAATGAGTTGAATGTGCAATTTAAAAAGCTAGAAAAAGAACAAAATAAAAATCCCCAAATTAAATATCAAATTAGAAATAATGAAATCAAATGAGAGATTAGTAAAATTGAAATTAAGAAAACTATTGAACTAAAAAATGAAATTAAAAGCTGATTTTCATGGGGAAAAAACAAGAAAATAGATAAACCTTTGGTTCATTTGATTAAAAAAAAAAAGAAAGAAGAAGGCTAAATTACAAGTATCAACAATTCAAGGAGTAAATTCACCAGCAAGGAACAAGAAACTAAAACAGTAATTAGGAGCTATTTTGCCCAACTGTATGCCAATAAATTTGACAATCTTTGTGAAGCAGATGAATATATACAAAAATATAAATCACTCAGACTGACAGAAATAAAAATAAAATACTTAATCCTATTTCAGAAAAAGAAACTGAACAAGACATCAATGACTTCCCTATGAAAACAATCTCAAGGGCCAGATGGATTTACACATGAATTCTATCAAACATTTAAAGAACAATCAATTCCAATGCTATATAGATATCTGAGAAAGCAGGTGAAGGATTCCAAATTCTTTTTATGATACAAACATGGTACTGATACCCAAAGCAGGAAGAACCTAAACAGAAAGAAAATTTTAGACCAATTTTCTTAAGGAATATAGATACAAAAATTTTAAATAAACTATTAGCATAAAGATTACAGCAACTTATCAAGAGAATAATACACTATAACCCGATAGGATTTATACCAGGAATGCAGGGCTTGTTCAATATCAGAAAAAACTATCAGCATAATTGGTCATATCAAGATCAAAACTAACAGAAACCATATTATTATCTCAACAGACACAGAAAAAGCTTTTGGCGAAATACAAGACCCATTCCTATGGAAAACACTGAAGACCGTAGGAATTAAATGGAGTTTTCTTTAAAATGGTAACTGGCATCCATCTAAAGCCATCAGCAAGCATTATATGTGATGAGGATAAGCTAGAAGCACTTTCAAAAAATGCCCATTATCACCCTTGTTATTCAATATGGTACTACAAATGTTAGTTTTAGCAATAAGAGAAGATAAAGCAGTTGAATTAGGATAGATAAGGAAGAAACAAAGCTATCAGTCTTTGGCATGACATGATGATATACTACAGAATTTTAGTGAATCAAGGAGAAAACTACTTGAAATAATACACCACTTTAACAAAGTTGCAGAATATAAAATAAACTCACATAAGTCACTGGCATGTCTATATATTACTAACAAAAGCCCAGTGGCAAGAGATATAAAGACAAATTCCATTTAAAATTACTATAGACATTATATTATATTATAAAATATATCATATTTTAATTATAACTATCTAGTATTATATTATATAATATTTAATTATATAACATATATAGTATGTACATACTATATATGCTGTATACTATATATGCATATACACACTATAGTATATAAGTGTATATATAACTATATATACACTTATATAAGTATATACTGTATAAGTATGTAATTATATAGTATTTAATTATAATTATATAGAATTATAAAATATTTGGGATACCTCCCAAGACAAAACCAGGAACTATATGAAAATAATTACAAACACTTCACAGAAATATGGTTGGACCTAAATAAAAAAAAGTCAGTTGCTCCTGATAGGATGAACTAATAAATGACAATTTAGAAATAAAAAAATGACAATTCTACCTAAATTAATTTACTTATTCAGTGCCATACTAATCAAACTATGAAAATATTATTTTTATAGAGCTAGAAAATATAATAACAAAATTCAACTGATGATTCAAAGGTCCACAATATCAAGAGAATGAAATGAAGTTTTAGGGAAGTGCCTACCTGCACCAGATCCTAAATTGTATTATAATGCAGTAGTCATCAAAACTACTTGGTACTGGCTAGGAAATACAGTGGTTGGTCAGTTGAATAGGTTAGGTATGGAAGACACAGTAGTCAATGCCTATAGTAATCTACTGTTTGATTAACCAAAACACTCCATCTTCTGGAATAAGCACTCACTATTTGATAAAACTGCTAGGAAAACTGGAAAATAGTATGGTAGAAATGACACAGATCACCATCTTACACCATATACCAACATAAAGTCAAAATGGGTACATGATTTAAATATAAATAATATAAACCGGGAGAGCAAGGAATAGTTTACCAATTAAACTGGCAGAGAATGGAAGAATTTATGGTGAAAAAAGAGATAGATAACATTATGAAGTGCAAAATGGACAATTTTGATTACATTAAATTAAAAAGTTTTTGCATAAACATGGCCAATTCAATCAAGATTAGGAGGGAAGCAGAAAGTTGGGAAACAGTTTTTACAACCAGTGTCTCTGATAAAGCCTTCATTTCTAAAATATATAGAGAACTGAGACAAATTTATAAGGATAAAAGTCATTTCCCGATTGATAAATGATCAAAGAATATAAATAGGCAATTTTCAGAAGGAAAAATTAGTTATCTATGTTAATATAAAAAAATGCTCTAAATACTATTGATTAAGGAAATGCAAATCCAAACAACTCTGAGGTACCATATTATACCTGTTAGATTGGCCAACGTGACAAAACAGGAAAATAATAAATGCTGGAGAAGATGTGAGAAAACTCAAACGCTAACTCCTTGCTGGTGTAGTTGCAAACTGATCCAATCTCCATTCAGGAGAGAAATTTGAAACTATGACCAAAGGGCTATAAAAATGCGCATACCCTTTGACCTAACAATATCACTTCTAGGTTTGTATACCAAAGAGATCATAAAAAGGGGGGAAGGACCCACATACAGAAAAGTAATTATAGCAGCCCTTTTTTGTGGTGATCAAGAATTGGAAATTAATGGGAAGCCCATAGATTGGAGAGTGGTTGAACAAGTTGTAGTATATGAATGTAATGAAATACTATAGTGCTATAAAAATGATGAGCTGGTAGACTTCAGAAAAGCCTAGAAAGACTTATATGAAGTGATACTGAGTGAAGTAAATAGAATCAGTAGAACATTGTCCACTGTAACAGCTACATCGTATCATGACTAATTTTGATAGACTTATCTCCTCTTAGAAGGATCTAAGACAACTTCAAAAGACTCATGATGAAAAATGTTATCCACATGCATAGAGAGAACTATGGAGTCTGAATGCAGATCAAAGCATATTATTTGCTCTCTCTCTTTAATTTTTCCTTTTACTTTAACATGGTTTCTTTCATTGGTTCTAATTCTTTATAGTATGACTAATATAAAAATAAGTTTAACATGAATGTATGTGTAGAGCCTATATCAAATCACATGCCATCTTGAGGTGGCATTGAGGGGAGAGATGGGGAGAAAATTTGTAACATTATCTTATGGAAGTGAATTTTGAAACTAAAAATAAATATATAAAAATTATTTTCTTCTCTTCCTTCCTTATACTTCCACCAGTCCCTTATTTTTTTCAATACTCCTCAATTGCACTGCAGGCTGCTATCATTCCCCCTGGATCATTGCAACACATTGCTCTAGCACGTGGTATCACCCCCTTTTGGAACCTAAATCCTATACCCATTTTGACCTTCTCTTGCTGCGAGATGTTGGTTTATATCTAGTTTGTGACCTATTATTTTCTAATTTTTCCAGAAGTTTTTATCAAATAGTGAATTCTTATTCCAAAGGCTGTGATCTTGGAGTTTATAAAACACCAGGTTATTATGATCATTGACTACTGGGTCTTGTGTACTTAATCTATTCCACTGATTCATCTGACCACTTTATTTCTTAGTCAGTACCAGTTTTAGTTCTGATGATTGCTGCTTTATATGTTTGAGATATGGTATTGTTGGGCCACATTCCTTTGTATTTTTTTCATTAATTCCCTTGATATTCTTGAACTTTTGTTCTTCTAGATGAATTTTGTTGCTATTTTTCTAGTTCTATAAACTAATTTTTGGTAGCTTTATTGGTATGATATTGATTAAGTAAATTAAGTAGAATAGTCATTTTATTATATTGACTAGGCTTGCCTATGACATTTTTCTAACTGTTTAGATCTGACTTTATTTGTGTGAGAAGTGTTTTGTAATTATGTTCATATAGTTCCTGGGTTTGTCTTGGCAGGTGGGCTCTCAAGTATTTTATTTTGTTAATCATTATTTTAAATGAAATTTCTTTTTTCTCTTTTTTTAGCTTTTATTTAGCACTTCATTTTTCCCAGTTATATGTAAAAAATTTTTGTCATTCATTTTTAAAATTTTGAGTTTCAAATCCTCTCCCTTTCCCCCTTCTACCCTCCCTCCCTATTGAGAAGTCAAGTACTGTTGGTGGTAGTTTGCACTCAGGAGAGCAATTCATAATCATTCCAAAAAGGCTATGAAACTGCACATACCCTTTTACTCAGCAAAAGCCCTACTAGATCTCTATCTTAAAAAGATAAAAAACAAAAAGGAAACTGAATTATATGTACAAAAATATTTATAGCAGCTATTTTTGTGGTGGTTAAGAACTAGAAATTTGGGGGATGCCCATCAATCGAGGAATGGCTAAACAAGTTATGATATATGAATGTATAAAATGACAAGCAGAATGCTTTCACAAAAACCAAAAAAGACTTACATGAACGGGTACAAAGTGAAATGAACAAAACCAGGAGAATAGTGACAGCAATATTGTACAACTGACAATTGTGAATGTCTTATCTATTCTCAGCAATATAATAGTGAACCAAGACAGTTCTAAAGAACTTTTGTTGCAAAATTTTACCCATCTCCAGAGAAAGAACATTTGAACTCTGAATGCAAATTGAAGAATACTTTGGGGTTTTTTTAACTTTTTTTTTCTCTTTTTTGCCTGTTTTCCTTCACAACATGATTAATATGGAAATATTATTTGCATGATTGCACATGTATAACCTAAATAAACTTGCTTGTCTACTCAATGAAGAGAGAGGGGAAGAGAAAGAGAGAATTTGGAACTCAAAAAAATTTTTTTAAGTGAATATAATTTTTTTACTTGTAATCAGAAAAAATAAAATGTTTGCAAAAAAAAGAAATGACTTTCAAAAAAGTGTACTTTATACATTTAAAAGTTTAATCTGCATTATTTTCATTTTATCCATCACTTTGCTAACTCTAGACAAAGAGGAAAGGAAGAAATCAAGATATGATATGTAGTATTTGCCAATTTCTAAATTTAACAGTTAGCTCTGGTGAGCTGCTACAAGCTAGTTCCAGCAACCCCCTGTTTGATATCCTTCATGTAGCCAGCTGTTAACTTCTCTAGAAACTTCAATGGTCACCAGTTGCCCAGCAAATAAAATATAAAAGCCTTTGTTTGGAATTTAAATCCCTTTACAATGAGACTGCAATTTATTTTTCCAGAAATATTTGACATTACTCCCCTTCATGAATGCTAAATTCCAACTCAATTAGCCTACTTGCTGTGTCCCCTGCATGACATTTCATTATTCTTTTAGTGTTTTTGCATAGACTGGACGTGGCATACTTTTGTCCCTTGCAATTCCTACCTACATTTAAGGTTTAACGTAAGTGCCACCTCCAAATCAATCAATCAGTCCATCAGGAATTTAAGTTTTGACTGTGTGAATGGAGAAGGCTTCAATATGTCAAAGACTGTGTTAGCTGTCAGAGGTATAAATACAAAGAATGGGGCAATTCTGCTCAGAAGTTAACTCTTCACAAGTGTATGAAATATTTGGTAGGTGGGGAGCAGAACAGGAATAGAAAAGAGAGAACAACATCTAAATGACTCATTTTACAAATGAGCAATAATATAGAGGCTAGGAATGAAAATATGAATTTCTCTGAAACACATTTTTGGTACAGATTTTAAACTGTATGTTAGGAAATTTCAATCAATAAACATATAGTCAGTGCTTACTATGTGCCAGGCACCATAATAAGAACTGGGGATACTAAAAGAGAGCAAAAGCAGTCCCTGTCTTCAAAGAGCTTGCAATCTAACGTAGGAGAGAACATGCAAACAAGTACATGCAAGCCAAGCTATACGTAGGATAAACTGGAAATAACATCAGGAAGACACGAGAATTAAGAGAAGTTGGGGAAGGCTTTCTGTAGAAGGTGAGATTTGGGGGACTTAAAGGAAGTCATGAAGGCCAGGAGTTGGAGGAGAGATGGAAGATCATTCCAGGCATGAGGGACAGTCAGAGAAAATGCCCTGAGCCAAGAGATAGAGTATCTTGTTTGCGGAATGTTCAGGAAGTCAGTGTCAATGAATCAAGGAATATCTGTCAGTGAGTAAGGTGTAAAAAGGCTGGAAAGGGAGGATGGGGCAAGATAATGAAGTGCTTTGAATGCCAAATAGAAACATTTGTATTTGCTCCTCAAGGCAATGGGAAGCCATTGAAATTTATTGAGTAGAAACTTGACATAAATGGACCAGTGTTTTAGGAACATCACTTTAGTGGTTGGATGGAAGATGGACTGGAGTGGAAAGAGACCTGATGCAAAGTAGATTTAACAGCAAGCTATAATCCAGGTATGAGGTGATGAGGACTGGCACTGGAGTGGTGACAATGTCAGAGAGGAGGAGGCATGTTTAAGAGATGTGGTAAAGATGAAAATGTTGGGTTTGACAAGAGATTGGATACTAGTATGAGAAATAGCAAAGAGTCTGGGATGACTCATAGATTGTGAAACTGAAAACTGGGAGGATGGTATTGCTCTCTACCCTAATAAAGAAGGTAGGAGTGGGTGCAGGTTCAGGAAGAAAAACAGTGAGTTATGTTTTAGATATATTTAGTTTAAGTTGTCTATAGAGTATCCGGTTTGAAATGTCTGAAGGGCATTCAAGTCAGTATTGTATGTGCATTTACACAGACACACACACACACATGTACACACAGTGCTGCATAACTCATCATGAAGGAAAATCAAGGTTTCCCTTTTGATTGCTGATTTCCACTACACCTCCCCATTCCCCTATGCAAACTGTACATGCCAATGAGTAGATGATGGTGGCAGCAGGAGAGTTAAATTATAAGAATCATGATATAGTAGAGGAAGGAATTGTGGGGAACAATGGAGGATCAAGGTTAAAAAAAATTTAATAAAATATTCCTTGATCCATAGATTAATTAATTTGTTTGCTTTCAGACTAGGTCTGTCTATTTCACTCACTTACATGATCTGAAGTGCAGCTGTGGTAAAAAAAAAAAAAAAAGCTCAATTAAAACTGGAGATAATCTTTTGAAATATTGTAGTTTATCATCATTTGAGGGTCATTATCTTAGTCCCATGACTTTTATATAGAGCAAGGTAAAGAAATATTCAGTGATGAGTTTTCAAAGCTATGGTCTTATCTTATTCCTTTCAACTCAACTAAGGAATTGTTAAAGGCAATGAACAGTGAAGTATCACATTTGTACACAATCTTACTTAACAATTTTTTTTTGAGAAAGTGACTTCAATGTGTATAATTCATGCAGTCACTACCTTTGCATAAACAATTTCTCATTAGATTAATAGTAAGGATAATTTTTTACTATTGCTCATGTGGGAGAGATTATCACAGAAAGCATTTGTTTACTTGACTTACTTGAAATAAGAAATTATGAGATATAGTTAGGCTTTCAAAGTAATTCTGTCCACATATTTACCAAACATATGTATATTTTATTGGTATTTGGAATTTGGGTCATGCATATAGATCTGTTGATTGGTAGCAGGAAAAATGAATGCTTAGAACCCTAAATCATATTCTCTTATGTAAACTGACTTCCTGCTGGGGATAAGAAACACAAATAAATGAAGAGAAGCAGAATTCTTTCAGATATCTGTGAAAAACACACGTAATTGTCTTATGTTTCCTTTTGATAACTTGACAGAGTGTGTACTTCCTTTTATTTTTAACTGAATTCATATAATTTTCCTTAAAATCAACCACACAAATCATGCAGAAAAAGACAATATCACTCTGAAGAAGTCAGTTTGGTTATGAATTAAAGAGGATGTAGGTCTTGATTGAGGCAGAGTGAGGTTGGAGATGATTCTGTGAAGAAGCAGAAACAGGAGGGTCAGAGCCAAGATGACAGAATAAAGAAATTTTTCTGGCTGAGCTCTCCCAGAATTCCCTTCTAAATAACTTTAAAATAATTCCTCAAATCTAATTCTAAAGCAGGGTGGTTTAAAAAAATAGTCAAGTGATATATTTTTTCCAGCACACAATGACTTAGGAGGACAGAAGTGATCTGTGCAACTCGAATGTGAACTGGCACAAGGGTGACACTAGCTATGGGCCTTGGGAGTGGCAGAAGTAATAGAATTAGATGCAGCGACAGTAGCAACAGCAAGCATTAGCTATAGTGGGAATTCTCACTTCCCACAAACAGTAAGGTGATGGAACACATGGCCAGAAAGAGATTCCTTTGTGCAAACACTGATACAAGGTGTAGGATAAGGCACGTTTGGCAATCCTGGGTGGAGAGGAATACTTGCAATTGCAACAAAACAAGAGTCCTAGCTCTGGGTCCCAGGTACAGGGAAGAGGACCCTACTTGGGTAAGGACCAGAGAACAGACCAGAGGAGCAGTGACCACACCTTTCCCTGAAAGTACTGAAGACTTACTCCATACCTAGCTATGAAACTCCTGAACTAACTGTAGAAATAGCAATGTGAAAAATCTGGAAGGTCAGGACAGTGACCTCCACCTCCTTCAGAAATAAACAGAGCCTAGAAATTCAAATATACCAAGAAAAAAAGATAGATGGGAAAAATGAGTGAAAAACAAAAGAAAGAACCTGATAATAAAAAGCTAATGGGATAAGAGGAAAGCTAAAGACACAAACTCAAAAGAAGATTGTCTTCTTCTTGATTTAAAATTATTTATGAGCAAAGCCTCAAAGAAAAAAAATGCAGATTTGTACAGTACAAACCCAAGAAACATTCCTAAAAGAGCTACCAAAATGAGTAAAAAATTATTTTAAAAATCAAAATAGAAAGGCGGAGAGGAAAATAGCAAGAGAAATGAGAGTGATATGAGAAAACTATGAAAATCAAATTAGCAGCTTCATTAAAGAAGCAAACATACACCAAAAAAACCTGAAGAAAAACAAACATGGAATTGCCCAAATGGTTAAAGAGGCATCAAATCTGACTCAAGAAAACAACTGGATTTTCCTGAAGGACTACATGAACACCCAATAGAAATGAACCAAGTAAAAGAAAAGAAATAAAAGCTATGGAGAACAGGAATGGAAGGAGAATAAATCACTCAAAGTAGAAAATAGTACACTTTACTATTAGTGTAATTAATTAGAATTAGAATAGAAGAAAAATTACTCTGTGAGAAAAAATGCTTATTGGAATAAAATGAAAACATCAAAAAAACAGAAGAAAATATAAAATATATAAAATATAATTGTCTTGGAAACCTGGTCAAGGAAAGATAATTTAAGAATTATTAGAATTCCTGAAAATGGTGATAATCTAGAAATAAACATTAATATTACACTTCAGGAAACATTAATGCAAATTACCCAGATCTGTTGATTAGAACCAAAGAGAAAAGATAAGATAGAATGTACCAATTACCCTTTGAAAGAAACTCCAAAAGGAAAAGTCCCAGGACCATAATAGACAAAATTCAGTTTCCATGTTAGTTAAAAGATAATGCTAGTAACCAGAAAAACAGAATTCAATGCTAAGGAGTTAAGTTAAGATCACACAATACCTTGAAGCTTCAGCTATAAAAGAGATCTGGGCTTAATATATTATATAAGGTAGAGTTTAAACTACCCCATTTTATTTTAGTCTTGAAATGGAAATAGATGACATGTCTTAGTCATTCCTAGCCCTCATATCAAGTACAAATAGTCTTTTAATGACATTTAATAAAAGAAATTATGACAGGCAATGTCTCTTTTAATAGTGGAATTTCTTCATGCCTTTGGGGTCCACATAAAATATTGATGTTAGCTAAAAAAGAGAATTTAAAAAATTAGAGTCAGCTTGGAGATCTAGCTGAACCTTTTGAGATGGAACTGTCAGGGAGAGGGGTTTTATCTTTGGCTGGGTCTCCTTACATCTAGAGGATACTGAATTTACCATCTTTCTATGAAAAAATGATTCATTTGGACCCCTACTCTATTCCAATCACCATTAATCAGTTTTATATTTCATATAAATAATATAGGGATAATTAGATCAGATAGGTTCTTACAGTAGGCTCTGGGTCTCTCACACTTGGAGGGTGCCTGAGACCACTTAAGAAACTACACACTGATGACATACTGATGAGACATGTTTTCAGATAGAGATCAAGGTTTTAGCTTCTGGAGGAGCTAAATGCCATTGTATCCTTGTTGCATATTCTTACTGTGTCAAAAAAGTAAAATTCTTTTGTTAAATTGACCTATTATTGCCTCACTTTGTCCTGAAAATGAATGAGAAATGAGGAGGTGATTGTCTTATGACAATATTCGGCATAGTCTTTACAGTTTGGGACAAAAGAATATGGTGCCATGGGAGAAGTATTATCTGAGTCCATGTGGTGGACAATTGCTGCTATATCCATCCATCCATCTATCCATCTATATGTGTGTGTGTATGTATATATATGTATATATTTACCACAATGTATAATTATGGAATTAAAAATCTAGATTTGATTATGCTCAAACATAAGTTCAAGCCTCGGAGAAAACCTGAAAACCCTTTGACAAGGTTTTTCATAGGCAAAATTAATCAAAATGAGAACATTCTTTTACAAATCACAATTTTCTACATTCTTCTTGAATGGAATATTATTTCTAGTTTTTTCTCTTGTTTTAGAACTCCAGGTAATTTTCCCTAATAATTTCTTGTAATATTTTATCCAGATTTTTTTCATAACTTTCAGGTAAATTGACAATTCTTTTGTTGTCTTTCCTTGATCTGTTCTCTAAATCAGTTGTTTTTCTAATGAGATGTTTCAGATGCTTTTCTTTTTTTCCTAGTTGCATTATTTCTTGGTATCTTATAATGTCATTTGATTCCTCTCACCCAATTCCAATTTTCAAGGAGTCATCTTTGTCCTTAAGATTTTGGATCTCTTTTTAAATTAACTTTCTTTTTGTTATTTTCTAGAATTACTTTTATTTCCCTGTAACTTTTCCTTGCTTTCTATTTTAAATTCCTTTTTAAGTTTCTCTAAAACCTTTTTTTTAAGATTGTGACCTTTTGATGTTTCTTTTTAATGCTATCACTTATCATAAATTTGTTCCTTTTCCATAGATCTGATAGGTAAACTATTCCTTGTTTTCCTAATTTGCTTATGATGTCTTCTGACATATCTAAATCATGTACTTATTTTTAGCTTACTTTGGTATGTTGTTTTAGATGTTGGTCTAAACCTCATTTCTGCCACATTGTTTAACAGTTTTCCCAGAAGCTTTTGTCAAATAGTGAGTTCTTGTCCCCAAAACTGGGGTCTTTGGATTTATCAAATACAAGATTACTGTGATCATTTACTTCTGGGTCTTTTGTATTCTATCACTCCATTTCTTAGTTAGTACTAGATTATTTTGATGGTTACTGCTTTACAATACAGTTTGATATCTGGTAGGGAAAGACCAACTTGTTTCACATATTTTTCATTAATTCCCTTGACAATATTAATGCTTTCTTTTTCCAGATGAATTCTATTATTTTTTTCTTTATACAATTTTTTGTAGTTTGATTATTATGGCATAGGATAAATACATTAACTTAGGTAGAGTTGTCATTTTTATTATATTGGCTTGGCCTTTCCATGAGTAATTAATATTTTTTTCCAATTATTTAAATCAGACTTTATTTGTGTGAGAAGTGTTTTGTAATTCTATTTATATAGTTCTTGAGTTTGTCTTTGCAGGTAGACTTCCAAATATGTACAGTTATTTGAATAGAATTTCTCTTTTTATCTCTTGCTGCTGGACTTCTGGGGTAATATATAGAAATGTTTATGATTTACGTAGATTTATTTTAGATTCTGTGACTTTGCCAAACTTGTTAATTATTTCAACTACCAGGTTTTTTAGTTGACTCTCTAAGTATGCACACATGAAATAATCTGCAAAGAGTGACAGTATTCTTTTCTCAATGCTATGCTAATTCCTTCAATTTCTTTTTCTTCTGTTATTGCTTTAGTTAGCATTTCCAGTAAAACTTTGAATAAAAGTGGTGATCATAGGCATCCATGCTATGCCATTTGGTGCATATATGTTTAGTACTGATATTTATTCATTGTGGTACTTTTTAGACAAATTTAGTTTTCCTAGTTACCTCTTTTATTTAAATCTATTTTTGTTTTTTCTTTTTCTGAGATCATGATTGCTACCCCTACCTTTTTTTTTACTTCAACAGAAGCATAATGTATTTTGCTCTAGTCATTTATTTTAACTCTGTGTGTGTCTTTCTGTTTCAAGTATATTTCTTGTGAATAAAATATTGTTGAATTTTGGTTTCCATTCTGCTGTGCACTTCCATTTTATGCATAAGTTTATCCCATTCTTATTCACAGATATGATTACTAATAATGTATTTCCCTCCATTTTATTATTTTTCTTTATTTTCTCTCTTTATCTTAAAACTTCTTAAAAGTTTGTTTTGTTTCTGATCACCCCATCTCTTAATTCATCCTCAGTTTTATCACCCTTCCCTTTCTCTTATCCCCCCCTTACTTCTCTTTGAACTAAGATTTATATGCTCAATTATATGTACATATTTTTTCTTTCCTTTTATGAGTTCTGATAAGAATGAGGTCCAAACATTGCCCACCATCATCCTCTCATTTTTCTGTCCAATGTAAAAGCTCTTGATAGTGTTCCTCTTTTATGTGAGATAATTACCCCCATTCTTTCTCTCCCTTTCTCCTTCTCCCAGTTCATCCTTATTTCTCACTGTTCTATTTTTATTTTGAAATCATTCCCGCCATAATTTACTTACATCTGTACCCTTTATGTAGAATCCTTCTCTGCTAATAATGATAAAATTACTTGTATCATCTTCACATTTAAATGTAAACAGTTTGACCTTATTAAGTCCCTTGTGGCTTCTCTTTCTGCTAACTTCTCTATGTTTCTCTCCAGTTGTATTGGAATTTTAAATTTTCTTTTCATAAGTAAATGATGAAAGTCCTCTATTTCAATGACTATTTAATCCATTTTTCCCCTTGAAGTGTTAAAAACCAGAATCATAACTCCTTACTCATCAGAATGTCTAGATGGCTACCAGACTAAACACCCCAAAAGTTTCTATTGTTCAATTGCCAGAGACAAAATATAAACAAAAACCAGACATCTATGTATACATATATAGTAGTTTATATGGAAGACAAATTTGCCTCCTTTTCCATGATTTTGTAAAAAACAACCATCTTTATGCTCAGGTTTCCCCTTCAGAATTCTCCAAGGCAAGTATGTCTTTGTGTGTACCAGAAAACTTCTGAAATGGAAGCCCCAGTCTTATCGATCTTACTGCCTGTCCCTCCATGATTCTCTAAATTTGTCAGGAGAGAAGTATCTCCTATACAAATTTATGTGATCGGTGTTGTCCTTGCTCAGTCATTCAGTCACACCCAACTCTTCACGATCCTGTCGACCCTAACATGCCAATACTGTCTATGGGGTTTTCTTAGCAAAGATAATGAAATGATTTTCTATTTCCTTCTCCATTGAGTAGAGATAAACAGAAGTTAAATGACTCACTCAAGGTCACAAAACTGGTAAGTGTCTGAGACTGGATTTGAACTCAGTTATTCCTGATTCCAGGCCCAGCACTCTATCCACTGAAATAACTAGCTGCCTCTAATCATGTGGTAGGTAGCTACTGCCAAATACATAATTATCACAAGATGGAAATTATAGAGGCAAAAATCTAGGTTTTATTTTTTGCCCAAGCACATGGTCAGACCTCAGAGAAAACCTCAATATGCCTACAAGGTTTCTTGTAGGCAAAACTACATCATAATAGTAGAGAAATCATTCTTCTACATGTTGCAATCTTCTACATTTCTTTTAAGCCATAAAAATTAAGGAAAAGCTAGATTCAGTATGCTCTACCTCCTTCTATGCAATAAAAGTTGAATAAACTTAGAGTTGTGATCTCATACATGCTAAGGAAACATGCTGGTCAAGCAAACTTTATAGGTAAGCTATTAGATTACAGATTAAACTACATCCAGAGATTTCAAATATAGGCTGATTGGGGAGGAAGATGTACATGTTGCTGAAGAGGAAGACTTACATGTCACTAAGGAATCAGGGACATTTGAGGGTCTTCCTCTGGCTTCCTATCTATGGAATTTTTAAAGCTCTTAGTATAGTTTCACAATGTATGGACAAATTTTGGTCAGGTGTGGTTAACATTGCCTGAAATTTGCAAGGGGAATATTTAAAGAAAGGAAATTAAAAATTACTATAAAAATGACCTTGCGGATAATATTATGGTTAAGTTGGGGGAAGAGCACTGTAAATATTGAAGTGGGGGTGGTGGTGACTTAATCAATGAACAAAGACTGCCTGGTACCCTGTCAATGGAGTCCTCAAGACTGTCACCAGGTTCTTGCTAAGGCAGTGGGTATAGCTTAGTACATGAAAGAAAATCATTGCTACTTAGTCTTCTCATCCCAGATTCTGCTTCCTCTGTGGATCAGGGGTGATTCTGTAGCTGGATCACTGACTCAGTTTGCTTCTTTTGTATTTGTGCTTTTCTGTTCCTAAAGAAACAAGTATCCTGGCTGGATACCTAGGACTGGAAGAGATTCTGTGAGTTTGAATAGACTGGAGGTTTTAAGTCCAAGAAGCAACTGGCTGGCATCAGAAGCTACTACAATTGAAGACTGTAGCAATCTAAAAGAAGATTGACCCAAGTCTGCTTTACCAGAATATAATTGGCAGGAACTGTTATTATCAGGCTAGGTTGAAGTGATATAAAATGTCTAATTAGCAGCCATACAAACTGCTTTGTTTCCTGATAAAATTTAAACATTTGCTTCCAGTAGATTACAACAATTTTTAAATTATTGAAACCTATTCTACTAATGCACAGCTTAGGTCTTTTTTGGCACTATTTTTGCATAAGAGTGCAATGCTTGACCCATACTTGATTCGCATTTCATACTGAGTACCTTTCTGTTAACTTTTCTCCTTTTGGGGGAAGCTGTGATGGGCCACAAGTAAAATTGCCCCAATGATGTTACAGTTTAAGACTAGTTGAAGACTTTCATTACAGATAGGATCTCCACAGGACTGAACCTGGTCAAGCCATATCCCTCGAGTGGTACAGTATTCATTCCTGTGGTAACTAAGCAATTGTTCTTTAAGATGAAAATATTTTGTGCTTCAATGTGGCATTATCTTTAGTGATACGATGAAGATATTTCACATTTTCACAAATGCTTTCATTTTATTATAGAAATTGTTAATCTTATCATGTGAACTAGTGGTCATTAGCTTCCAACTCTAACTTTTGAGTAATAGAGGAAGATAATAATAGGGATTGGGATTGTAATTTTTTGGTATAAAGAATGCCCAGGTTAGTAAATTCCCTCTACCAATACAGGTTGCTATCTTCTCTATAACTTCATTCTTTAGAAAGTTGCTTAGAGGAGTCAGAGCCAAGATGGTGGAGTAGAAAGACACACATACACTAGCTCTTCCCCCACAGCACATAAAATACTTGTAAACAAATTCTAGAGCATCAGAAGTCACAGAACAATGGAGTGGAGGAAATTTCCAGCCCAGGGTGACCTGAAAGGCCAACAGGAAATGTCTGTCACACCAGATGTGGAGCAGAGGACCCAAGGAGGCCTCTGGGAAGAATCCCCAGCAGCAGTAGCATTGTTTCCCAGATCCCTCAACCCACAGGTGACAAAGGTGAGTGAGAGGGTTTTTCCAGCTGGCAAAGAAGGGAGCAGGGTCTCCCCATAGCTCCAGTCTCAGGCCATGATAGCAGAGGCTGCATTGGGCAGCAGTGGCTCCCATAGCAGCCAGCATTCATTGTTGGATCATAAAACACCTGGGGGAACTGAGCAAATGATCTTAATCTCATGCTGAAGACTACCCAGTAAAACTGAATATAATACCTCAGAAGAAAAAATGGTCTTTCAATGAAATAGAGGACTTTCAAACATTCTTAATGAAAAGACCAGAGCTGAAAAGAAAATTTGACTTTTAAACACAAGAATCAAGAGAAGCATGAAGAGGTAAACAAGGAAGAGAAATCATAAGGGACTTACTAAATTTGAACTATTTACATTCCTACATGGAAAGCCAGTATTTGTAATTCTTGAAACTTTTTTCAGTATTTGGGTAGTTGGTGGGATTATACACACACACACACACACACACACACACAGATAGAGAGAGACAGAGAGCACAGGGTGACTTGAATAGGAAGGGATCATATCTAAAAAAAGTGAAATTAAAGGGTGAGAGAGCAATATGTTGGGAGGAGAAAAGGAGAAATAGAATGGGACAAATTATCTCTCATAAAAGAGGCAAGAAGAAGCCTTTTCAATGGAAGGAAAAAGGGGGGAGGTGAGAGGGAAAATGTGAAGCTTACTCTCATCACATTTGGCTAAAGAAAGGAATAAAATGCACACTCATTTTGGTATAAAAACTTATCTTACGATATACGAAGGTAGGGGAGAAGGGGATAAGCAGGGTGGGGGGGATGATGTAAAGGAGGGCAATGGGAGGAGGGAGCAATTAGAAGTCAACATTCTTGGGGAGGGACAAGGTCAAAAGGGAGAATAGAAAAAATGGGGGTGCAGAATAGGATAGAGGGAAATATAGTTAGTCTTACACAACACAACTATTATGGAAATCATTTGCAAAACTACACAGATATGGCCTATATTGAATTGCTTGCCTTCCCAGTGGGGATGGGTGGAGAGGGAGGGAGAAAAAGAAGTTGGAACTCAAAGTTTTAGGAACAGCTGTTGAGTATTGCTCTTGTATATAACTAGGAAATGAAAAATACAGGTAATGGGGTATAGAAATTTATTTTTTAAATTTATAGAAATTTACAGGACAAAAGAGAGATGGGGAAAAGGGAAGGGAGGGATGTTAGAAGGGAAGGCAGATTGGTTATAGAGGTAATTAAAATGCTTGGTGTTTTGAGGTGGGGAGGAGAGAGATGAGGAGAAAATTTGGAACTCAAAATTTTGTGGAAATGAATGTTGAAAACTTAAAGTAAATAAATAATTTTTTTTTAAGAAAAGGAAGTTGCTTAGAGAATTGGGAGACACACTGTAAGAGGTAGAATTTAGATCCAGATCATCCTGACTTTGAGGCCAGCTATCTCTTCATTATTTCATGTTAAATAATGTGATATTAGCTATCTGTGACAATTTTGCAAAATGACCTCTGTTGTTATGTCATCATGAATTTGGAAGGGTGGAAAAATCTTAATTTCAGACTGTGAGTTGTGTCATAGGGACTTTATCAGATAGTATACAGATTCCATGACTTCCATTTCAATTAGTGCAACCAGTACAAAGATGTGATGAAGTTTTAATTGTGTTAATACAATGGTTTGTATTCTGTATTCTCTTTATGAGATATGAATTCTTTTGATTCAATAATTTGGTCAAGAAGGAAATTGCTAATTGTCTAAATGAGTTACACTTCTGAAGATTTTAAATAGCATGAGGAATTTTATCAGTCAAGTAGTGGGTGAGTCCAGCTGTGAAAGATTCCAGTGTTGGGAGTTTAGGTTTACAGAATTAGAACTAAGCTTGTGAAACAGAATTGTCCCTGGCAGAAGGGGAGAGATTCTTTCTCTTTTTCCTTCCCTCCACTCTTCTCCACAATCTTCCTACCCTATACACATTGAAAATATTATTGGAGAAATGTAACCAATAGCAGATAGTATATCCATCTGGGTGCAGAATGACAATTAGAGGAAAAATTCAATCAGAGAGATAATCACTCAAGGAAAGAAACCAATTCATTGAGTATGACTTCTGGTATCAGGGAATAACATCATCTATGTATTCAAGAAAAGACTTTGAACATCCCACACATGTACTTCACTCTCATTATTGTCTAAGTTCGTGCCCACTCTTCCTCTGTGTATTGATGAGTGTATGCTCCAGGCATTGAGGGAAATATTCCAACTGAAGTGTATCACCTTAGCAAATGCCTTTGCAGAAAGATAATTAGTTCTGCTGACTCACTTGGTCAGAAGCATGCTAGTGGCGTATAAGAACAATCTTTAGCCTTAGAGGGCCGCTCCAAATTACATTAAACAAGAGAAACGTCTTAAAATTAGTTTAATTTGAGCCATATTAAAAAGATGGTCTCTATTTTCCTACTCTTAAACACCAAGAAAAGCTAAGGCAACCCAATTTGATAAGTTGTAACTAGATAGAGGAGAAGAAAACACTTGTGGATACAGCCAATGTTTAGTGCCAGAAAATAGTGCAGTTAGTCCTTCAAGCAAATCTGGAAAAAACATTGGAATTTATCTTCACAGAGAAATCCAAGAACAAGTCACAATGATTCATTTTGCCAGTTCAAGTTGTCACAGGGAGACAGACAAGTCTACGGACTCTGTGGAGAGTAGTCTTGTACAGAACACCCTGCAGGTAAAGTATGCCAGCATCCAGGGACTAACTGTGAATCAGGGCAAGAAGGAGTCCCAAACCCATAGCGGGAATAGGGATTGACCAACATCTTTGTTGCTCTCTACTCAGTTCTGGGTCACACTAATGAACCTATTCCCTTGCCTTCCTCCAAAACTCCTCCACTTCCAGCAGTCTCAGGCCACAGGTGGTATATTAATGGAGCATTAAGTATAGAAGCAAGCAGCAACAACAGTGTGGCTCAAATCTTAGGAGCAGAGTAAGACACTATTTCTAGCCTTTTACTTGATCTGAAGTCTTCAGAGGAGTAAACAAGGAAGCAATTCCAGACCAATGAATAACCTACAGCCCATAACTCAGAACCATCAGAGATGCCTAGCTGGTTGAGAGTAAACAAATTTAGTAGGAGTCCACTGTTGCTCAGATTCAAACCCAGGTCACAAACATGTAGATCTCACACTAAGGAAGCAGTTATCAGACAATTCCTTGGGTAAGAGTGCTTTGGAAACACTGAAAGCATGCAGGTTCTCAGGCTGTGCTATCTCTGGGAGTCTGGAAAAGCAAAACAATTAATATTCCAAAGAAAACAGACAAGACCAGTCCAGACCTTCACTTCAGAAGTGTACAGCGTTCTGCTCTAACATGAAGTCCAATGTCAGGAAGTGGTCCGAAAGACTGGGCAAAGGAAAAAAATCCACCCATAGAAAAACTATGTGTCAGGTATACTCATGACACACCCAGAAGAGAATGTCTTTAAAACAACTAAAAAAGTCTCAGAGAAAAACATAGTTTGAGCCCAAATTCAATGGAAAATATGAAAGTTTAAGAAAATTAAAAATATATTTTTGTTAATGAAATGACAATGCTAGAGAAAAAAATCAGAAAAGAAATGAGAGTTTATAGAAGAAAGAATTGGAAAAAGAGCTGACATTTTGGCAAATAGCTACAAAACTTGCCCAAATTCTCTAAACGTAGAATGAAACAAATGAAAACTAATGATGCAATGAAAAACTGGGAATATTAAACCAAAGTGAATTTACTTTGTCCAGTAACTGAACGAGATGAGGGTCAGGAGGAGAAAAATCTGACATTTACATAACACTTTACATACATTCTCTTGTGAGACATGGCAAAGCCATTGAATTGGATACTGAAGTTAATATCAGTCCTCATTTATAGTGTGTTGCTAAGAAGAGATGAATCATTCATAGTTGATCAACATTCAATATTGCGTACACGTTTTCCTGATTCTGCTCATTTCACATTACATCAGTTCATACAAGTTTTTCCAGGTTTTCCAGAGTCTGCCTTTTCATCATATCTTATTGCACAATAGTATTCCATGCCATTCATATACCTCAGCTTGTGCAGCCATTTCCCAATTGATGGGCATCCCTTCAATTTCCAGTATTTTGCCACCACAAAAACAGCTACTATAACTATTTTTGTGCATTTAGGTCCTTTTCATTTTTTTATGATCTCTTTGGGATGCAGACTTAGAACTGATATTTCTGGATCAAAGGGTATGCAGTTTGGTTACCTTTTGGGCATAGTTCCAAAATACTCTCCAGAATGGTGGGATCACTTCACAACTCCACCAATAGTACATTAATGTCCCAATTTCCTCACATCTTCTCTAGGACTTATTTTCTTTTCTTGTCATATTAACCAATTTGAGATGTACAAAGTAGTACCAATTAAGTGGTTTTCTCAGTATGCATTTCTCTAATCAAAAGTGATTAGAGCACTTCTTCATATACCTATACATGGATTTCACTTTTTTATCTGCACACTGTTGATATCCTTTGACCATTTATTAATTGGGGAATGGCTTGTATTGACTCAGTTCTCTATATATCTAATAAATGAGGCTTCTATCAAAGACATTTGCTATAAAGATTGTTTCTCATCTTTCTGCTTTCCTTCTAATCTTGGTTGCATTGGTTTTGTTTGTACAAAAGCTTTGCAATTTACCATAATCAAAATGATCTGTTTAATATTTTGAAATGCTTTTTATCTCTTCTTTGGTCGTGAATTCTTCCCTCCGCATAGATCTGACAAATAGACTATTCCTTGCTCTTCTAAATTGCTTATGTTGACACCCTTTAGGTCTAAATCATGCCAAAGGGCTGTCATATCAAATTTTTCTAATATTCTATCCTTCATTTCTTTCTTGTTCATTTTTTGGTTGGTTTTATTGAGTTTTGAGAAGGGAGAGTTGAGGCCCCCATTAGTAGCTTTGCTGTCTATTGCTTTCTGTGACTCACCTATCATCTCCTCTATGAATTTAGATGCTATACCACTTGGTGTATATATGTTTAGTACTGATATTGCTTCATTGTCTATGGTACTTTTTAGCAAGATGGAGTTTCCTTCCTTATCTCTTTTAATCAGGTTTATTTTTGCTTTTCCTTTTTCTGAAATCAGGATTGCTACTCCTGTTTTTTTTTAATGTCAGCTGAAGCATAAAAGCATTAACATCACCCTTTTAACCTATTCCCTCACCATCACCTCTAAAGATTCCTTTATTATCTTCCCCCTCCCTATCCCCTTAGTTTTATTTCTTTCTAAATTTAGAAGACTTTCATACTCTTCTAGATATATATGCATTTTCCCCTCAAACCCATTTCCAATGAAAGTAGGTTTCCAGAACTAACAGCCCCTTCCCTCATCTAATTATTCTGTTGGTTCTTCCTCTTGCATCTCATTGTATAACATAATTGCTCTTTTAGCTGCTCTTGAATGGTTTTAATTTTTGAAGTCATATCATATTCAGATCTACCCCAATCTTTCTTATAAGTTACCTAATTACTAGTAACAATCTTTGACATTAGGTTTCACATTTTTCATTCATCAAAGGCATACATTCTATTCTTATTTAGTCTATTGTAATTGGTCATTGATATGTATCTTATATTTTTCTTGACTCTTGTATGTCAAATCTTCTATTGAGTTCAGATTTTTTTTTTGACAGAGTACTGTAAGTCAGATATTTCATCAAATATTCATTTTTTCCCATTCAGATTTATGCTTAGCTTTGCTGGATGTGATATTTTTGGCTGGAGGTCTAGTTTGTTTTTTTTTTTTTAATGAATCACTGCAAAAGTAGTGCACATTAGAAAATTTATTTCTCAAAATGCTTGCATAAATAAAAGAGCAGAGTAATGAATTCCATATGCGATTTTTAAAAAAATTTTAAATTAATTAATTTATGTAAGTTTTCAACAATCATTTCTACAAAATTTTGAGGTCCAAATTTTCTCCCCATCTGTCTCCTCCCCCCACCCCAAAACACCAAGGATTTTAATTACCTGTATAAACAATCTGCCCTCTCTTCTGACATTCCTCCCTTCCCTTTTCCCCATCTCTCTTTTCTCCTGTAGGGCAAGATAAATTTCTATTCCCCATTACCTGCATTTCTCATTTCCTAGCTGTATACAAGAACAATACTCAACAGTTGTTCCTAAAACTTTGAGTTCCAACTTCTCTTCCTCCCTCCCTCCCCACCAATCCCCACTGGGAAGGAAAGCAACTCAACATAGGCCATATCTGTGTAGTTTTGCAAATGATTTCCATAATAGCCATGTTGTGTAAGACTATCTATATTTCCCTCCATCCTATCTTGCCCTCCATTTCTTCTACTCTCTCTTTTGACCCTGTCTCTCCCCAAGAATGTTGACTTTTAATTGCTCCCTGCTTCCATTGCCCTCCCTTGCATCATCCCCCCCACCCTGTATTATCCCCTTCTCCCCCACTTCCCTGTTTTGTAAGATAGGTTTTCATACCAAATTAAGTGTGCATTTTATTCCTTTCTTTAGTCGAATGTGATGAGTGAGTCTCATGGTTTTTTTCTCTCACCTCCTCCCTTTTTCCCTCCACGGAAAAGTCTTTTACTTGCCTCTTTTATGAGAGATAATTTGCCCCATTCCACTTCTCCCTTTCTCCTCCCAATGTATTTCTCTCTCATCCCTTAATTTCATTCTCACTCTGTGTTCTCTGTCTCTGTGTGTGTGCATGTGTGTGTGTGTGTGTGTCTGTGTGTGTGTGTCTGTGTAATCCCACCAACAACTTAGATACTGAAAAAGTTTCAAGAGTTACAAATATTGGCTTTCCATGTAGGAATGCAAATAGTTCAGCTTTAGTAAGTCCCTTATGATTTCTCTTTGCTGTTTACCTTTTAATGCTTCTCTTGAATCTTGTGTTTGAAAGTCAAATTTTCTTTTCAGTTCTGGTCTTTTCATCAAGAATGCTTGAAAATCCTCTATGTCATTGAAAGATCATTTTTTTTCCCCACAAGTTTACTCACTTTTGTAGGGTAGGTCATTCTTGGTTTCAGTCCTAGTTCCTTTGACATCTGGAATATCATATTCTGTGCCCCTTGACCCCTTAAAGTAGAAGCTTCTAGATCTTGCATTATCCTGATTGTGTTTCCACAATACTGGAATTGTTTCTTTCTAGATACTTGCAATATTTTCTCCTTGACCTGGGAATTCTGGAATTTGGCAACAATGTTCCTAAGAGTTTCTCTTTTTTGGTCTCTTTCAGGTGGGGATCAGTGGATTCCTTGAATACTTATTTTGCCCTCTGGTTCTAGAATATCAGGGCAGTTTTCCTTGATAATTTCATGAAAGATGATGTCTAGGCTCTTTTTTTGATCATGGCTTTCAGGTAGTCCCATAATTTTTAAATTGTCTCTCCTGGATCTATTTTCCAGGTCAGTTGTTTTTCCAATGAGATATTCCACATTTGTTCCATTTTTTCATTCTTTTGGTTTTGTTTTGTGATTTCTTAGTTTCTCATAAAGTCCATCTGTTCCATTCTAATTTTGAGAGAACTATTTTCTTCAGTGAGCTTTTGAATCTCCTTTTCCATTTGGCTAATTCTGCTTTTGAAAGCATTCTTCTCCTCATTGGCTTTTTGAACCTCTTTTGCCAATTGAGTTAGCCTATCTTAAAAGGTGTTATTTTCTTCAGCATTTTTTTAGGTCTCCTTTAGCAAAGTATTGACCTGCTTCTCATGATTTTCTTGCCTCTCTCTCATTTCTCTTCCCAATTTTTCTTCCACCTCTCTTACTTGATTTTCAAAATCCTTTTTGATCTCTTCCAAGGCCTGAGGCCATATAACATTTATTTTGGATGTTTGAGATACAGAAGCCTTGACTTTTATGTCTTTCCTTGATGGTAAGCATTGTTCTTCCTCATCAGAATGGATGGGAGAAGGTATCAGTTCACCAAGAAAGTAACCTTCTACAGTCTTATTTTTTTTTCCCTTTTGGGGGCATTTTCCCAATGAGTTACTTCACTTTTGGGTCCTTTGTCAAGAGTAGAGTATACTCTGAGGATCTGTAGGATCTCAGTTTCTCCAAGGTGGCACAATCAAGAGTGTACACTGATCTGGGAGCAGGGAGAGATTTTTGTGCCCAGAATCTTAGCAGAGTTTCCTCTTCACAACCAACTCACTTCAAGTTCTGCCAAACACTGGGGGCTAAGATTCAGATAAGCTGCTGAGAGGGGGTGGTAGGGTCACCCATTCAGTGTGAGATAAAGATCAGCTGCTGCAGGGCCTCTACACAGGGCTGAGGTAAGAATCAGCTGCTCAGTACCCCCAGGGGTTTTATGATACAACAATGGTGGCTGCTGTAGGGGCTGCTGTGGGAACTGCTGCCACCTGCCTGATGTAGCCTCTGAGATGCTGCCTGAGGCTGGAGCTGTAGGAATGTTCTTCTTCCTTTTTGACCAGATGAAAAAACCCTGTCACTGACCTTTGGTGCCTGTGGGTTGAAGGATCTGTGAACCATTGATGCTGGGACTGGAGATTCTGCCCCCAAGACCTGCTTTCCTCCTCCTCCCAGAGCCCCCTGCGTAGCCAAGGCTGGGCTGGGCTCTGCTCCATGTCCAGTGCAACAGAACTTTCCCATTGGCCTTTCAGGTCACCCTGGGCTGGAAATCTCCTCCACTCTGTTTTTCTGTGACTTCTGCTCAGGTCTAGGTTTTTGGGTTTTTTGGTTTTTTTATCTTCAGTATATAGTTTCCAAGAATTGCAATCTTTTAGTATCATCAGTAGTATATCTTGTGTGATTCTTATAGTGGTGCCATCATATGCAAATTGTTTTATACTTGGTACCCATAATATTTTGTCCTTAATCTGGGAGTTTTAGAAATTAACTATATTATTCCTGTGAGTTTTCTTTGTAGGTCTCTTTCAGTTGGCAATTGGTGGATTTTTTTCTATTTCTATTTTCCCCTCTTGTTCTAATGCTTCAGGACAATTTTATTTAATTATTTCTTGTATTATTGCATCAAGATTATTTTATTACAACTTTCAGGTAGTCCAATTATTCACGTTTTTTCTTCTTGATCTGTTCTCTAGATCTGTTGTTTTTCTTATAAGATTCTTCACATTCTTTTATTTTTTCATATATATGTGTGTGTGTATACATACATACATAAACTATATATAGTATATATGTATATATATGAGTGTGTATATGTGTGTGTGTGTTCAAATTTCTTCATCTCTTATAACTTCACTGACTTCCCCTTGCCTAATTCTCATTTTCAAGGAATCATTTTCTTCCTTAAGATTCTGGATCTTCTTTCCTAATTGGTTGACTTTCTTTGCATAATCTTGTTTTTCTTGCATTATTCTTATTTTTTCTTTTTAATTTTTTCTCAATCTCTCATTTGATTTTTTAATTTTTTTTTTAAAATTCTTCAATGAATTCTTTTGGTCAGGTGACCATTTGACTTTACTCTGGGGTGGAAGAAGGTTTCATTGTTCCTCCTCAGAAGACAAACCTGTCTTCTCTATTGCCATTATAGCTCTCTATGGTTGGATTCCTTCTCCTTTGCCTGTGTATTTTCTTTTGGTAATAATTTAGTTTTTATAGACACCTCTAGTCCTGGGGTATGGGGGATGGTGCCTCTACTCTCATCCTCTTTGATTCTCCCTCTGATCTTGAACTCAAACCAATACCTTGAGCCTCCTGTACCCACAGCCAGGGGCCTTCTGTCCCACAGCTTCTGCACTCACTAGGTGTGTACTAATTTCTTCTCCAGGCTGCATTTCTGCAGAACAGCTGAGTCTGGTGTTCCTTGTCAGCAGAGATTCCCTAGATCTTCCCCAGGTCAGATGCCCAACTCCTCTCGCTGTCCTGGGGGTAAAATTTCTTGTTGCTGGAGTGGAAGCGGTTTCCCAGGTTTCCCAGCTAATCCCAGGGCTTGTCACTTGTTGTTTAAGCATGTTGCCACAGGTTGTTAAAGCAGACGCTAGCCTGGAGGTGTTTCCTTTTTTTAGGGAGGAAATCTCATTTTGGGATTTTTCAGTTCTTCTCTGATTGTCCCAAGAAAATTTCCATTTTGCTCTTATTCTTATTTGTTTTCAAGGTCCTACATTCACCCAGAAGTGCTATTTTTTTCTCTTCTGTAGAGGAAAATCTTGAGAGTTTGAAATTTTCTTACATACTTCACCATCTTCCTAGAATTCTCTATAATCTCTAGGCTATTTGTTTTAAAAAAAAGATTTACAAGCATTATCTTCCCTTTTAGGAATGTAAATAGTTTAGCTCTATTGAATCCCTTATGTTTTCTTTTCCCTTTCCCTCTTTTTTCCCTTTTGACTTCTCTTGGGTGTTGATATTGGAGGTCAAAGTTTGGTTTAATTCTGGTCTTCTTATGAAAGCTTTGTTGAATGACTATTTCTTTTAAATTTGAGTTCTGTACCTGGGGTGGAAGCGGTACTGTCTCTGCTTCTTGTACTAATGACTGTAGGCCCTTACTCTTTATCTGGTACTATGCTGATGTTTCCCTGAGAACCCCAAGGAATCCTCATGTATGGTACGGTAGTGAGGGGGTTTGGTGGGGGTTGAATAGTACTGCTGGAGTCGTGAGGGTCTGGCAGCTTACCTGGAGTTGAACTGGGTCCTAGTGGTGGGATCAAGTATTTGCTGAAGCCCAGAGGAGTGTTTCTACATTTTCTCCATGCTACACTGATGTACATGCAGATCTGGCCACTGGAAGATGCATGTGAGCCTGGCACAGTACTGAAGCACATGGAGGTTGTCAACAAATTTTTGTATCTGTTTTTTCATTTGCTCAGTTCTGCTTTCTAAAGAGTTCTCTTCAATAGATTTTTGTGGTTTTTAAAAATCATTAGCCCAATTCCATTTTTTTTGTTTTTTTCTTTTCATAATTTTCTTGCATCACTCATTTATTTTGCCATTTTTACGTCTTCCTCTCTTGTTTGACTTTTAGTGGCCTTTTTGACTTCTTCTAGGAATTCTTTTTTTTTTTGAGGGGGCGAGAATGGTCTGAGATCAATTCACGTTTTTTATTTGAAGCATTGCCTGTAACTTTTTAAACTTCATTATCTTCTGAGACTGTGTCCTCAACTTCCTTGTCATTATAGTAAGTTTCTGTGGTGACATTCTCTCTTGTTTGCTCATTTTTTCCCCAGTCTATTTCTTGATTTATAACAATGTTCAAATTGGTCTCTGTTTCTCAGGTGGAAGTGGGTTTCTCTATTATCTCTTTCTGAGCAGTTGTCCAATCCCATTACCATGGATGAGTTGATAATTCTTGAAGGCTACTGAACTGCCTTTGAGGTCTGTTGATGGCACTATAGTATGACCTGTGTAGGGTTCCAGCTCCAACCATCACTGTGCTGAGACAGATATTTGCTGCTGACTTCCTACCTTCTTTTGGGTTGGAAAAATATTTCACCTCAAAGTTCTATTGATTCTGGCATTCCAGAATTTGATGTGAGGTGTTATTTTAATGTTGTTTGGAGAGGAATTTGCTAGATGTCTGGTGAGTGCCTACTTTTATTTCACTCTCTGGGCTCTGCCTCTTCTGTTTTAGTTTCTTTATGAGAAATATAAGATTTTCCAACCTGTGCCTGGGAGAAGAAAGAACTGGTTCCAGCTGAATTTTTGTTGCCTATCCTATAGATTCAATTCTGATACCTCAGTTTCTCATTGTCTTTTATTCTTTCCTTTTTCAATTATGTTAAATCAATGAATAGTGAAAATAAGTTTATTGCCTTATTATAAAATTCACTTATTAAGCTCCTGTTTTGTGGTGAACTGTTGAAATGTTGGGTAAACTATTTGCTTTGTAATAGGCAAACAGGATAAGCCAATTTGTAGCATAGCTTGGTAAGCAACACGTGTGTATTCATAAATAACTGATAAACATATTAAGTTCTAAGGTAGGGGGAAAATCCGTTAATAACCTTATCATTAGCTTACATCATCAGATACTTCTCAAAATTAATGGTAAACAAATTAGGTCATGATCTGTCAATCAAAACATGAATGTAATGAATTGACAACCATATATAGAGGTAAAAGAAACCCACCTGAGGTTCTATCCTTTAGCCTACTCCTAGGTTACAACTAGGACTACTTTATTCCCTGCCCTTGAGTCTCAAACCATCCAAGAATAGTGCTGATGGATTCATAGAGATAGGACCTTGCAAAGCAGCCAACTCAGAACAAAACAAGGTCTGGCTGGGTGCACAAAGAAATCTTGTCATTGAGTACCAGTATAAGATATGATTATATGGTTTGTTCCTAGTGGGGTTGATGTTTTTATTAATACATATTTACAAACTAATGCTTTCCTTCTTTGATGAATAAATTTAAGTCCCTAGCATTGAGAAGTGTAAATCTGATTGACGTTTCTGACATGTTGGTTCACATACATAATGATAAATCAGTTTTGAACCTGCCCGATGTATTATAAGAGGCCTTTTTTTCTTGCAGACGTTTATTGAATCATTTATTTTTGCATCAATACAAACATATTTTACAGAAGATTGACAAATATCAAGATAACCAGTTTTTGTTTTGCAAAGGTTGTGTGGGTGAGGTGAGGGAGACAAAAACCCTTGTGAAAATTACTCTAGGATTTTTCTGGCTTTGAGAACCTCTTGATTAGCCTAAAACATTGCTTCTTTAAAGTATCTTTGGGAGAAAAACATAACTTAGCAATAATCTTTTAGCCAAAAGCTACATTTTCCTGTGTATTGTCATTCTATTTAACTGTATATAATTACATTTTGGCAATTTCTCCAAAGTGCAACAATTCCATATAGAAATTGGGCATCCAAGTGTGCCAGATGATTATAGAATGTAGATAGGCATTGTAAAATCTAGATAGATACTATGGTACCTGATCATGACATTTCAAAGTCAGACATTAATATCATATAAGAAACATGGATCAGGCTAGTGTCTAAAAGGAGTGAAAGATTCAGGTTTTACTTCTCTGTCCTTGTGTCCCTGCTGAAGAGGTAGAGACTTGTGGGAGAGAGATACCAAGTAAACACTATAAATATTAGAATTTTTGAGTTTTAATTCATATAGAATTTTACTGTATATGCTTTCTCTCTTCTCCATCTTGTGGATTCAGCTCTAATTGCTCTATATGTGATGCATAATACTTTTGCTTTTTTAGAGTCAAGAGAAATAAAGAGATCTGGAGAAAACAAAGCAATAGTTCATCATTTTGCTGTCCACATGAACCTACTTCTTATTTTAAAGAATTATTCTTCACTGGGCACAGAGATTGGTGATCCAAAATGGTGGAGGGATAAAAAGTAGTACAATCTAGCTTCCTTCCATAAAACTCCTTCACTGAATGGTTAGAAAATGGGTCTAGCTCTTTTTTCTAGAGGTAATTTTATGTTTCCTTGGAAAAAAATATGAAATATTATTGTTTATTTTATATTTATTTAGTAGCTAGGGATTTTTGACAGAGTAATAGCCACAATAATAATGAGCAACCCCCTTTCAAATCCATCTTGTCATTCAGGTTTTTACATTTTCCTGAAAGGGTTAGATTTGATTCAGCACTTTTTTGAAAGTTGAATTTGCCATCCAAATTTATTCTTGCTGTTGTCATTTATAAGAACTCAATATCTTAATTCCTCAAGGAATAACTTATGTTCTATTTTGCTTCAAACACATTTTTTTGAAAAATGACAGACATTCTAATTTCTGAATCATGGGGGCTATCATTGATATATAAGGCAGAAAGGACAGGATTTGACTGTCAAATGTCAAACTGAGTTTACATTGTTGACAAGAAGATTCCTTACAGTTTCACTTGTAGATCGTGTTTGACTGATATGAATGCTGTTAGTGAAGGACAAATGTTGAATATCAGTGTATTATTTGTACAATGTTACTTTGGATGATAAAAGGAGATGGCATTAAATGATAATAAACATATCAGGAACTTAAAGTATCCTTAGTGATAATAAAATTGCAATATATACAACTGGTTTCCAACAATAGCCTTTTCTTTTCATGAATCAAGGGAGGAAGAGGGAAATACTTATATTTGTTTTCTCATTGCTATTCGTAATGATGCTATAGTTATTAGGTTTATCCTACCTAGTTCAGTTTATATCATGGTGATCCAAGCTTCAAGCAATTCAATACAAGGCATTATTTCCCCCTCAGACTGAGGGTTTTGCTTGCTTTCTTTTGTATGATCTTGGTAGTGCCTATTTATTATTTTCCTGATGTTTTTTGAGTGTAAGAGAAATGCTTTTAAAATCCTCTCACTGAGTTCTTTAACTATTGCATTTGTTGCTCCTGGTGCAGACTAGGTTTTATCATAGAAAAAGAAACAGATTTTTTAAAAAAAAATTATTTATTTTTAGGTTTCAACACTTACTTCCATATGATTTCAAGTACCAAATTTTCACCCCCTCCCTCCCCTTTCCCCCCACCCCAAGACAGCATGTAATCTGATATAGGCTTTACATATTTCATATTAAACACGTTTTCACATTAGTCATTTTGTAAGGAAGAATTAGAACCAACGGGAGGAACTACAAGAAAAAAGGACACACACACACACACACACAGAGAGAGAGAGAGAGAGAGAGAGAGAGAGAGAGAGAGAGAGAGAGAGAGAGAGAAAGAGAGAGAGAGAGAGAGAGAACACTATACTTCAATTTGCACTGAGACTCCACATTTCTTTTTCTCGATATGGATGACATTTTTCATCATAAGTCTTTTTGATGTTGTCATAAATCCCTGCATTGCTGAGTTAAGTCTATCAGTAGTCATTACACAATGTGGCTGCTGCTATGTACAATGTTCTCCTGACTCTGCTCACTTCACTCAACGTCAGTTCATGTAAGTGTTTCCAGGTTTTCTGAAGTCTGCCTTCTCATCATTTTTTGTGGAATAAGAGTATTCGATTACATTCATATACCACAACTTGTTCAGCCATTCCCCAACTGATGGGCATCCTCTCAATTTCCAATTCTTGGTCACCACAAAAAGCTGCTACATATATTTTTGAACATGTGGGTTCTCTTGCAATTTTTGTGATTTCTTTGGGATACAGATCTAGAGGTGGTATTGCTAGGTCAAATGGTATACACAGTTGGAAAATGATAAATATTGAAGAAGATGTGGGAAAATTGGAACACTAATGCATTGTTGGTGGAGTTGTGAACTGAGCCAGCTATTCTAGGGAGCAATTTGAAACTGTGCCCAAAGTGCTAGAAAACACTGCATACCCTTTGACCTTATAGTACCGCTTCTAAGATCGTAACCCAAAGAGATCAGAAAATTGGAAAAAGGAAATAGAATATTTGACAGAATAATAACAGTAAAAAAAATCCTAGATATTGACCTGAAAATATTTGTCAAGGTGAACTCATTTATTTAGGAGATAATTTAGTTTAAATTTAAAAATTATAACAGTGGAAATAATCCACTTTGATCTGTATTCTCAAAAATCATCATTGAAGATATATTTTAAAACTCATTTTATAAGACACTATGTTAGGTTGAAATTTAGTATCAAAGGAGTTAGAAGGGGCCTTCTCAGGCTACCTAATCTTAACTTCTTCTTTTAAAGATACAGAAATAAAGTAATTACTTTGTATCACACATAAACTAAATGGCAGAACTTGAATTCAAAATCCAGTTTTATGACTTCAAATTCAATACTCTTTCTACTGCATATTACCACCTGATGAATATTCATAAGCCCAAGCTGTTTCCACATGGAAGTATCTTTGGGGTGAAAAAACAATTAAGGATCTGAAATGAGACTTCTGGATTTTGTGTGCTCCTTATGACTTATGATTAAGAAGGTTAATTTTAAATTTGATGTCTGTAAGCTAGCTTTCCAGAAAGAGTCCTTTAGATTTTGTGATCTTTCTTCAGTTAATCCTTCTATAGTGTCAGGTCTCTTTGAGAATTGCTTATCCATATCCTGTATGTGGAAATTTGACTGATTAGACATAATCATATACATGTGCAGATAGGTCAGGTTCCACATATAGATTATAATGCTTATATCATGTAACATCTGAGCTGTTTCAACAGACTGTGGAATCAAGATGGCTGTCAGGCACCAATGAACTATTACAGGTGATTCTGATGACTAAATATGATGGAAATTTTGTTTGTTATTCTTCTTGCTTCAAGCAATCGATTACCCTTGTATAACTGCCATTCCAATATGTCAGGAGGTGGAGAGCATACTTCAGGATCAATCCTTTACAATCATATAGGAGAAGAGATCTTTACACTGCCACTGTTATTGTGTAATTACCGGTTCTGCTCACTTAATTTGAATCATTTAACAAAAATCTTCCCAAATAATTCTGAAACTTTCATCATTTTATATGACAAATATGTCATTATTATCATTTTTGAAGATTTGTTCTTCTATTCTTCAGTTGAGAGGTAGCCCCTCAGTTCTTTGTGGCTACAAAAAAAGTTGTTATAAATATTTTAAACGTGTGAATCTTTTCTTTCTTTAATTTCTTTCAAGAAGACTTGAAGTGATGTTATTGGATGAAAGTGTGTGTGCACTTTAGTTACTTTGATTCATTAAATTTAATAATATAAAATATTGATCTGAATGGTATTTCAATTTTTATTGCTTTGGTAAGGCTTGCTCATGAGCAATTATTATTTCTTCAATTATTTAAGTTTTTCTATGTCCACAAAGAATATTTTATACTTGCAAAGTTTGTGTTGGCAAGATTACCAAATACTTTATAACCTTATATAGTTATTTTGATAACAATTTGTCTTTCTACCTTGTACTACTAGGCTTTGTTGGTAATTTATGAAAATATTGATGATTTATGTGGATTTATTTAATATATAATTTTGTTTCAGTTATTGTTGCATTAAGATTTTTCAGTAAAATATTTAATACCTTTTTAGTATATAGTTGTCAAACACAAAGTCCTTGGGCTGCTTCTGCCTCCACAACAACCAAAATCGTGGCCCACACCAGACAAAAATGTAATAGGATATGTTGTTTACCTTTTTGTTATACTTACACAAAACTTAGAGAGGAACATCGAAACCTTCTGCCATTATTGTTAATATTTATGTCTTTTTTGAAGTTCATCTAATGTTGCTTTTGTGAATATGGATGCTAAGGAACATTGAGTATACAAATTTATTCATGGTTAGTTGTCTATGGTTCCTTTCAGCATAATGTAGTTTTCTTTCAATTTTTTGATGTTGATTTTTTCTTTGTCAGCATGAATGCAGCTTCTGATATAGTTTTATTTTGTGAATGTCTTTGCTTTGTACATTTGAAGTACCAGACTATAGAGTTTTCTTTTCTTATCCAATGTATCACTTCTCCCCACCCCCACATTACATTGGATTTTTTAATCCATCCACATTTTAAAGTTATAAGAAATAGATTTATATTTTCCTCAATTTATCTCTATTTTCAAGTTATAATTTATTCCTCTCTTTTATTGAAAATGCAGTACTATGTTCCTTCAGATAAATTAACTAAACCTAATTTTTTTAAAGGTAATCTTATTTCCAATAGTTCTAATGGCTCCCCAAGAAGACAGGAGCTCAGGGCCATTACTGAAGGTCTCTGCATAAAGCCCCTGAGGGAACTAAGCCTGGGAGGCAGCCCTGCCCCCACCTGAGCACCAGAACTTAAGCTCAGCCACGCACTGCTGAATAGCCCCAAGGCTAGGGAGCAGCATTTGAATCTCAGACCCCAAGCACTAGCTGGGCAGATTTCGGCGGGGGTGGAGAGGAATCCCAGAAGTCAAGTAACTGACTGGGAAAATGCCCAGAAAAGGGAAGAAAAGTAAGACCATAGACAGCTACTTTCTTGGGGAACAGATGTTACTTCCTCCTTTCATTTCTGATGAGGAAGTACAATGCCTGCCATCTGGGAAAGACGTGAAGGTCCGAGGTGGATGTCTGGTGGGCTCAGGCCATGGAAGAGCTCAAAAAAGATTTTGAAAATCAAGTTAGAGAGGTGGAGGAAAAACTGGGAAGAGAAATGAGAAAAGCATGAAAAACAGGTCAATACCTTGGTAAAAGAGACCCAAAACAATGCTGAAGAAAATAACACCTTGAAAAATAGGCTCACTCAGTTGGCAAAAGAGGTTCAAAAAGCCAATGAGGAGAAGAATGCTTTCAAAGGCAGAATTAGCCAAATGGAAAAGGAGGTTCAAAAGCTCACTGAAGATAATAGTTCTCTCAAAATTAGAGTGGAACAGATGGAGGCTAATGACTTTCTGGGAAACCAAGAAATCACAAAACAAAACCAAAAGAATGAAAAAATGGAAGAGAATGTAAAATATCTCATGGGAAAAACAATTGACCTGGAAAATAGATCCAGGAGAGAAAATTTAAAAATTATGGGACTACCTGAGAGTGATGATCAAAAAAAGAGCCTAGACATCATCTTCCATGAAATTATCAAGGAAAACTGCCCTGATATTCTAGAACCAGAGGACAAAATAAGTATTGAAGGAATCCATCAATCACCACCTGAAAGAGATCCAAAAAGAGAAACTCCTAGAAACATTGTGGCAAAATTCCAGAATTCCCAGGTCAAGGAGAAAATCTTGCAAGCAGCTAGAAAGAAACAATTTCAGTATTGTGGAAATACAATCAGGATAACACAAGATCTAGCAGTTTCTACATTAAGGGATCGAAGGGCGTGGAATAGGATATTCCAGAAGTCAAAGGAGCTAGGACTCAAACCAAGAATCACCTACCCAGCAAAACTGAGTATAATACTTCAGAGGAAAATATGGTCTTTCAATGAAACAGAGGACTTTCAAGCATTCTTGATGAAAAGACCAGAGTTGAAAAGAAAATTTGACTTTCAAACACAAGAAGGAGAAGCATGAAAAAGTAAACAGCAAAGAGAAGTGATAAGGGACTTACCAAAGGTAAACTGTTTACATTCCTACATGGAAAGACAATATTTGTAACTCTTAAAACTTTTCAGTATCTGAGTAGTTGGTGGGACTACACACACACATACACACACACATGCACACACATGTACACATGTGCACATGCACACACATACACACATGCATGCACATACAGGGACAGAGAGCACAGAGTGAATTGAATAGGATGGACCATATCTTAAAAGAAATTAAGGTAAATGGTGAGAGAGAAATGCAGTGGGAGGAAAGAGGGTGAAATGGAATGGGGTAAATTATATTTCATTCAAGAGGCAAGCAGGAGACTTTTTAGTGGAGGGAAAAAGAGGAAAGCTGAGGAAAAAACCATGAAGTTTACCCTCATCACATTCGACTAAAGGAAGGAGTAAAATGCACACTCATTTTGGTATGAAAACCTATCTTACAGTACGGGAAAGTGGGGGAGAAGGAGATAAGCAGGGAGGGAGAGATGCTGGAAGGAAGGGCAATGAGAGGAGGGAGCAAATTGAAGTCCACACTCTTGGGGAGGGACAGGATCAAAAGACAGAATAGAAACAATGGGGGGCAGCATAGGATGGAGGGAAATACAGTTGGTCTTACACAACACGACTATTATCAAAGTCATTTGCAAAACTACACAGATATGGCCCATACTGAATTGCCTGCCTTCCCAAAGGGAATGGGTGGGGAGGGAGGGATGGGGAGAATTTGGAACTCAAAGTTTTAGGAACAACTGTTGAGTATTTTTGTTGCTACTAGGAAATAAGAAATACAGTTAATGGGGAATAAAAAGTCATCTGGCCCTCCAGGACAAAAGAGAAGATGGGGACAAGAGAAGGGAGGGATGATAGAAGAGAGGGCAGATTGGTGATAGGTAAAATTAGAATGCTCGGTGTATTGGGGTGGGGGAAGAGGATAAAGGGGAGAAAATTTGGAACCCAAAATTTTGTGGAAATGAATGTAAAAAGTTAAATAAATCAATTTATAATAAAAAAATAAAGAAGATAAGAAATATTAATTTGAATGTTGTTTCTATCAAAAGTCTGCATAATAGAATAAGAGGTGTCTCACAGCAAAAAAGGTGACCTGCAAAATAGATAGATGGGAGATAACTTAATACTCATTAGACTACTTGAATGCCATGACCAAAAAGAGAGACTTGAGTTTATATGCCATGAAATTAAAAAATAAAAAACTGCCCAAATCTTTTAGAAGCAGAAGGTAAGTAGAAACTGAACCAGTCCACCAGTCATTTCTTAAAAGCAATCCCAAAATGAAAACAATAAATATTATAGTAAAAATCCAGAGATTCCAGGCAAAAAAACAAAACAAAACAAAACACTGAAAGCAGTCAGAAAGTAAGAATTCAAGTTGATAGTTGCTGTCTTTCATTTTCAAACAGGCCCAAAATGGCATCACGTTGTTAAAATCAAGTTACAATGAACATGACTATGGATGATCAGAATAATACAAGCTTGGAATTTTCTCTCTTCTGGTGTATTTGATAAACCAGTTCAGTGATGGATTCATAAGAAGTACTTCTGCATGGGGTTGTTATATCACCTGGGAATCCACTAGGCATGTCCTCTGGCACACTCCCTACATTCTGTACAGCTTGATAATGATGGAGTTGCAGACTTTCTCTGACTCAAACACTTCCTTCCCAGGTGCCTGGTTCTTATTCAACTAACTGATTATTTCATTGTATTTGTCAACGATCTTCTTCTTGTCTTCATTACTAGTTTTGCTGTGGAATTTCTCATCCTCTAGTGTAGTCTTCATGTTGATAGCATATGATTCAAGTGAGTTCTTGGAAGACAGCTTGTCTCTCTGCTTCTCATTTTCAGCTTTGAATTTCTCATTTTCCTAGACCATAGGCTCAATTCCTAGATTACTCAATGATACAATGCCTTAGTATGCCTTAGTATGTGGCCCAGGGCAAATCCATTTTCCTCTTCGCTTCAGATTTGCCTGATCTACAAAAGATAATACCTACCCTTATATGAATCATTAAGATATCATAAGAGATAATGAATGCCTTAAGATTCACACATGCAAAGTACAATCAAGGAGTCAAGGATTTAACAAATCTTTTAAATTGATTATCAGATGTACATGAATAAATGGCAAGATTCCTCAGGGTTCATTTCATCTCTACACTCTAATAGAGTATTGTTTCTCAGATCATGTTTTCTAGTGATTTGCCAGTCCAGATGTAAGTGATTGGAACGATGATGTTTCTACCACTTCATTTTAGAATTTTTTTAAACTATAGCCTATATATCTCGCCATTAAGAAATCTTCCTTGATAACTCATCCAATATATTCTCTTATTTAGTTTTATTTGTATACTCTTATTCACATCCAGGTCAGGCAGAAATAATCTATGTGAATTTCTAGAGTGGATTCTCTAAATTTTTGCATCTTGTATTTTGTTTGAGCTATTTTTTTTTTAAATTTATTTATTTATTTATTTATTTTACATTCATTTTCACAAATTTTTGGGTTCCAAATTTTCTCCCTTTTTCTCCCCTCCCCCCACCCCAATACCCCAAGCAATCTAATTTTCCCTATCTCCAATCTGTCCTCTCTTCTGTCATCCCTCCCTTCCCTTGTCTCTATCTTCTCTTTTCTCCTGTAGGGCCAGATGACTTTCTATTCCTCATTAACTGTATGTCTTCTTTCCTAGTTGCAACAGCAATACTAAACAATTGTTCCTAAAACTTTGAGTTCCAAATTCTCCCCATCCCTCCCTCCCCACCCATTCCCTTTGGTACGGCAGGCAATTCATTATAGGCCATATCTGTGTAGCTTTGCAAATGACCTTCCTGATAGTCGTGTTGTGTAAGACTAACTGAATTGCCATCCCTCCTCACCTGCCCCTCATTGTTTCTCTTTGATCCTGTCCCTCCCCAAGTGTTGACTTTCAATTACTCCCTCCTCCCTTTGCCCTCCCTTCCATCATCCCCCCCCAATATCTCCTTCTCCCCCGCTTTCTTATACTGTAAGATAGGTTTTCATACCAAAATGAGTGTGCATTTCACTCCTTCGTTTAGTCAAATGTGATGAGGGTAAACTTTTGTTTGTTTGTTTGTTTGTTTGTTTGTTTTTTTTTTCTTCAGCTCTCCTCTTTTTCCCTCCACTAAAAACATCTCCTACTTGCCTCTTAAATGACATATAGTTACCCCCTTCCATTTCTCCCTCTTTCCTCTCACTACATTTCTCTCTCATCATTTACCTTAATTCCTTTTAAGGTATGGTCCCATCCTATTCAGTTCAATCTGTGCTCTCTGTCTCTGCATGTGAATGCATGTGTGTATGTGTGTGCATGCATGTACATGTGTATGTGTGGTCCCACCAACCACCCAGATACTGAAAAGTTTTAAGAGTTAGAAATATTGTCCTTCCATGTATGAATGCAAACAGTTCATTTCTGGTAAGTTCCTTAATACTTCTCCTTGCTGTTTACTTTTGCATGCTTCCTCTCATTCTTGTGTTTGAAAGTCAAATTTTCTTTTCAGCTCTGGTTTTTTCATCAAGAATGATTGAAAGTCCTCTGTTTCATTGAAAGACCATATTTTCCCTTGAAATATTATACTCAGTTTAGCCGGGTAGGTGATTCTTGGTTTGAGTCCTAGTTCCTTTGCCTTCTGGAATATCCTATTCCACGCCCTTCGATCCCTTAATGTAGAAGCTGCTAGATCTTGGGTTATCCTGATTGTATTACCACAGTACTGGAATTGTTTGTTTCTGGCTGCTTGCAAGATTTTTTCCTTGAGCTGGGAGTTCTGGAATTTGGCCACAATGTTCCTAGGAGTTTCTCTTTTTGGATCTCTTTCAGGTGGTGATCGATGGATTCTTTCAATACTTATTTTGCCCTCTGGTTCTAGAATGTCAGGGCAGTTTTCCTTGATAATTTCATGCAAGACGATGTCTAGGCTCTTTTTTTGATCATGGCTTTCAGGTAGTCCCATAATTTTTAAGTTGTCTCTCCTTGATCTATTTTCCAGGTCAGTTGTTTTTCCCATGAGATATTTCACATTCTCTTCCATTTTATTGTTCTTTTGGTTTTGTTTGGTGATTTCTTGGTTTCTCATAAAATCATTAGACTCCATCTGTTCCATTCTAATTTTGAGAGAACTATTAAATTCAGTGAGCTTTTGAGCCTCTTTTTCCATTTGGCTCATTTTGCTTTTGAATGCATTCTTCTCCTCATTGGCTTTTTGAACCTCTTTTGCCAATTGAGTGAGCCTATTTTTCAAGGTGTTAATTTCCTCAGCATTTTTTTGGGTCTCCTTTACCAAGATATTGACCTTTTTTTCATACTCTTCTTGCATCTTTGTCATTTCTTTTCCCAGTCTTTCCTCCACCTGTCTAACTTGCTTTTCAAAATCCTTTTTAAGCTCTTCCAGGGCCTGAGCCCACCCAACACCCCCCTGGGGTGTCTGGGGTACTGAGGCCCCGCCCTCCACATCTTTCCCTGATGGGAAAAATACGTTCTCGTCCTCCCCATCTGATCCGAAGGTTGGGATCATTTGCATTTGTTGGAAAAAACTCTCTAAAGTCTTATTTTTCTTCCCCTTTCTAGGCATTTTCCCAGCCAGTTACTTGACCTCTGAGATTCCCTTCCGCCCCCGCCTGGATCCGCCCAGCCAGCGCCTGGCCTCTGAGATTCAAATGGGCTTTCCTCCTGCTGGCTGTCAATCAGTGAGCTTTAGTTCAGGTGCTGGGGCGGGGCCAGGGCTGTCTCCGAGACTCTGATCCCTCGGGGGGCTTTATGCAGCGACTCTCAAGAATGGAGCGGGTGGGGGCGGGGTGGGGGGCCCGCCTCCCAATCTCAGCTCCCCTGGGGGTCCCGAGCAGAAACCTTCAGCAACAGAGCGGGCTGGGGGCAGGGCCGTCTCTCAGGCTCAGCTCCGTCAGGTTTTATGCGGGAATCTTCTGTAATGAAGATCCTGCCTGCTGCTGGGGGATTCCTGAGTCCCGGGCCGCTGCCCGCCTCAGCCGCCGCCCACGCCTCTGCCTCCGCCGCTTCCTGCCCCCGTCCCTGCCGCCGCCGCTTCCTCCCGAGGGGGCCCGAGTCACAGACACCCTGCTTCCCCTCTCCTTCAGCCCGGCCTCTCTCACTGACCTGCTTCTGTGGGCGGAGGGACTTTCCCGGCTGCTTCAGCTTCCATCTCTGAAGCCTGCTCCGATCCGCTTCTCTGAGGCCTCGGCCAGGGCAGCGCTGGGGGTCGGGTTTACTCTCCGGGGCGCGCCGGACCCTGGGGACGGGTCTTGAGGGCTCCCTGGGACAGAAATCTCCTCCACTCTGCCTCTGCACACCTTGCACTCACCCAGAATCTATGGGGGACTCTTTCTACACCAATTCCATGGGCTTTGGTTTCGGAGCTCGTAAACGTGCGTCCTTCTACTCCGCCATCTTGGCTCCGCCCCCTTGTTTGAGCTATTTTGATTCTGATTTGCCCATAGACATAGTACTTTTGCAGATGTGGGCACACTGTGCTGGTTGGTCTTCTGTCAGTGGCATCCATGTCATTCAGTCAATTCTAAACTCCTTCAGAGAGACCTTGAGCAGCAAACACCATATCATCCATTCTTCAGCCCTTTCTGATGCCATGTTGGCTCTCAGGTAGATGATCATCTTCCAGGTGAAGGATGAAGCTATTAAGGACTCAGGCGAGAACTTGCTGGCAATGACAGACATCCCCAATCCCCATGCTTGTCACAAGACAATCTATTTCCTCTACCTTTATACAGATGGGCAATGGAGGCATCCTTGAACTTCTGAGGGATAACCTCCTTTTGCCATATAACCCAGAAAATTTCAGTTTCTGTATGAGCAGTGGACCTCATCCCTCCCCAACCTCCCACTCCACACATACCTTGTAAGTCTCAGCTGGAACAGAATCAACACCAGATGCTTTTCCATAGGAGAGGAACCTAATGGCATTGGGAACTCTTCTTTAGTTGGAAATTTATCAGAGAAGGACTGACTTCAACTTGAGGTAAGAGTCAATGGCTTCAGCACTGAATGATGATGGTTTGTTGGGAACTCTATTGAAGCATTCTGTCTATCTCTCCAGTATCATATACTTATCACTAATCAATATGACCTGATAAACTGATATGCATCAGAGCTCTTTGGCCCATAAACAGTTTTCAGGGCATCATAAAAGTGCTTTGGATTGTTAATATTAGCATAAAACTGAATTCCATCTGCCTTCTTACTGAGTCAAGTATCCTGCATCTCTCTAAGCTTAGCTTGTACTTTCCTTTCGATGGAGCTCAATACTACCTTCTTAGAGATGAACAATCCTGCTAGTAAACAGTGGAGTTTTCGTTTTTTATTTCACAACTCCTGAATTTCCCCATCATTGTCATCAAGTCAATCTTGATGTTTGTGAGTGTCCTGACCCAAACGAATGAAGGCCATGCTGTACATCTAATCTCTGAAAACAGCTTGCTTCTTTTATGTTCCATTGCCACCAACCATGTATTGGCTCAATTTTTCCTCCAAGTTAGCAACAAATTTACTCTTCCAGCTCAGAGAAGCACTCTAATCTGTTGATATTAAGTCCTTTGGTAGTCATCTTACCTTTGTGCCACCACTTTTGCTGAACACAAATATTTAGCTTAGAGAGGGTAAGTCTTTGATGAAGCTAGCTAGCTCTGTGCCACACATTACCTCCATCACTTCATCACTCATATCCTGTCTGTCTCTTCTTCTTACAATGACAGTCTATTAAATGCAAATGTTTGCTGTGAGAGTGCATATAGGAAGTTTTATTTTGTTAAGGTTAATGGAAGACCATGTTGGTGATGACATCATGAGATGCACAAGTCTTCATTTGCAAGTAGCCATTGCTTTTGCTATTTCCAACTCCCTTCCTTCCAAGGACTCTCTGCCATGACTGGTATTCTGTGTCTTTTCTTGCATTAAAGTCACTCAGAATTATAAGCTTATCCATTTTTGGTAAATTATCCAGATCTTCATAAAATTTTTCTTTGACCTCATATGGCTTCATCATAGTGGGAGGAAAGGCAGTGATGACAGTGATGTGGTGCTTTTCTGCAAGTGACAATTGCACTTTCATGAGCTTGTCTTCCCTTTGGTAGGTACACAAGCTTGCTGATTAGACTAGTTCTGATAGCAAAACCTGCCCCAGCTTCACAGCACTCCCTTTCACTGTGGTCTCTCCAGAAAAATGTTTATACAGCTCTGACTTCAGTAAACTGGCCTTCTTTTCCCAGTCTTGTTTCATTCAGGGCTGCTATTTGGATGTGATACCTGCTGAGTTCTCTTCTAATAAGAGCTGTTTATCTTCCAGATCTACTGGATTTTGTGTTGTCTATAAATATGTGCACATATCAATGATGAATTGAGTCATCTTTGCAGAAATTTTTGCACATTTTTTGCGTGTGTTTCAACTTCAGTGTGGCATCTCCACCTGATGCAATAAATAAGCCAGGCTTGGGTATGCAGACAGTTTTTAGGGCATCTTTTCTGAGACCCTTCCTCATACCTGGAGGTAAGCAGTGCAGTCCTTAAAAGGCTATTCAGAAGAATCAGGAGAATATTATACACAGTAACAGTCATAGTGTGCAAGGACTGTTTCTAATAGACTTAGCCCTTCACAGAAATGCAAGGACCTAAAACATTTCCAAAGGACTCCTGATACAAAATACCATTCACAGCCAAAGAAAGAACCATAGGATCAGGAGACAGAATGAAGCAAACTATTTTCTCTTGTGTTATGTTTTGTTTCATTTGGATTTTTTCTTCATGGTCTCTCCCATTCATTTTAATTCTTCTATGCAATATGACTAATGTGAAAATGTGTTTAATAAGAATGTATGTGTAGAACCCATAGAAGATTACACACAGTCTCAGGAGTGGGGAAGGGGAGAAAATTTAAAACTTATAAAAGTGATGGTTGAAAACTGAAAAGAAATAAATTATTTTTTTTAAAGGTTGCTCAGATACACAGGGTGCTGGCAAATTTCACCACTACTTCCAGTGAGAAAACGACCCTATTGTCTGAGTTGCTTATTCAGAGATGTGATTACAACTCCAGTGTATCTGCATCTGCTGTTTTATCATTTGCCTAGCACCATGGAATTTTGAGATAGGCAAAAATGGCAAGATAGTATGAGTGATGTATTTTGATTTATGCATAAGTTGAATTGAAGTAAGCCTGAGTTGCTCAAAGTGGTTGGCCTCAATCTCTCTTCCAGAATCATGACAGTCTAGTAGGAGGACAGAGTCAAGGCAACTGGTGATGACTTGAAATGCAATGGATGACCTTGAAGTCTTTGATGTCCAAGAAAACTCTAGGCCCTCCACAGTACCTGCTTCAGCCATCTTCATAGCTGTTGGAACAGATTGTTTTCATCTGCCCATTTCACCAAGGTAAATCTTCACATGCTTGGGAGTAGACATTCCCCCTAACTCACAGAAGAATTTGAGATGCCCTAGTTGCCCTCAGCCTGGCTTAGCCTGTCTGCTGAAATGATTTATCAGGATATGGTCTCTATGCATGCTATAGCTTCTTGGTAACATAGGTGGGAGTTAGGTGGGTCAGGTAGACACCAAAGATGGAAAGCAGTCCTGAAAAGGACTTGACAGCCCTCAACACATCTTACATCCCAAGAATTCAATTACTGAGGAGCAACAGTGAGTTAGCTGCCACAGCTCATAGAAAATATTGCAAGAAACCAATCAGGATCACACAATTTTTAGCAGCTCCCACATTAAAGGATTAGAGGGCTCAGAATGTGATATTTGAGTGGACAAAAGCGCTAGGATTACAATCAAGAATCACATAGGCTGCAAAACTGATTATAATCCTTTAGGGCAAAAGTGGAGCACAGTTTAACTACAGGCTGTGCTCCTTCGTATCAGTAGTAGGTTTTGAGAAGGGAGTGGGAGTCAGTGGGTGATGGCAGTATGTGTGTGGGCAGATGATTGAATCAGGCATAACTTCCAAAGCTCCCGGCTCATAGAATGTAATGGGGAAAGGAGGTAAAACCACTAGTCAGGAGACTACAGGAGTACCTTTTCTGGCAGTGGTTGGAGGAATCTCTTGCATAGCTCATAAAGAGATGTGGGTCCCAGTCTCAGAGTGAATAGGGAAAATGAGCATATTAGGGCATAGAGCTGAAGGGGAACTGATCCTCATCACTGTAGAACAGTGAAAAGAGTGCATATGGTCATTTACAGAGCAGAGGAGAGGACAAGAGAGCACCTCTCCTTAGAACATGCCATGCTATAAAACCTGGAAATTTACAGATTCCCCAAACTAGCTCTGAAAACAGTATATAGAAAGACTTGAATCTTGGGACACTCCCCCCACCCCCATAAGAAAAATAAGCCAGATTTAACAGAAAATTATAAATCAAGAAATAGTCCAGAAAAATGAACAAATAATAGTAAAAAAGGAGCCTGACTGTAGAAAGTTACTATGGTGATGGGAAGATCAAAACACAAACTAAGAAGAAGCTTACAAAGCAAAAAGAGCTACATCCAAACCTCAAAGAAACATTGAAGCAATCTCAGGCCCTCAAAGAACACATAGAGGATCTAAAAAAAGAATTTTCAAAATCATTTAAGAGGGGTAGAGGAAAAATTGGGAAAAGAAATGAGTGATGTGTGACAATTATGAAAAGAAAGTCAATAACTATATAAAGGAGGCATAAAAATACTAAAAAAAAAAAAAACAAAAAAAACTACCTAAAATAACAGAATTAGCCAAATGACAAAAGAAGCAATGAAATTCATTAAAGGGAAAAATTCTTTAAAAAGCAGAATGGACCCAATGGAAAAAAAGATACAAATCTCTCTCCCTCCCTTCCTTCTTTCTTTCCTTCCTTTTTTCCTTTCCTTTTTTTCTATTTTCTTCCATAAAATGATTAATATGAAAATGTTTTACAAGATTGCTCATATATAACCTATATCAGATATTTTACCATTTTGGGGGAGGGGGAAGAAAGTGAGGGAGGGATAGAATTCTGAACTCAAAATTTTCAAAAAAACAACAAATAAAAGAATTATTTTTATATATAATTGGAGGGAAATAGGATATCATTAAAGTGGAAAAAATGACTAGCAGAATGGTTTCAGAAAATCCTAGAAAGACTTACATGAACTGGTGCAAAATGAATGGAGCAGAACCAGGGGTATAGTGTACACATTAACAGCAGTATTAATCAATGATCAACTCTGAATCATCTATGTATTGTCAGCCATACAATGATCCAAAACAGTTTGTAAGGACATAAGATGAAAAATGCTATCCATCTCCGCAAAAAGAACTGACAGAGTCTGAATTCAGATCAAAGCATACTTTTTTAAACTTAATTTTTCTTGTTTTCTAAATCTGTTTTCCTTTACAACATGACTCATATGGAAAAGTTTTCTGTAACTGCACATGTTTAACCTGTATCAAATTGCTTGCCTTCTCAATGAGGAGACAGGAGGATAGAGGAAAACAATTTGAAATGTAAAATGTTAAAAAGATAAATGTTAAAATTCTTTTTACATGTAATTGGGGATAAATAAAATACATAAATGTTAAAAAATAAAAATCTTATAGTGCAAAAATATGAAAAAGTTAAATCAAAACCAATGAATAAAAAAGAAGATATTCTGTGAAGTTATTACTTTAATAAACCAAGTGGCAATAAAATTGACTACATAACTGAAAGGAATTAATTCTTACAAAAATATAAACTATCCACAGTGGTAAAACTTGAAATAGGATGCTTAAATAAGTGTCTTAGAAATACAAACTGAAGAACCTGTAGGTATACTACCCCCCACCCAAGTCCCTCCAGGACCAACTGGATTTACCAGTAAAATTGCCGAGCATTTAAAGAACACTTAATTCTAATAAGACAAACCATTTTTTCTTTTTTATTAATTTATTTATTTTAAGTTTTCAACATTTCCACAATATTTTGACTTCCAAATTTTTCTCCCCATCTCTCTCTTTCCCCCATTCCAAAATGCCAAGCATTCTAATTACCCTTACCACCAATCTGCCCTCCCTTCTAACATCCCTCCTTTCCATTATTCCCCTCTTCTCTTTTGTCCTGTAGGTCAAAGTTAATTCCTATACCCCATTACATGTATTTCTTATTTCCCAGTTGTATACAAGAACAATACTCACCAGTTGCTCCTAAAACTTTGTGTTCCAACTTCTTTTCCTTCCTGCCTGCCCAGCCATTCCCATTGGGAAGGCAAACAATTCAATATAGGCTATAAATATGTCATTTGGCAAATGACTTCCATGATAGTCATGTTGTGTAAGACTAACTATATTTCCCTCCATCCTGTTCTGCCCTCTATTTCTTCTACTCTCTCTTTTGACCTTGTCCCTCCCTAAGAGTGCTTACTTCTAATTGCTCTCTCCTCCCATTGCCGTCCCTTCCATCATCCCCACCTATCCTGCTTATCCCCTTCTCCCCTACTTTCTTGTAGGGTAAAACATGTTTTAATACCAAAATGAGTGTGCATTTTATTTCTTCCTTGATGAAATGTGATGAAAGTTTCACTTATTCTCTCTCATCTCCCCCTCGCTTTCCCTCCATTGAAAAGTCTTTTTCTTGCCTCTTTTATGAGAGATAACTTGCCTCATTCCATTCCTCCCTTTTCCTGTCAACATATTCCTCTCTCACCCCTTAATTTGTTTTAGATATAATTTCATCCTATTCAACTCACCCAGATACTGAAAAAAGTTTCAAGAGTTACAAATATTGTCTTTCCATGTAGGAAACAGTTCAACTTTAGTAATTCCCATATGATTTCTCTTTGTTGTTTACCTTTTCATACTTCTCTTGCTTCTTGGGTTTGAAAGTCAATTTCTTTTCAGCTCTGGTCTTTTCATCAAGAATGCTTCAAAGTCCTCTATTTCATTAAAAGACCATTTTCCCCCTAAAGTATTATACTCAGTTTTCCTGGGTAGGTGATTCTTTCTTTGAGTCCTAGTTCCTTTGACTTCTGGAATATCCTATTCCACGCCCTCTGATCCCTTAATGTTGAAGCTGCTAGATCTTGTGTTATCCTGATTGTATTTCCACAATACTGGAATTGTTTCTTTCTAGCTGCTTGCAATATTTTCTCCTTGACCTGGAAACCCTGGAATTTGGCTATAATGTTCCTAGGAGTTTCTCTTTTTGAATCTCTTCCAAGAAGCAATCAGTGGATTCTTTCAACATTTATTTTGACCCCTGGTTCTAGAATATCAGGGCAGTTTTCCTTGATAATTTCATAAAAGATGATGTCTAGTTTCTTCTTTTGATCATGGCTTTCAGGTAGTCCCATAGTTTCAAATTGTCTCTCCTTGATCTATTTTCCAGGTCAATTGTTTCTCCAATGAGATATTTCACATTATCTTCTATTTTTTTGTTCTTTTGGTTTAATCTTGAGAATTGTACATCTATTATGAAATATAAAAGGAACATACATAGAGGGAAGGAGTATAAAGTAAATGATGTAGTGATAAAAATGTGATTCAAGCATGTGAAGGGATTGTAACAGGAGATGGGAGGAGGTGGCATAAAATGGTAAATTAAATCACAGGAAGAAGTACAAAATTGTATTAGAGTGGAGGGAAAGAAGGGAGGGAGATGAGCATGGTTTGAGAGTACTCTCATCTGATTTCATTCAAGGAGGGAACAATCAACTTAATTAAGTATATAAATCTAATTACCTTTATAGGCAGTAGGAGGGGAAGAAGTAAGAAGGAGGAGGGAAGATAAAAGGGAGGGAAGAAGCAATAAGAGCAAATGGGAATAAAAGGGAGGGGGGCTAAAAGAAGGAAGGGAAGGCTGCAGGAGGAGGTGGTGAAAAGTGAAAACTCTATTGAGGAGGGGGAAATGGGAGAACTAAAAGCACAAATGGAAGGAAAGAGGATGCAGGGAAAGGTACAGATTATAATCATAACTGTGAATGTGAATGGAATGAACTCTTCCATAAAATGGAGATGAACAGCAGAATAGTTTAAAAGCATAATCCAACAATATGTTGTTTATAAGAAACACATTCAAAACAGGGAGGTACAGATAGGGTAAAGGGAAAAGTTTGGAGCAGAATACATTTTGTTTCATCTGATGTAAAAAAAGCAAGGGTAGCAATCCTAATCTGAGACAAAGCAAAAGCAAAAATAGATCTAATCAAACGAGATAAGGAAGGAAACTATATCCTGCTATCCTTGGCACCATAGACAATGAAGCAATATCATTACTAAACATGTATGCTCCAAGTGTCATAGCATCCATACTCTTAGAGGAGAAGTTAAGGGAGTTACAGGAAGAAATAGACAGCAAATATATACTAGTGGGGGACGTGAACCTCCCCCTCTCTGAACTTGATAAATCTAACCTTAAAATAAACAAGAAAGAAGTTAAGGAGGTGAATAATACTCTGGATAAGGTAGATATGATAGATCTCTGGAGAAAATTGAATGGGGATAGAAAGGAATATACCTTTTCCTCAGCAGTACATGACACATATACAAAAATTGAAGATGTTCTAGGGCATAAAAACCTCACAATCCAGTGCAGAAAGGGAGAGGTAGTGAATGTATCCTTCTCAAATCATAATGCAATGAAAATTATATGTAATAAAAGGCCATGGAAAGATAAACCAAAAATTAATTTGAAACTAAACAATCTGATCCTAAGAAAGGAGTGGGTTAAACAACAAATCATAGAAACAATCAACAACTTCCTTCAAGAGAATGACAATAATGAGACAACCTACCAAATCTCATGGGATATTGTAAAAGCAGATCTTAAGGGAAGTGTTATATCTTTAATGCCTACATGAATAAAAAAGAGAAAGAGTAGATCAGTGAGTTGGGTATGCAGCTGAAAAAGCTAGAAAAAGAACAAATTTAAAATCTCCAAGTAAATGTCAAATTAGAAATACTGAAAACCAAAAGAAAGATTAATGAAATTGAAATTAAGGAAACTATTCAACTAATAAATAAAATTAATAGTTCATTTTATGAAAAAACTAATAAAATTGATAAACCTTTGGTCAACTTGATTAAAAAAAAAAAGAAAGAAGAAAACCAAATTACCAATATCAAAAATGGAGGAAGAAATCAAAACAACAATTAGAAATTACTTTATGCCCATAAATTCAACAATCTAAATGAGATGGATGAGTATATTTTAAAATTTCCCAGATTAAACTATTTGGGAAAATTGGGAAAGAAGGAGTCCTCCCAAATTCTTTTTATGATACAAATATGGTTTTGATACCTAAACTGGGAAGAATCAAAACAGAGAAAAAAATTATAGACCAATTTCTCTAATGAATATCAATGCAAAAATTTTAAATAAGATTTTAGCAAAAAGAATACAGCAACTTTTCACAAGAACAATACATTAGGATCAGGTAGGATTCATACCAGGAAGGCAGGCTGGTTCAATATTAGGAAAACTAGTAGCACTATAGATCATATCAATAACAAAACTAACAGATACCACATGATTATCTCAATAGATGCAGAAAAAGCTTTTGACAAAATTCAACACCCATTCCTATTAAAAACATTAGAGAGCAAAGAAATAAATGGAACTTTCCATAAAACAATAAGCAGCATCTACCTAAAACCTTCAGCAAGCATTACACACAATGAAGATAAGCTAGACGCATTTCTAATAAGATTAGAAACAAGGATGTCCATTATCACCACTATTATTGAATATGGTACTAGAAATGTTAGCTATAACAATTAGATAAGATAAAGAAATTGAAGAAATTAGAACAGGCAAAGAAGAAACTAAGCTATCACTCTTTGCAGATGACATGATGATGTACTTAGCGAATCCCAGAGATTCAAGTAAAAAACTTCTTGAAATAATAAACAACTTTGGCAAAGTTGCAGGTTACAAAATAAACCCACACAAATCTTCTACATTTCTATATATTACTAACAAACTCCAACAGCAAGAGATAGAAAGAGAAATCCCATTAAAAGCTAGGGTAAACACCATAAAATATTTGGGCATTTACTTGCCAAAAGAAACCCAGGGACTATATGAATTCAATTACAAGACACTTTTCATGCAAATAATGTCAGACCTAAGTAAGTGGAAAAACACCAGTTGCTGATGGAGAGGCCAAGCCAATATAATAAAAATGACAATTCTACCTGAATTCATTTACTTATTTAGAGTCATACCAGTCAAGTTATCAGATAATTATTTTCTAGCGCTGGAAAATCTAATATCGAAATTCATCTGGAAGAAGAAAAGGTCCAGAATATCCAGGGAACTAATGAAAAGGAAACCTAGGGAAAGTGACCTAGCCCTACCAGATCTCAGATTGTAATGTAAAGCAGCAATTATCATAACCACTTAGTACTGGCTGAAAACAGAAGACTAGACAAGTGGAATATGCTAGGTACTCAAGACACAGTAGGCAATGAATATGACAATCTACTGTTTGATAAACCCAAGGACCTCAGTTTCTGGGATAAGAACTCACTGTTTGACAAAAAAATGCTGGGAAAACTGGATAACAGTGTGGCAGAAACTAGGCATAGGCCAATGCCTGACACCGTGCCGAAGAATAAAGTCCAAATGGGTACACAATCTAGACATAAAGATTGATACTATGGACAAATTGGTGGAGCAAGAAACAGTGTATTTATCAGATTTATGGAGAAAGGAAGAATTTTTAACTAAAGAAGTGATAGAAAGCATTATGATGTCCAAGATGGATAATTTTGATTACATTAAACTGAAAAGTTTTTGCACAACCAAACTCCATGCAACCAAGATTCAAGGGGATCCAGAAAACTGGGAAAGAATTCTTGCAACTAGTGTGTATGATAAAAGAATCATTTCTAAAATATATGGAGAACTGAGTAAAATGTACAAAAATACAAGTCATTACCCAATTGATAAATGTTTAAAGGATAGGAACAGGCAGTTTTCAGAGGAAGAAATTAAAGATATCTATAATCATATGAAAAGATGCTTTAAATCACTATTGATTAGAGAGGTGCAAATCAAAACAACTCTGAAATACCATATCACACCTATCAGATTGACAAACATGACAGAACAGGATGATGATAAATGTTGGCGAGGATGTGGGAGAGTTGGAACACTAATTCATTGTTGGTGAATCTGTGAACTGATCCAACTATTCTGGGGAGCATTTTGGAACTATGCCCAAAGAACTTCAAAAATATGCATACTCTTTGACCCAGTAATATTGCTTCTAGAACTGTATCCCCAAAAGATCATAAAAATGGGAAAGAGTCCCACACGTACAAAAATATTTATAGTAGCACTCTTTGTGGTGGCCAAAAACTGGAAATCAAGGGGATGCCCATCAATTGGGGAATGACTGAATAAATTATGGTATAGGAATGTAATGGAATACTATTGCAGTATAAGAAATGATGAACAGGAAGACTTCAGAAAGGCCTGGAAATACTTACATGATCTGTTGCTTAGTGAAACAAGCAGAACCAGAAGAACTTTGAGCACAGCAATTACCATAGTGGGTGAGAGTTTTTTCTGGTAGCAATAGAGCAATATTGCTCTAAGAAACACTTTGAATTACTAAGTCAATTTGAGTGTCATAAATATCCAAATCAACTTTAGAGGAACTATTAAGTATAAAATAATTTTCTGAGGAAAAAAACTCTGAAACACAATAACTTATGAGCATAATGATCTAATAAGTAAAACTAGTATTTGCAATCAAATCAGGTCATTTGACTTTTAAGAGGTCAGAGATAAAGGCTTGATTTACAGAACTTACCTTTATAACAGAAAAGAGAAATTCAAAATTACAGCAATCTTAAGAAACTTGTTTTGAACATAATTCAATTTGGACAAGACAGGTCATTTGAATCTCAGCTTTCCTGACCCAAATTTATACTGTTTCCAGTATTTGGAGTGTGGGTAAGTTGGGAGAGTTTCTAGGGTCGAACAGTTTTTAAAGCTTGATTATCTCTTAGATTGGGGTCTGTCTCTATCAACGTCTGTCAAAATGAGATTGCTTTAGAAATCCTTGCCCTGCAGCTGTAGCATTTGCAAAGAAAAACATTAGTTTTGCCAAGATTCATAGATTGACTAAGATAATTTTTCAGCTACTAAAAAAAGGGAACTTACTCTAGGGAGTTCAAGAAATGTGGAATTTATTTATCAGGACTGGAATGAGGAACTTAACCTTGAGAAGGGGTCTAACAATTCTTGGTTTACTTAACTCTAAAAGTTATATGTGTACTCTAAAATACTTGTCCATAAATAATAACTACTTGTAGAGCATAATCAATTTATTACTTCTTTCCTGTGCTATATTTCCAGAAAAAGAACTGATAAATGGATACATGCATAGTGTGGATTTATATATTTACATACATATATACATATAATTGTGTGTATACACACACAGACACATACATATGGTGGCCTTTTCTAGTAAGGAATGGAGATGGAAGGAAGAAAGGAAAGGGAAAGAAAGAGAGAGTTTAGGACTTAAAATATAACAAAAAAGAAATTAAACTAAATTTTACTTAGCCCTAGCAGAAGAATAAAATTTAACAAGAGTACGTATGGAGGCTACTTTGGTTTAATCTGCTAAGTAAAATTCCCCTGCTTGAGTTGTCCAAGGGGATCTACAAGCCAAGCATAACAAATCATAATTGAAATTATTCTTTAAAAGAAAAATGATAGGTATGTCATCTGTCTAACCAATGATAAAAATATTAAATGGCACAGGGCCTTAGACATCTGCTTGGCTTCTAGTTAGATTAGTTGATACTCAGTGGTTTATATATTGGCTCAGACTCTGATATTTTCTGGCATATCTCCAAGAAACAGTTTCTAGGATCTCCCTTCTCTGTTCATAAACAATTACTGCTGGACACTCCTAGAGAAAAATCATTCAACTGTGCCAGCTGGGTTCATTACAAACTTGTGTTATCTAATCTTAATTGTTCCCTCACTGTTGTAAAATAATCTTTTTATTGTATAACATATTCCAAATCTCTCCTCTCCTTACACTTCCTGTACCCCCTCTTCCCTTCCCTCTCTGTAGAGATGATCTAGATTTCTATTTTTATTGAGGGAAATAGAGGTCAGAAGTTATGACCTCTCTCTTCTCTCTAAATGAATACCTCAAAACTTCCTTTCAACCTCCCTTTCCTTACATGCTCTTCCTCTTTGTTCTAGTTTTTTGATGAAGAGAAAGATCTTTTTCTTGCCAAGACTGAATCTTCAACTTGTGCTTTTTTTACTACACCATCTATTCTCTTCTGGCACCTGGCCCACTCATCATAATCCTTATTATCTATTGGTTCCTTTTCCATTATCAGCAAAGATGTATATAACTTCACCATCCCTAAAAAAAAAAAAAACTGTTGGGGGTGGGCAAGGAGCCAAGATGGTGGAATAGAAAGACATGTTGCTGTAGTTCTCTCCACATAACCCATAAAATATGTGTAAAAATGACTCTAAACAAATTGTAGAGCAGCAGAAGCCACAAAAAGACAGACTGAAGGAGATTTCCAGCCCAAGGCAGCCTGGAAGGCCAACAGGGAAGGTCTACCACTCCACACTTGGAGCAGAGTGCAGCCCAGCCTGAGTCATGTGTTGTGGAAGGGACAGGACTGGAGCAGGCTTCAGGGCACAGAATCACTGGAAGCAGGTGCTGTTTCCAGATTTCTCAAACCACAAATGGAAAGGACAACTTGAAAGGTCAGTGAGAAAGCGCATTCACCTCGGTTAGAAGAGAGCAGGGACCAGCCTTAGCTCTGGACCCAGAGTGGCAGAAGTCACTGCAGCACAGCACCCATATTTGGAGCCCTCAGCCAAAAGACCCTGGGGGAATAGAGCCACTGATCTGTGTCTCAACCCTGAGAGGTGGCCCTGGGGTGCAAAAGAGTACTGGTGTGGTTGAGCTGGTAGAGGCTCTGGAAAGGGAATTCTACTTGCAGATCCTGGGAAGAAAAGTTTGTGGTGGCTTCCAGACCAGAGTACAGGAGAGAAGTGGAGTACACCCATCTCCCTTGATTGTGCCACCTTGGAATAATTGAGAACTTACAATTCCCTAGAGTAGATCTTCCACTTGACAAAGGAATCAAAAGTCAAGTAAGTGGCTGGGAAAACTCCCAAAAAGGGGAAAAAATAAGACTATAGAAGGTTGCTTTGTTGGTGAACAGGTATTTTCTTCCATCTTTTTAGATGAAGAAGAACAAAGTGTACTATCAGAGGAAGATATAAAAAAAAAAAATTCAAGGCTTCTGCATCCAAATCCTCCAAAATAAATATGCAATGGTCTCAGGACATGGACGAGCTCAAAAAGGATTTTGAAAAGCAAATAAGGGAGGTGGAGGAAAAATTGGGAAGAAAATGAGAGCAATGAAAGGAAATCATGGAAAACAAGAAAATAGCTTGCTAAAGGAGACTCCCAAAAATGCTGAAGAAAATAGCATCTTTAACAACAGACTAACTCAAATGGCAAAAGAGGTCCTAAAAGCCAATAAGGAAAAAATGCTTTAAAAAAAAAAGAATTAGTCAAATAGAAAAAGAAGTTCAAAAACTCACTGGAGAAAATAGTTCTTTAAAAATTAGAATGGAGAAGTTGGAAGTTAATGAATTTATGAGAAACCAAGAAGTTACAAAACAAAAATCAAAAGAATGAAAAAATAGAAGACAATGTGAAACATTTTATGGGAAAAACAACTGATCTGGAAAATAGATTCACAAAAGAAAATTTAAAATTATGGACTATGTTAAAACCATGATTTTAAAAAAGAGCCTAGATGTCATCTTTCATGAAATTATCAAGGAGAACTACCCTGATATTCTAGAACCAGAGGGAAAAATATTGAAAGAATCCACCTATCACCTCCTGAAAGAGATCTGAAAATAAAATTTCCTAGGAATATCATAGCCAAATTCCAGAGTTCACAGGTCAAGGAGAAAATATTGCAAGAAGCCAGAAAGAAACAATTCAAGTATTGTGGAAATACAATCAGGATAGCCCAAGATCTAGCAACTTCCACACTAGGGGATAAAAGGTCTTGGAATATGATGTTTCAGAAGTCAAAGGAACTAGGACTAAAATCGAGAATCACCTACCTAGCTTTTGCTGAGTATAATACTTCACGGGGAAAATGATCAATCATTCAAGGAAACAGAGAACTTTCAAATATTCTTGATGAAAAGACCAGAGCTGTGTAGAAAATTTGACTTTCAAACACAAGAATGAAGAGAAGCATGAAAAGGTAAACAGGAAATAGAAATCATATGGGACTCACTAAAGTTGAACTGTTCACATTCCTACATGGAAACATAATATTTGTAACTCTTAAAACTTTTTTCAGTATTTGGGGAGTTGGAAGGATTATATACATACATGTAGACAGAGGGCACAAGGTGAATTGAATAGGAAGGGATTGTATCTAGAAGAAATAAAATTAAAGGGTGAGAGAGGAGTACATTGGGAGGAGAAAGGGAGAAATGCAATGGCTTAAATTATCTCTCATAAAGAGGCAAGAAAAGTTTTTTCAATGGAGGGGTAAAGGGAGAGGTGAGAGAGGAAAAGGGGAAGGGGAGAGGGAAAAAGTAAAGCTTACTCTCCTCACATTTGGCTTAATGAGGGAATAACATGCAGGGTGAATTTGGTATGAAAATCCTTCTTACACTACAGGAAAGTAGGGGAGAAGGGAATAAGAGGGGTTGTGGGAGATGATAGAAGGGAGAGCAAATGGGAAGAGAGAGCAATTAGAAGTAAACACTTCAGGGGAAGGACAAGGTCAAAAGAGAAAACAGAATAAATGAGGTGCAGGATAGGATGAAGGGAAATATAGTTAGTCTTTCACAACATGACAATTATGAAAGTCTTTTTCTAACTCCACAGGTATAGCCTATATTGAATGGCTTGCCTTCTCAATGGGGATGGATAGAGAGGGAGAGAAGTTGGAACTCAAAGTTTTAAAAACAAATGTTGAGAATTGTTTTTGTATGCAACTGGGAAATAAGAAATGCCATAATAGGGTATAGAAATCTATCTTGCCTTACAAGACAAGAGAGAATATGGGGAGAAGGGAAGAGGCATGATAGAAGGGAAGGCAGGTTGAGGGAAAGGGTAATCAAAATGCACAGTGTCTTGTGTTGTCTTGGGGAGGGGAGAGATGGAGAGAAAATTTGGAACTCAAAATCTTGTGGAAATGAATGTTGAAAAGTAAAAACAAATTAATTCATTAAAAATCTTTCAACTTCACCATTCTCTCAGCAACCATTCCATATCCTTTCTCCCTTTTACAAGTACTCTTGGACCATGTTGTCTGCAGTGTACTTGGAGCTTCCCTTTCTCTTCTTCCCAAACACTTCTAAATTCCTCTCAATCTGACTTCTGATCTCAAAGCTTAATTTAAGCCACTGTCTTCAAGGTTATGAATAACAATTTTAATTGCTGTATTCAGTGCCTTTTTCTCAGCCTTCATCCTTTTAGATCATTGCCATTTTTGACAATCCATCTTCTCTTGACTTCAGGGATCCAATTTGATTCTAAATGCATATTTCCACTATAGTATTTAAGACTTTCTAAGGTTGAGATCTGCTTTGGAAGAGATATTCATGGAATATTTTGAATTATTGAAGTGGAATGTGGAAATTCAGCTCCTGGAACTTCAACGTCATAGAATCATTTCATATATGGATCTTCCACAAGTATCTCAATTTTATTTAGTGGATTTGGACATTGTCCAACCAAAATACGAGTAACTCCTCACTCTCCAATTTTCTGCTTTCTGCTGATCTTAGCTACATTTGTTTTATTTGTACAAAAGTTTATAGATTTAATGCCATTGAAACTATACATTTTATCCTTCATATTGTTGTCTATATCTTGACTATTCATAAATGATTCAGCTGTCCCTAAGTCTTGATAGGTAATATTTTTCTTGCTCTTCATATTTTCTTGTAATATCTAACTATCCAATTTGACCTTTTCTTGATTAATGCTGTAAGATATTGGCCTATGCCCTATTTCAGCCAAACTCCTTTCCAGTTTTCCCCAAATTGTTACCCCATAGTAAATTCTTATCCCCCAAACTGAAGTCTTTATACTTGTAAAATACAAGGTTACTCTATTTATTTGTTGGCATAAATTGCATGTCTATTCTGTTCCACCAATCTATCTTGCTATTTCTTAGTCAGTTCCAGAAAGTTTTGATAAGTATTACCTTATGAAATAGTTTAAGACCTAATATTGCCAAACCTCCTTCTTTTATCCTTTTTTATTCTCTCCTTTGATATTCTTAACTTTTTCTTCTTCGAAATGAATTTTGTTTTATTTTTTTCTAATTCAGTAAAATAATTTTTGGTAATTTAATTGGGATGGGATTGAATATATAAACTGGTTTAGTAAAATCATAATTCTCATTGCATTGGCCTTGCCTACCCATGAACAATTAATATTTTTCCACTTATTTAAATCTGATTTTATTTGTATAATTTAAAATATTTTTTTAAAATAATGTTGTTCATATAGTTCCTTGGTTTGTTTTGGCAGTACACTCTCAGATATTTTAGACCATATAGAGTTACATATCTTTCATATACCTTTGCTATCTCTTCTTATAGGTTTTTTCTTTAACAAAATGTAAAGTCTAGGCTTCAATTGGAGATTCATTGAGTTTGCAGAGTAGTAAAAATGTTAGATTAGTTTTTTTTTCCTCTCTGGCTTACTACTCCTCCTTACCTGATACAAAGGGGAAAACTGTCTCCTGCCCATTGTTAACTTCTGAGAGTTTGGTCTAAGAAGGATAGAATTAGGTTGTCTGAGTCCATATTTTATGTTGTTTCTCTCAAAGTGGGTAACATACATATGTATGGAGCTGCAATATTGGAACTGAGCTCCCTTTGGGGTTAAAGGTACACAGTTTCTATGTCCTTGGAAGACTAACTTTTCCCAAGGGGTGCTATGCAACTCTGATTGCTTAACACAGCAGGAGGTAGTATATATTAAAATGAAGGCCTTGGGATGTGTGACTTAGGTCACCTAAATGTAATTCTTGATGAAAGAGACATGAATTTCCATATCACTTGTATTGACCATATGGAGAATCAGCATTTTCCCAGTCCCATCCAAGCAAACACAATGAACAGAAATATACCCAATAGCCCAAATTTAAGACTTTCTTTTATGTCTGATTAGATCTTGTCCCAAGTAAGTGCAATGTTAATAGAATTTGAAGATCTTCCCTGTCCCTTAATAGGTTCATGTGACATTCTTTGAGCTTTGGTCCAGCCCACAACCTGAGTCACATGGAGTAGATGGTGGAAGGAGTTTGCTGAATGTGTGGAGCAGGAAAAGAGTGAGGCAGAGCTGGGAGACAGCAAGACAGAACTTAGGCAGATGCAATAGTAATTTAAATACAAAGATCTTTCTCATTCACTAAGACCCACATGATTTATTTAAATCATCTGGAGGCCTAAATCACAGGTGGTGAGAGGAGCTTGCTGAAAAGGCAGAATAGGAAGAGTGGAGTAGAATCCGGAGGAAGTAAGTGCAGGTCAGATTACTTCAGAGGAGAGAGGAAGCAGGCAGCCAGGTGTGGCAAGGCTCAAGCTCTTGAATGTTTGCTTGGAAGAAGGCCCTGACTGAGTGGGGAGGTCTGGGAATGACTTTGCTCCCTGTGGTGACCATATTTATTAATTTCTTTGTCACTATGACTGATTTTGCTTTCTGGTTCTGGGATTTGGCTTTCTGATGTCTAAATAAATGTTTTTCTTCTGCCTTCTATATAGAGAACCTTTTATATTTTGCAGTTGAGAACTATGCTGGCATATTCATAGTCACCACTAGTGCTGTGAATATTTGATGCATTTGGCATCACAAACAAGATTACAAGGTATAAAATCTCTATTTGGAGGCAGAAAGGATTTAGAGGAAGAAACTAGCATCCCAGGTTGGGACAGTTGAACTTTTTTGTCACTAGACAGAGAAGGGTCTAAGAGCATGGGACTCTGAAAACTGGGAAGTGAGGATACAGGAGGGGAAAGCTGTAAATGTGAGAAAGTGTTTGCAAGGAATACCAATAAGGCCAGGGATGGAGTTGGCAAGGTTAAGTAGGAGAGGCTGGGTTTTACTAACGGGCTACTGCATTGTGTGTAAAAACAGGGAAAAGCTGCTTAAGAAAAAAAAAAATTCAGGTGGAGAAAGCTAGTTTGCCTGGGAGTTCTCAGCCTTTGGGCTCCACTTTACAGTAGCAATATGGAGAGTCTCAGGTGGAAGGAGAGACTGTTCATTTAGTTCAGAAGAGGAAGCTGAAGGGTGACAAAAGAAATATGCGTATGACCTTTGCACAGACCCAGCCTAGTTGTCACAGTGACCAAGGACATGAAATAATTTTAGAAGGAGAAGTTTCTCAGGCAGAAGCACACCCAATCGTGAGGTGGAAATAGGAGAACCAAGGAGGTAACACAGTGTTTAGGGAAATAATTGTGGATTTTACCAAAAAAAAAAAAAAATTCTGAGAAATTTTGTCAGTTCACCCAAAGGAGAGGAGAATCATTAATATCTTGGATGGTGAGAATCAGCAATAAAGGAGCTGGAGGAATATTTATAGATAGCATTGACTCTTTAAAATGTACAGGTATTAGAATCCTTTTGTACAGCAAACTTTTAGAGATTACAATATGCAAAGAGGTAGCAATACAATTAATCTGTTAGCTTTGACTGCAGAAGGAGTAGGCAGTAGGCAGTGTCCTGCCTGACATAGACAGACTCTGGTATTCACTTAAGTACTGTATAAGAAAATTAAAGGAGGAGGTAATGAAGACTGCCATAATAACAGGAAATGCAGAAGCATACTATGATGCTCCCTTTGCAGTTTACCATAGGAATGTAATAGTGAAGATGGTTTCTTCTCCTTAAAAGCACTTGATTTTGACTCTAATAATTGGGAAAATAGGGTACCCTCTTTTCTTGCACTTGACAAGATTTCCCAATTAAGTGAGTTAGAGGACTGGGGAAAAGACAAAATATCTGGAGAGAGAAGAGTAAATAGCCAGTGAATTAAAAATCAGAAAAAATGACAAGGAGAGAATTGTTTACTGCTCTATTGAGATCAGGGGTAGATTTTGGAAATATGGATAGTATTCCAACTAATGAACTATACAGAGTGTACCAAAAAAAGGGACTTGATACTACATACAATAGAGAAATAAGAATTACCCTTACAGGTCCTGCTGAACACTTGCATCCAAGTTTGTCACACCTACAGAAAGAATAGGAAATTAGTCAAAACCCAGCTCAGATTAAAGAAATACACAGAGGAGATTACAAACCCCACATTGATTTGACCAAATATTGGAAAAATAGATCAAATACTGTTACCAGGGTATTACTAGATACTGGGGCAGAGGCCTCCCTTATATATTGAAACCTTGATTTAAACATGGATCTCTTACTACCATCACAGGATTGGGAGGGGCTGAAATAAACAGCTAAGTAAATCTAATGATGAAAATTGGACAATTACCTAAGAAAGAATATACTGTGGTCATTGTATCCATTCCTGAATGCATCATTGGAACAGATATATTGAGAGGTATGACTTTAAATGTACCTGAGGGGAAATACCAGTTTGCAGTAAGGAAGATAGGAATTAATACAGTTTTAGTGGGTAAAATAAAAATGGATGCAATCACTTTACATGAATCTTCTGAAGTGATTACTTTAAGCATTATCATGTGCCAGGTGGACAAGATGAGATTATCAATACTATAAACAAATATGTTGAGGCAGGAGTGTTAATCCCTATAATCAGTCAATGGAATAATCCTGTCTGGTCAGTATGAAAGTCAGATGGTACATGGAGGATGACAGTGGATTAGAGACAATTGAATAAAGTCACTCCTCCCTTGTATGCTGCTGTTCCAGACACCATCACATTAATAGAAAAAATCCAGAAGTAAGATGGGAGTTGGTACACAGTTATTGATTTAGCCAATACATTCTTTATTATCCTAACAGATTTGAAACAATGGGATCAATTTGCTTTCCCTTGTCAGGGCTGACAGTGTACTTTTACATGCTTATCGCAAGGATATCTGCATAGTCCCACTATTTGTTATAGGATTGTGGCTGAACATTTCGATGATTTAGAGTTACCTGGTGCACACCTTACTCACTACATAGATGATATGATGATGCAGGGTAAAACTGGAGAAGAAGTGGAGAAGAGTTTGACACTTTTAATTGAGCATATGAAAAGCAAAGGGTGGGAGATTAACTCTGCGAAGATTCAAGGGCCAACTCAAACCATAAAGTTCTTGGGAATACAATGAAATCTAGGGCTGTGAGAGATTCCCTCACAAGACTGACAAAAGATTCAAGATTTTCCTGTAACCATCAATAAGAAGGAAGCCCAATAGTTTATAGAATTATTTGGATATTTATTACATCACATATAGCATCTAGGATATAAAATTACTAGGAAAAAATATGAATAGGATTGGGAGCTTGATGAGGCTAAGACTGCTATTCAAATGGCCCTGAATTTATGGCCTATGCAAAGTGGCCCAGTGGAATTACAAGTGACTGTAGAGGATGAATATGCAAATTGGAAGTTATGGCAAAAACAACAAAATCAAAATATACCCTTAAGATTTTGGTCTAGGAAACTCCCTTCATCTGGAGCTCAATATTTCCTTTTTGAAAAGCAGTTGTTAGCTGCATATTGGGCTTTCATAGAGACTGAACAGCTGAGTTTAGGCCATGGGGTAATACTAAGGTCTGGAATCCCGATTATGACCTGGGTAATGAATACCACAGCTACTCATTGAATTGAATATGCACAGGAAACTAGCATAATTAAATGAAAATGGCATGTTCAAAAGAGATCTAAAACAGGCAAAAGTGGAATTTCTGCTTTACATGAATCTATAGCAAACGTAGATACTGAGGGAAAAGATATACCCTTTGAACCACAGCAAGAGTTGTTGCAGTCCTTGGTGAAATGGAATGAGGGATATGATGGATTAACTAAAGAATGAAAGAGACATGCATAGTTTACTGATGGGACAGTAAAATATTTGGTCTGAAAAAGACATTGGAAAGTGGTAGCCTATACTCATGTTACATTGGAAAGTGCTGGGATAGGTGGAAGTAGGCAATATGCTGAACTTATGGCAGTACACCAAGCTATCAAAACAGAACAAGGAGGACAGTGTCGTATATTCACTGATTCATGGGTGGTAGCTAATGGGTTAGCTACAGGGATGCCCATATGGAAAACTGATCCTCCTTCTGAAATAACTAGCAGAGGAACTGAGGGATTGGGTTCTACTGATAGAATAATATTGGGAGCTAATGTATGGGTAAAATGGAAGCCAGACGACATTTCAAGGGCTGTGGAAATCGTAGCACATGGGGATGATACTACTGTAACTGTTGTTTATTCAGGAGAAGACAATTACCAAATTATACTCTTAGCTTATATATTCTACCATGAATGAGGCTATGCTTCTGGTTTTTGTTTCCTTGTTTCTTTTTGGCTTTTTGTCTGTTAAGTTTGTTCGCTAGATTTATTTCCTACAGGCTTAATACCCTCCACCTGCAGATACCTGTTAATGTAAGCCGAATGTCACTCCCTATCCACGACACTGATGTATCATCTCTGGACCTGAAGTCAACCAAACTCCAGATTCCAGCCTAGGAACTGATCTCTCAAATGGGACCTCTTAGAGCAGGGATAGCTCTACATTCAATCTTAGCAGGAAGTTGTAAGAGACCTTTGCCCCTTGCCCCAAGATTTGCTGAAGGGTATTGATGGGGTGCTTGTGCTCAAGCTCCACGCTATGATATTATTCTATGTGCTCATTTTGTGCTCCCTGTTATACTGTTGTAAAGTTCTGTTGACACCAGTTGCCTAAGACATTGTTTTATATGCTTATTTTCTGTTATGCTTGTTAAAGTTCTTTATTACTAGTTGCCTCATTGACCTATGTAATGAATATGAAAGATCTTGGGGCTGAATGTAATAGTAATTTAAATGGAAAGATCTTTATCATTCATTAATAGGCCCATATGATCACCTGGAATCTCTGGCACAGTATTTCTGGCATTTTTTTCCTGATAAGATTTGATCAAGATAAATTGACTTGACAAATAAATGGTTGCTATTATATAAACTTATTTTTTGAAAAAAAAAAAGCCTCTGTTTGAACTATGTTACAATTAATAGCCGCAAAATGTCCACATAATTTCTCAGAGAGGTAAATTTACAATGAAATTCTCAAAAGGAACAGATATGTATTTGTGGGACTCTAGGTTTTTGCTCAAATATGTGAAAAGAGGACTGATGATTAAAAAATTGTACCCCACAGTTTTACACAGTGCCTTATTCAGTTCCCCTCCGACCCCACTTTTTTTTTTTCTAATTTCATTTGTTGGATATTCCTGTGAAGGGAAGGGAGTTTAGATTCAGATTCTCACTTGATTATTTCAAGGAAGAACTAAAATAAGGTGTACCACTCGAAAATACACTTAATAAAAATAGTAAGAAGCCTTTAGAAAACTCTTTAAAAACTGAGCCTACAACCTAACAGAATCTGAAGTTGTTTTTCTAACTATTTTGGTGTTAACAAATCTCACACTATAAATATGTAACTAATTTTGCATTAACAGTTCAAGGAAATGCAAACATTTTTTACCATTTTGAAATCACATCTGTTATCTGATTAGGTCAAAGTTTGGTGGACTTGGAATTATGACTGATTTTTTGCAAAGGAAAAAAGCTAAGGAGTTTGGTCTGATGCTAGTAGGGTATAACACATTTAAAGTCCTTGAGAGTTCTCAGAGAACACAGAAAGTTAATACAAGGATTCTCAATTTGCATGATATAAGAAAAATTTAAGATACTATATAATGGTTATGGTTAAAATAGAATGGAGCCCTGAAAAATCACAATAGCTACCTTTACATAGTGCTTGATGTATATAGTATGGACAAAGGGCTGATGTTATAAACAAGAGCTTCTTTTAAATTATCCAGAAAGTTTAGTAGACTGGAGTACCTGAAGTTAGAGACTAAAAAGTCAAGCTTTCAGAAAATTCTTAGGGTAGTTTGGTATATAAATGGGTAGAAAAAGTAATTGAATCTTTTTCTTTTGTAATTTCTAGTGTACTTTAACTTGAGCATCCACATTCTGTTGAGATGTCAGTTTGTTTCCAGAGTTCAGCTTCCAGCACTATTTTTCAAACCTCATTACTTCAGACTATTAACAAGGTTAGTAAGATCTTGTTCTTTATCACACAAATAAGGATATCTTAAGGAGATTTCCACAATGCCAAATTCATAGTAAACATATAATAAATAAATATTGATTGAGTTTCTAAATGAACAGTTTCAAATATTTAACATCATTCTTTTAGCAACTGAATCTATAACTCAAAAAACACTGATTTTACATTTTTCACAAAGGCCATTTGTTCAAAGCATTTGAAATTACGAAGCCCACTATTGTCAGTTAAGGTACTGCCAAATATTTTAAAGTGTCAATCTTATATTCGGTTTTAATCTACCCCAATCATCTCTCTTAAGAGCACAGTTTAAGTTAGCTTGAACATGGGTTTTACATTAAATCACTGATGGCAATGTTTAAAATCTCAGAAAGAAACAATTGATATTGAACACAGTCTCCAAGAACAGTTTCCCCGAAGGTCTTTCCTGATCTTGTCAATACCACTCCACCCTGGCCCTCAACAGTTCCCCCTTTCTTTTGTTGTAATGGGAGACAAGGTACTTGGGTTTGAAAAGCTTACCCATGAGAGAAGGCATCTGTGAATAAGTGGCCATACAAGAAAACACAGGGATAGAGGTAATATAGATATGAGCCCAATGGAACGGGGATACAAAGGGATTCATCCGGAATGGCTCTCCATGCCCCCCAGATGTTGCTGTCTCTGTGAGACAAACAAGAGAATTACAGAAAACAAGGGATATGTAAAATAGATGTCCTCTATTCTAATAACCTTTAAAGACAATAAGTCTGGCCAAATCACCAGGACAGGAGACGCGGAATGTCACATAAACTTGCAGATTCTGTCTATATAAACCCTAACCCTCAGATCAATAAATGGAACTGGTCTATCTTTTCCCACCTCCCGTGACTCATTTTTTTTTCAACCACATCACCACGCCGTGTAGGGACGCGGGCCATCGGCTACAACAAGGCATCTATAACTGCAAAATAATGTGGAGGCAATCATTGTGAACACGAAGAGCCACAGTATATGATGATCACCTGTGACAGACTTGGCCACTCTGAGCAAGACAAAATGATCCAAGATGTCTCCAAAGGGCTCATGATGAAAAAAATGCTACCACATCCTGAGAAAGAACTGAGTGCAAATTGAAGCATAATTTTCTCACTTTGAGTTTCTTGTTTTCTTTTTTGTGTGATACGGTTAATATGAAAATGTGTTTTGCATTATTTCACATGTATTAATTGATACCTTGGTGAGAACTGGGAACTCAAAATTTAAAGAGAATGCTAAAATAAATAAAATGAACAAGGAGATCAATAAAATTTTTTAATCTACATAAGATAAAAATGAAGTGCAGAAGGGGAAACAAGGGAATTTTATTACTACCTTTCTAAACTTTAAACACATCTTTTTTAAAAAAAAATGTATGTACCATAATTTCACAGTGTATCATATACTCCTTCCCTCTCTTTTCTTCTTTGTATCTTGAAATGCTGATAAAAAAGTTTTCAAATTAAAAAAAAAGAAACAATTATTGTCAGCTTACCCATAGCTCTTTATACTTTCTCTATTTACTTTCAAAGCAAGTTGTAATTGTTATTACTTCAGTTTTTATAAAATAAATACATAAGGTTTCACACAACCTTACTGATGTGGTAGAAAGGAATGCTTGAGGCAGATGGAGCAAGAAGGATATGAGATAGGAGATAAGACCAGGATGTGACCAGCCAGAAAAGTGATCAAAGAAGATGACGTGCTCCCCTTTTCTGAAAGATTTCTCCTTCAGAGAGGGGAAATGGTGTGGATACAAATGATGCCCTAAAGGTTAAGAGCTGCTTTGCTAGTACTTTGTGAAGCCCCTAGTTTATTCTGTAACCTAAATGCATCCTAAAGTTCTTTCCCCCTTATCTTGAACTGTACCAAAAGAATTACTTTTGTCTTCACTTATCCTGTGTTCTCCAAGTCCTTTCATTTTTAAACTGTTTTCTCCTGCTCTGTCCTTAAATCCTCAAACCATAAAAGTATTCCCTTTGTCTCCCTCATCTTATGTCATCCTGTTCTGTTTTTAAATTTTTCATCGCCATAAAAATCTCTAAAACTACATCATTATCCTGAAATCTCAATATAAATATAATTCCCTGAAATATCAGTCTCACTTATTTTATGCCTTTTCATGTAAAATTAAAAGCTCCCATTGACTAAAGAGGTCTCACTGATTTCTTTCGCACCTGAATAAGCTCTCCCAAAACTCTGCCCTCAACATTACCACTTAATCCTTTCTTTCAACATACTTAAACCTTATTTTCCTATCTCTTCTTCAGTCTCAAAAGTCACACCTTTCTTATTTCCTTCATATTCCAATAGTATTTCAGACAAATATTTCTAATCTATGCTTCACTGAGTTCCTCCTCAAAAATTTAGTATGCAAAAAACCAACATGCAAAACCAATTACTTAAAATAGTTAAACTCTTGAATTGATGCAAATCAATTACAATTTTGTTGTACCCTAAGAGATGGGAGCACCCAAAATCCTTAAAGATGTTTTTAGCAATTATAAAAACTATTAACAGATCACAAAAACTTGATCTATTTGAATAACCATTAAATTTTGTCATAGCATCCAGAGAAGTAGCAGAAAAGAATTATCCAAATAAATTTCATGTAGATTTTAGTTGTTTTCCCAAATAAACTTCTCTCTTAGAGGGCAAAGCAAAACATGTCTCAAAAGTCCAAATACTTAATCTATTATGAAAAAATGAACAGAAGTCTCATAATTTATAGCACAATTTCCAAGTTAAAAAAAGCACATGATAATTCAGATTATTTATAAGTTGACTTCTCTTTCACTTTAATTTGCATAATTCCCAAATATCCAATTAGATTTTCTAATTAAATTCTATTTACCTTTTCGGTTGATTCCTTATTCACATGAACTTTTCTCTTTTTTGTGAACTAGGAAAGAGTTAACATTTAAAATGTGAACATTTTAGGAATACAAAGAGAAAGAATTGTTCTAAAGGCTTAAAAAACTAAAAAAGTTAATCACCAGGCACAGAAAGACAGATTTTGTGGCAGAGTGCTTTCTGATGAGATTCGAATAGAATGGTCAATGACAAGCCCATTATCTCAAGTATCACTGAAAGCCACTTTAGGAGACAATGAAAGTCAAGCAGGCTGATCAAAGAAATACCAAAACTATTGGGCCCCCTAGTACAGTGGAATAATGATAATAATAGATAATGCCAAAATATCTGATCTACTGTCCCTGGTTACCTCCTCTTCCTGCCTATAGCAGGATTTTTTCTATAAAAGTCCCTAGCCCAGGGGTGGGAAAACCTGTGGCTATTAGGCTACAAGTAGCCTTCTAGGTCTTTAGGTTCAGTTTTTTGACTGAATTTAAGTTTTACAGAACAAATATTTTTACTAATGGAATCAGTCCTCTGAAGGTTAAATTCAGTCATGGGGCTGAAGTTTAGGACCTATGTCCCAAAGTTTCCCACTCTTTCCCTAGCCTCTCCTGGCTGGTGGACATCTTCCTTAATTGGAGGGTGTTCCCCTTAGTGCTCTCCCTTAGGGACCCATCTCCTTTAACCTCAAGATAGGGGGAAGCATCCCCCTTAAGTGTCCATCTCCCTTGGGGTGGGGGGGCCTTCTCCCTTCAGGGCTGCCACTAACGTCCCTCAAGCTGGGATCTCCCTTTAGCTATGTCTCCCTTCAGGGCAAAGGAGCCTGCTTGTTGGGTGTGTTACCCACAATAAATGCCTTTACTTGATTTGGAGAGAGCCTGAGCAAATTCTTTTGGGATTACCTTGCACCCCAACATTTTGAGCTACCCTTGAATCTCATCATTTTCCTTTTAGTTCTGTATGGAAGGTTATAGTCATTATTACCTTTAGCTTAAGGATCTGCTGTAAACCTTAGCTGGAATGCTATTATGTTCTTTAAAAAAGTGCAAAATGGATAACTTAGATTATATTAAATTAAGACAGTTTTGTACAAATAAAACTAAGTCAAAATTAGAAGGAAAGAAGAAAATTGGGGAAAATATTTATAGAAAATTTATTAGAAAAGGGTCTCCAATCTCAAATATATGATGAACTCTGTTAAATCTATAAGAATATAAGTTATTTCATAATTGATAAAGTCAAAGGATATAACCAGGCAATTTTCAAATGAAGGAATTAAAACAATTTATAGTCATATAAAAATTCTCTAAATCATTATCAATTAGAGAAATGCAGACATACAGAGAAAGATGATATCAGCATCCAGAGAATGAACTAATAAATAGAACTATGTATAAAATAATTTTTGTGTACTCACACATACACATATACACATAAACACACACAAACACCTATTTGTTTCTAATACTGGCCATATCTAGGGCAAGGAGGGGAGGGAAGAAAAATATGAATTTATATCATAATTTTGTTGTATATTTGAAAATAGTAGCAAGTTGTGCCTAGTAGATTTGGAGTTTCATGTACAATTGTGCTTTTCATTGTACTATGTTATGGAAATGTTTGTTTTATTCCATAAATTAAAAGTAAAATAAAATTATAAAAAGAAAGAACCGAGACTCTTACTTTAATATTGATAGAAGCTTCCTCATTTCTGCTCCTTTGGATCCTCAGCTTTAAGATCTGCCACTCAGGAGGTGGGAGAACAGGGTCATCCCAGAAAGTCATTGTGCTTTAAGATTAGAATTTCTTTTAAAAAAGTGCTGCAAAACCCCCAACCCTCTTCCAGGTTTAGGGCTGAGTCCTTTGGTAAGAAGTTTTATCCTAAGGTATGATGACTGTTCAGTACATTGCTTAGATCTTTGTCTCTACAAGTTGCCCCATAAGTAGGCAATGTCTATTTGTTCAATAATTACCAAAATAATCTGTGGTTTAGATTTATATATTTGTAAAAATTCTAAATCACTGGAGGTAAATGCAAGAAACTAAGGGAGGGAGGAAGAGAGAGAGAGAGAGAGAGAGAGAGAGAGAGAGAGAGAGAGAGAGAGAGAGAGAGAGAGAGAGAGAGAGAAAATCTATATTCTGGGGACAAGTTCATTTTCTCTCCTGACTAGTCAACAGATTTTCTGTCCTTTTTGTATATGCAAATATGTTACTCAAAGGGTCACTTCATTTATTAGGGCAGATAAATCTTTTCAAAAGTCTGACATTCTTTACAAAGTACAGAAAGAGTATTCAATGTGAAATGGGTACTCTCTTTGCTATATTTAAAAGAACTTTGAAGAAACACCCTTGCATAACACTGTTTATCTATTAAATGCCCCTTCACATTGTGAGTTTGTAAAAACCTTAGAGGGGTTCACTGATTCAAAAACAAGGATTATTAAGTCGCATTCAATTAATTTCTTTCATCTGTTGACCTGAAAGTTTTGGTTAAAAAAGACAAACAGGCTAAATGCATATTGTTTATTCCCTTAAAGCTAGCAGTTACATGGTCATGGAGCCAGAAGGAAACCTCTGACTGACTGGTAGAAGAATGACTAGGTTTAAATACACTTTACCATGAGAAAGGAATTTTCTTAGTTTTATAAAATTTGCAAATTCAGTGATACAAGGCAATTAATAAGGTAAAGTCAGTTGGAAATTAAGATCCTAGGATTTCTATTTTCCTCTGTTTCTGCCTATCAAGACAAGAAAAATCCCACCATTCTGATTGTAGACATCCGTTTTTCATCCAGGCTTTTGAAGTTCCTGATACAGGAAAGGGTATTCTAGAGCAAATCAAACAGTCTAATTGATTAGTTTGGGCTTTGGTCTTTATTAAAAGTCCAAAAGTTATATTAAATGTCATCATTTGCAACTTTTGGTCAAAGGCAAGTGAAAGACTTCACCTGTAGACCAAGGAAGATATGGAAAATTTTCTAAACAACCAGTCCTGGGGATGTAAGGGCTCAGGTAGGGAGGGAGCTGTTCTTCACACAGGTCTGTTCTGAACTCTTGGGAAAGTTGTCCACACATCTTTTTCATCTTTTTCAGACCCCTTGGAAATTGGAGGGCAAGATCTCCTGTGGGTTCAGATGTTCACTCAGGAGCAGGGGCAGTAGATGTGGCGTATGGATCCAAAAGTTCAGAAAGACCTTACAGGGGCTCCCAGAAAACATAATTTGATAATGTAGAGGAAACAGCACAACACAGCTAAAATAGTTAAAAGGCACATGGGAATGAGCTAGTTTCCCAGTCACAAAGAGCTAAGATGAAATGGTACAAATAAGTAGTTCAGTTTCCTAGTCACACAGAGCTAGGTTCAAACAGCACAAAGTCAGGTACATATTAAACTTGGATGGCTCAAAATAGACTGATTTTTACAAGGGAGATTTACATGTCACAAAGATAAACAAGAAAACTTAAATGTGAGCCATACAAAGAAATGCAATCAGTATTTCCAATTTTAACTAACATCAAGTTCCTTGTATCCCAGTTACTTATTCCCAATGTCCATTTAAACAACACATTTTTAATTCCAGACATCTCATGTAGTTATCTGATGATATCCTTACTTTGAAAATAGATTTTATTCTTGGTACAGTTCAGAAAGGGAGTTCTGCTTCTCTTGCTCAGATCTAAAAGTTCCCAGAGTTCTGATAATATAAATTAGCAAAATTGGTTAAATTTGTCTCCATATCTGAAACTTCAGAGAATTTTAGTTTCTGTCTTTACCTAAACCCTATACCTGGTGTAAGAATCTTTTAAAATGTGAGAGTTCAACCATAAAATGAATTCATTTACCTTTTAAAATTATTGGACAGATGCTTTAGCAAAGAAGAAATAATTTCACTTACTTATACTACTATCATAAAATTTTTGTGCAAAATTCAAATTTGACATCTTATTACCAAAACGTAATCAATTCTAGAAGCCAATCATGTATATCTATATATAATTCTTGGAGGAATTAGTTTGATCCTGTTGTTTTTCTCAAAATTTGCTATGCTATTTAATTAGACATTTATCACATTATATCTTTGTAGTGCTTAAAACAAGCAGCCACAAGGGTTCATGTTAACCCCCCTCATCCCAGATAAGATTAAGAGAAGTGAATGCAGGAGAAGTGTAGGGCAATACTTGCAGGTTGACAGTGATCCTAACAGTCCTGTGCCCTTGGGCACCTTGTAGCCCACCCTTCTAGGTAAAGCATACTGAGATACCCTCAACTCTGGGGTAGGAGTGGGGAATGTTAAGTGATCAGGATTGGGAGTGTGTGTGTAGCAAGGTGAGCTCCTGGAGCCACTTATAGTCTTAAGAGTCTTCTTTTCCAGTAATTTCAAATGACCAATTTCCAGACTTTTTTTAATGATTAATTTCACAATCTACAAAATCTGCTAAGATGTGTTTAGCTACATCTAATTTTACATTGTAATTCCATGTTGGCCAGACCAGAAACACAAGGAAAAGGGTCTTACAGTTTTTTTTTTCTTTTTCATCCTAGCTTTAACCCTTAGAAGTCTCTGGCTGCCTTCATTTTAAATCTTACAAGATAACAGACTTGTTCACAGAACATATGATAGGACAGACACACTGTGACAGACAAATTGACAATTAATGATAGGACAAATATAAACAGAATTTACAACTCAGAACAGAGAGATGGGGAATCTGAAGCTTCTTAGAAATCCCCATCATGATCCTGTAACCTTTGCTCTGAGCACCCCTACAGTCATTGGAGGTAGGGAGCCTTGGGGCCCCAAAGTTGCTAACAACCTTAAAGGGATAGGCCCTATGGGAATAGGTTCAGGGCTCTTCTCTGTAGGTGGATTCTCACTATCCTTCCAAAGACCAGAGCCCTTAAGGGAAAGCCTGGAGGGGGAAGGAGGAGAAGGCAATGGAGACTTGACAAAATTATTCTCCTCAGGACTAGAACAGAGAAGGGAAGGTGATGAGGGAGAAGGTAACAGCAAGATGCTTCTAAGGGAAGGGGGAGGAAGGAAGGAGTGAGAAATAGGGTAGAAGGAGCGAAAGGGAAGGACAGGCTGGAACCCTTGGGGTAAAGGGAATTAGCCAGTACTGGGGTGGTGCTAAAGCAGCTTTGTGAGCCTTAAAGGAACAGGCTTTTGTTTTCCCTCAACCATTTAAGCAAGCCCAAGAGGAAGCATTCCCACTCCTGGATAGATGTTTTGTTGGCCTTTAAACTTCATTTGGTTTTAAGATAAAGTAACTTTGACTGGTCCAAAAGAGCCTTATGTTGGACAACATCATTTGGGCTATCTTTAGTTAACTGACATTAGTGCTAGCAAAACTTGTACTGATTTTCCTAAGATCAATCCTCAAAGGAGACCTAAGTAATGCAAAGTGATTTAATATGAATTGGTCCCCACCCCAAAACTAGCTTAAAGGTAATTTACAGATTTCAAACAAACTAGCAGGAGTCCTTTGGAAGCTGGAAATAAAAGTTAAGACTCCAGGAAAAATGAATCCTGAGGTGCCTGAATCTTTTGGTATTGGTGAGATGGGGAGTTGTTTCATCCTAGTCCATCAGTTCTCTCCATGCCATGGCATCATAACTGTCAAGCTGAAAGTTTGGTTAAAAAAGGCAAACAAGCCAAATGCATGTTGTTTATTCCCATAAAGCTAGCAGTTATATGATCATGGAGCCAGAAGAAACTTCTGACTGATTGATAGAAGAATGATCAGGCTTAAATACACTTTACTATGAGAAAGGAATTGTCATAGTTGTATAAGTTGCAAATTCAGTGATACAAGACAATTAACAAAATAGAGTCATCTGGAAATTAAGATTCCAAGATGTCTGTTTTCCTCTGTGCATATTAAGATAAGAAAAATCTCACCATTTTGGTTGTAGGCATCCTGTCATAAACAGGTCTTTTGAATTTGCTCATGCAGGAAAGGACATTTTTAGAGCAAGCCACAGCAGTCTGATTGATTATCTCAGGCTTTGGTGCTTATTAAAAGTCCAAAAATGGTATTAAGTGTTATCATATCTTAGTCCTTTGAAAATCACATAAAACTTCTTTTCATCTACATCTTGTTCCAAAACTCTCTGCAAAATTTCAGTTCAATTTTCTTTATGGACAAAGCAAACCAGAACCAATAAGCCAGATACTGCACTACAGAAAATAGATGAATTTGAAAACCGTGAGTTTAGCATGGTGAAAGTTATGTTGATTCAGTTACCCATTGTTCCCAGCATGGCTTACCAAATAGTGTTGGGGAAAACTCTCATGGGGAAGGAGGCACCAAGTTTGCAGTTTTTGTATTATCTGGTCTTCATCACATACCCTTACCTGTAAATTGGGCAGAACTGAGATTCAAGGGCCCCACCTCTTTTGCTGAGATGGACCTATCTGCATTATATTGAAGTTACTTATAAAAGCTATTCCCATCTTTAAGCCATTCTGATCTCCAGTAATTAGTCCATCAAAGTGTTGCTAAATTTTATTCGGCCTGGGTAAAAGCCCCAGTGAGGAATTTTCCTTTCAACAAGGGAAAACATCTTCAACATTTAAAAGTAATCTTACAGGTCAAAAAGTTTACATAAATAAAAATACACTCTCATATATTTCATTCTTATTCTATCTCAAAGGGACAGCTCCACTCTCTTAAACTCTGGTACTTCCTAGATATTCAATGAGATCAACTAGAGATCCCTTGACTCAACAAGATGGCCTAATGAAATTAAGCACAGGGAAAACAGATTAAGGTGGGAGAAATTGATTTCCCAAAAATTACAGTTCTGGAGGATTTTAGGATATCTGGTTTGAGGAATTCCCCAGTTCACCAATAGGTCTTTGGAACCATGTTAGTGAAAGGAGATCCTTAAGGAATCAAATATTCTTGAGGGAAGGTGCAACGTACTTAAAAAAAGATTAAAGGATAAAAGGAATTAAAAATTTATTTTACATGCAATTGGGGAAAAATGAAATCTATTTTTCAAAAGACCATAGGATAAATGGGACCAGAGCCCAGTACACTACTTAAGAGTATAGACGGAAGTTAAGAGTATAGATGGAAGCAGAGCTAGTACTGGCATAGGGTTTCAATCCAGGAACTGAGGATAGAGAAATGAGTAAATGGAGGAGAACTCAGAATACAATCCAAGTTACAGTGAAGTAGCTTGCACCTTCCAACTTGCAGTAGGCCTTCAGGTTTTCTATTAAAAATACTTTGTTTTTATAATATGAAAATTATGCACAGAATGACATTTTAACCTTTACTTTTCATAGTATTTCATTCTTACACCATTTTAAAAGACAGCTATTAACATTTTAAAAATCTTTCAGAAACCAAATGTTCTAACATCCAGAATTCCAATTATGCTGTGTAAAAGGGTTATCAACTATTCTGTAAGAATACTTTGAAGTGCCTGGTATTAAAGCAAGAACTAAAATGTCAGTTGCACATAGACAATAAATTAAGGTTTATGAAACTTTGTAAGATTTATTTAATATTACAGTTTTGACCTTTAGAATGTCATCCCCATAGCTTGCTTACATTTTCTCTACCTTTATTATCTTTGTAATCTTACTCTAACATTAAATAAAGCCTGTGCTGCAAGTTACTCAAAGTTATATAAACTATTCTTGCAATATAGTAGATTCTTCTTCCTTCAACTCCTATTCCTACTCAAAATAGTGGAATTATGTGTAACATTGAACTTTCTTTCTTAAATTCAGTTTATCACTGAATTTCCAAGTATCACATCAATCTATCCTTCGGATGATGCCAAATAGCCTCCTTCTTTGAAGAAACCTCATGTAAGTGTCCTTGGACAAATTTTCAAAAATCAATATGCTAGAGATAAGCAAAGAAACCTAGGGCAATTCAGAAGGAAACTATAAGCTGGAACACATTTTTTACTTTCACAAAGCTTTGAAACCTTGATGAAATTACCTAAGTTTAATAGGAAAAAAAAAGAGAAATAATCTTATAAATACCCATAGAGCTAATTTTCTACTTCAAAATGGGCTGCAAGACTAGGTTTTCATTCGAAGATTAAATCACATACCTATCATCACTCTCTACATTTCAGGAGGCATCTTATTGTGAAATTCCTTAATTCTATTTTTTTATTTTATTTTGCCTTTAAAATGAGTAAACACAATTCTTCTATTTCCTCTCAAAAAAATAAAAATAAAACAAAATTCTTACAAAAATGTTTGTGGTTAAGAAAAATATTTTCCTATTCCACATCCCAAAATATTTGTCTCACTTTCTATCTCCATTTTATTGCCTCTCTATTATGTGATGAATCGCATATTATCATTGGTCCCCTGGAATTATGGTTAGTCATTGTATTGATCAGAATACTAAAGTTTTCAAAATTGTTTATCTTCACAATAATTAATTTAATTGTGCAACTTGTTCTCTTTATTCTGCTCACTTAAATCTGCATCAGTTCATAGAAGTCTTCCCAGGTTTCTATGAAATGATTTCTTTTTTTACTTTTCATGACACTATAATATTCTTTTACTTTCACATACCATCATTTGTCTGGCCATTCTCCATGTGATAGGCATTCACTTAGCCTCTGTTACCATGAAGTGTTACAGATTTTTGTTTCATGCACCTGCAACACTTCAATCTTTTTTTTTGAACACTTACAGGTATGCTGGTATTTGCTGCGGTATAATGGCTTTTAGTATATGATCCCAATTTGCTTTCAAGAACGATTGGATCAATTTAGGGTTATACTAGAGGTTATTACTGTATTATTTTCACATAACCTTTCTATACTTGTTATTTTTCTTTTTTGTAAAATTACCAATCTTATGGAGGTGAGAGGAGGACCTTAGAATCACTTTAATTTGCATGTGTCTATTAATACTGATTCACAGCACTTTTCCATATGACTATTGATAGTTTTTTTAGTTCTAAGTGGTTTGGAGTCTTTCATCTTTTCATATTACTTCAAAGCTTGGTTCTGTTTGCATAAAAACTGCTTGTTCATATCCATTGATCCCAAATGACAGAATAACTCTTATAAGTTTGATTCATTTCCTTAAATATCTTAGAAATGAGACCTTTTGTGGACAGCTATGTGGCATAGTGGATAGAGTGCTGTGTCTGGAGTCTGGAAGACCTAAGTTCAAATCTGATATCAGACACTTGTTAGCTATGTTATTAGCTATGTGACCCTGGGCAAGTAACTTAATCCTATTTTTCTTCATTCCTCATCTGTCAAATGAGCTTGAGAAGGAAATGGCAAACCACTCTGGTCTCTTTACCAAGAAAACCCGAAATAGGGTCAACTTGGACAAACCTCAACGACTACATCAGAGAGACTTGTTTCAGTGATGTTTTTGTTTCCCCTATATTTTATTTGCACTGTTTTTCTTCATTAGAAAACTATTCACTTTATGTAATCAAAATTGTGCATTTCATTTTCTGAGTTCTTCTCTATAACCTATGTGATCATATACAATGGTCTAAGAGGCAATTTCTTCCTTGCTCCTTTAATTTGTTTATGATGTGATCTTTAATATCAATGTTAGGTATCCATTTGCCACTAATCTTGGTATATGATTTAAACTATGGTTAAACTAAACCTAATTTCTACCAGATTGCTTTCTGGTTTGCCTAGAAGTTTTGTCAAGTTTTTTTTTTCTTACCAAAGAAACTACTATCCTTAGTTTATCTAACATTAGTCAATAGGCTTGTTTACTTCTAGATATTATATGCACTGATCAACCTCTCTAGAGTTTAACCAATTGCTGCTACCAAATCATTTTAATGATTCCTGAGTTATATCACACTTTGAGATCTGATATTGTTAGGTCTTTCTTCTCCCTGTTTTTTTAAACCATTTCCTTTGAGATTAATGAGCTTTTGCTCTAGATGCCTTCATTATTATTTTTCTGAATCTAGAAAATAACCTTTTGGTAGGATGATTGATAATGGTACTGAACAGGTAAATTAATTTATGCAGAATTTTTATTATATTGCCCATGAGAAATAATATTTCTCTAATTATTTAGGTCTATATTGCTGGAAAGAATATTTTTAGATATAGTCATATAGTTCCTGTGTGTGTCTTGGTTGATAAATCTCCAAAGCATTTTATATACTTTGTAGTTATTTTAAACAAAATTTTTCTTTCTATCTCTACTTGATAAAATTTGTATAGAAATACAGGTGATTTGTGTAGATTTATATTTTGCAACTTTCCTGGTTACCATTTCAATCTTTTTCTTCATTTAATCTAAGTAAACTATAATAGCATCTGTGAAAACCAAAACCAAGTATTTCTACTTTGTCTATGCTTATTTCCTCAATTTCTTTCCCTTGTTGGTATAACTAGGGATTATAACAAATAATACAATTCAAATAAAAGGTGAAAATTGACAGCATACTTTTAGCCTTATTACTGGAAAACTCTTTAGTCCTCATTATTTATAATTCTGGTTCTTGTTTATCGATACATACTACTTATCATTTTAAGAAAAGTTTTGTCTATTTCTTGTGTTTCCTAGTTTAAAAAAAACAGGAATATGTCTATGTTGATAGTTTTCTATTGTTGAACCAACCCTACATCTATGTTGTTAGTTTTCTAAAATCTATATCTAAATCAGTCCTATATCTATCTATTCTATAAATTCAGCCTGTTCATCATGCTGTTACTATAGTTTCCTTGTTAACAATTTATTTAGAAATTTATGCTAAATTTCATTAGGAATATAGGTTTACAGCTTTCCATCTTTATGTTTATTCTCAACTCAAACCAAAGCACAAGTCAGTACAAGTATCTGATTTTCTTACATACCCATGTTCATTCTAAAGCCAAGGGATCATATTTTCCTACTCTGCTGTGTGTCTGTGAAGACACTTGCCCAAAAATTTTAAGAAAGTTTATTTCTTGACTACATTCTATACACACCTCTTAATCCCTGTCAGTTGGAGGTCATGATCTTATAGGACAGATTTTTTTTTGCAATTCATTTATTCATGTTATCCTGTATCAGTAAGCACCCCAACACACACAGGGGGACTTGCTATCACAGGTTCTTATGTCTGTATTCATAAAAGGAAATCAACTTTTGAGGAGTTAACAATCACTTTAATCAAGCACATACATCAGAGAAAATAAAAATCAAAATTTCAGAGAAAATACAGAGAAAGCAAGTCAACAGACATGTTGCCACCATTACATACATATACAGTTACCAGAGAGGGAAGCATCAACTTCTGAGTTTAAAGTGGGGGGTGGGAGCTGAGGAGGAGACACACTCCTTGGGAGCTTCCCAGAGTCTATCTGGCCAAAGAAATACTTGAGTCAGTAAGCCTCAAAATAAAACCTCACTCCAAAGTATGTATACACTTTTTAGAGCCAGAGGTCATTACCCTCTGACCCAGTGCCTCAACAGACAAAAAAAAAAGACCAGAAGGTGCTTGAGACTCTCCTACAAAACAACTCCTTTAATCAAGCTTCCCACAATGGGCAGGCCCATCAATGGGTGGGAAAGATCTTCCTTAATCACCTTATTCAATCAGAGGCCCATTTAGTAAAACAAAAATAGCAAAAGATCCTATTTTACTTGCTATTACATATCCTAACATAATGCTGTTCAGAGTCTGGGGATGGCTGAATGAAAAGCCTTAAGGGCAGAAAGGATGGACAACATCTTTTCATTAAAAGCTATAAATGAGTGTTTGTTTCATTTTGGCTGCAATGCTTGTTTTAGTGTCATGTAAATTTAAGAGAAGTTTTTTTGTGGTTTGATTAACATTAAACTCCCTGGTCCTGGGCTGGAAGAAGGGGAAATTTTCCTTAAATTTCAATCATCTTCAACTTATTTTCCTAAGACTTAGTTAATTAAATCCTCCATTTCTTGTTTTGTTGCACTAGGTATTTTGCAATTTTATAAATATCATTTTCTTTAGTTTGGAATGTCGTACGGGCACTGGTGTGGCACAATGGATAGAATGTCAGACTTGGAGTAAGGAAAACTCATCTTTGTGAGTTCGAATCTTGCCTCAGACACTTAGTTATTTCTGTGACCATGGGGAATTCATTTAATACTGTTTGTCTCATTTTCCTCATCTGTAAATTAAGTTGGAGAAGGAAATGGCACCTGTATTTTTGCCAAGAAAACACTAAATGGGTGTCACATAGTCAGACATGACTAAAAAAAGTGTGAACAACAGATGTGTCATCGAATTAGACAAATTGTTTCTAATAATTTCCTTTACCTCTTTATTTGTTTTGAATTCAACTTTTTTTTTCTATTTTTGACATTGGGAATTTGGCTGACTTTTTTTAAAAAAAAAAATTAAAACAAGAGCAGCTAAGTGATATGGTAGAGAAAGCATCTACATTTACTTCAAAAAAAATGTAAAATAGTCACATGTCCAACAAGAGTTCTTGAAAAGACTTTAAAAGGACTATTCAAATAAATGAAGTTGAGGAAAAATTAAGAAACAAAATAATAGTAATCTAAGAAAATCTAGAAAATGATGAAAAGAAAGTTAAAAGATATTTTAAAACACACAAAATAAAATAGCTCCTTAAAAATTAGAGTTGGGCAAAGGGAAGCTAAAGACTTCATAAACTACAAGGAAATAATAAAAAAGTTAAACAAGGAGAAAAAAGGTAATGTGAAAAATCTCATTAGAAAAACAACTTATCTGGAGAACAGATCTAGGGAGCATTTTTAGACTAATTAAAAGTTATAATCAAAAAAAGAGTCTAGACACTATGCTCCAAGAAGTTATTAAGAAAAATTTCCCTGAAGTTTTAGAACTAGAGAATAAAATGGAAATTGAAAAAGAAATCCACTGATCACCACCTAAAAGAGATGACAAGATGAAATTTTACAGGAATATTATTGCTAAGTTGTGAAGCTCCCAGATCAAGGAGAAAGTACAAGCAAGTAGAAGACACTAAATGCTGTGGAGTTATGTTCAGGATAGAATGAAATTAAGTGACCTCTACATTAAAAGACTGAAAGGGATGGAACATGACACTCCGAAAGGCAAAGGCAAATTTGCAACCAAGAATAATTTATCCAGCAAATCCAAATGTAATCCTGCATAGAAAAAACAAGTGTTTGTGAATTTAAGAACTTTCAGGTATTTGTGAGAAAAAGACCAAAGCTGAACAGAAAATTCAACCTGCAAAAATTAGGTGAAAGAAGAAGATAAACATTACAGAACACTTACAAGGATTTTTTTCCTGTAGCATGAAGAAATTTATTGATGTTATAAACTCTGCTCATGATAGAAAACTCTAAGGCATACACAACTCTGAATATACATTCTATGCACATCACATAAACTCACTCTTAAAGTAGCCAAAACAAACTGCTCCATTTTCCCAAGTGTTTTGATTGTCAATGGCAGAGCACCAAAAAGTGAGGGACCCAAAGCAGCCTGTCACTGGTAGTGTGTGGGATTTTAACTAGCAGTTGGAGTCACTAGACAATGTTTCATTGACTATATATATTTTTTGATAGCCAGTCACCCCCTTACAAATTCTACCTAGAGCCCTTATAACTTCATCTTAAAATGGATCTGTGAGGCTATGAGAGTTTTAGTAGGTCAAACTGTTTACTTCTAATATGGGAAAAACATTATTTATTATCCTTAAGAATGTTTTCATTACTAGGATAGTTTGAAAGAGCATAGACACAATGTTTGGAGTTGAATTGAGTATGATAAAATAATCCTAAAAGATAAAATTGGATAGGGAGAAGTAAAATGGAACAATTCTCCCACACAAATGAGGCATGAATGCAAGAGGTTGTTACAGGGGAGGCAGGAAAGGGTGGATGGCTTATAGTGCTAGAACCTTTTTTCATCAGAACTGAGTTAAAGAGGGAATAACATATATATCTAGAAGGGTATTAAGTCTTTTCAACTTACAGAGAAATAGGAGGGTGAGGGGATAGGATAAGGAGGAACTTTTAGAAGGGTGGATAGATTAAGGGATTAAGGGAGGGTTCCTTACAAGGGAAGGGGATTAGTGAGGCAGTGTTCAGAAGTAAATTAGACATCCTAAAAGGAATACTGTAAAAAGAGAAGTAGAACTAGAATGGGAAAAATAGGATGGGGGGGACATGTATAATGAGTAATTATAATTTTGAATGTGAATGGGATGGACTCACCCATAAAATGGAAATGAATTGGCAGAATGGATCAAAAATCAGAATCCAAAAATATGCTATTTACAAGAAAAACATTTAAAAATCAGAGATACACAGGGAGTAAAAAGAATTTATTATACTCCTGCTGATGTAAAGAAAAGGCATGGATAGCATTTATGATCTCAGATAAAGTTAAAACTAAAATAGATTTAATTAAAAGACCTAAATAGAAAATTTACTTTATGTTAAAAGGTAACATAGATAATGAAATAATACCAATACTAAACCTATAGGTAAATGTTATAGAAATCATATTTTTCAAGGAAAAGCTAAATGAATTAGGTAGAAATAGAAAACTTTATTAGTGGGGGCCTAACTTTCCCCTCTCAGAATTAAATCAATCTAACAAAAAAATAAATAATAAAGAAGTCAAGGAGATGGATAGAATCCTAATAAAAAAGATATGATAGATATCTGGAGAGAACTGAATGAAATAGAAAGGAAGACACTTCTTCTCATGGCACATGATAACTTTACAAAAATTGACCACATATGATGATAGAAAAGTGAAATATTAAATAAATCTCTTTCAAATAATGATGCATTTAAAGTATATTTAATTAGGGACCCCAGCAAAACAGATTAAAAATTAATTGGAGAATAAATAATCTAATCTTAAAGAATGACTGGGTTAAAGAACAAGTCATAGAGACAATAAATAATTTTCTTAAAGTGAATGACAATAAAGAGAAAATATATCAAAATCTAGGGAATGCAGCAAAAGCAGTAATGAGAGGAAAATTTATATTTCTAAATGCTTATATCAATAAAATAAATGAAAAGCAGATCAATGTATTAGGTATGCAATTAAAGAAATCAGAAAAAGAACAAATTAAAACTCACCAATTAAACACCAAATTAGAAATTTTAAAAATTAAATGTGATTAACAAAATTGAATGTAAGAAAGTCACTGAATTAGTAAATAAGATTATAGGTTGTTCTTAGGAATAAAAACAATAAAATGGATAAATCATTGGTTCATATGATTTTTTTTAAAAGGAGAGAAGAAAACCAAACCACTAAGTACCAAAAATGAAAAAGGTGATTGTACTACTAAGAAATATGAAATCAAAGCAATGATCAGGAATTATTTGCCCAATTGTATGCCAATATATTTAACAATGATATGGAAGGATACTTTTAAAATGTCAACTCCCTAGATTAGCAGAAGAGGTAATGGAACACCTAAATAAACCCAATTTAGAAAAAGAAATTGAACAAGTCATAAACGAACTTTTGAGGAAAAAAAACACCAGGACCAGAAGGATTTGCAAGTGAATTCTTCAAATATCTAAAGATCAATCAATTCCAATATAAAATAAATTGGAATAATAGGCAAAGAAGTTCTATTAAACTCCTTTGATGAAACAAACATGGTGTTGATACCTGAACCAGGAGAAGCTGAAACAGAAAAATAAATTTATATATCAATTTCACTAATGAAATGGATACAAAAGTCTTAAATAAACTACTAACTAGGAGACTATAACAATGTAGCATGAAGATTATACACTGTGACCAAGTGAAATTTAAATCAGGAATGTGAGAATGACAGCATAAGGAAAATTATTAACACAATTTATTATATCAATACAAGAGTAACAGAAATTATATAATTATATCAATAGATGCAGAATAAGCTTTTGCCAAAATATAATAACTATTTCTATTGAAACAAAACACTTGAAAGCATAGGTATAAATGGATTTTTCATTAAAATGATAAAAAATCATCTACTTAAAACCATCAGCAAACATTATTTGTAACTGAGATAATCTAGAAGTCTTCCCAATAAAAATGAGGAGTTAAACAATCACCAATATTACTCAATATTAAATTAGAAATGTTAGCAATAGTGGTAAGAGAAGGAGTTAGAATGGGCAAAGAAGTAATAAAGCTCTCTCTTTTTGTAAATGACATGATGACACACTTGGAAAATCCTAGAGATCCAACTAAAAAGCTACTTAAAACAGTAATTTTAGCAGAGTAGGATTTAAAATAAGCCCACAAAAATCATCAGCATTTCTACATATCACTTACAAAACCATGCAAAAAGAGATATTAAGAGATACTCCATTAAAATCACAGACAACATACAATATCTGGGAGTATGTCTGTTAATCCATAGCCAGGAGCTACATAAACAAAATTATAGGATATGTTTTATACAAATTAAGTCAGATTTAAATAATTCAAGAAATATAATTTGTTAGTGTGTGGGCAGAACCAATGTAACAAAAACTATCACAGCTAAACTGTTTATTCAATACTATCCTCATTAAATGGTCAAAAATTATTTTATTGAGCTAGAAAAATATTATGTATCATATATGGTATTATGTATAAAATATTCATTTGGAAGAACAAAAGATCAAGAATATCAACAGAATTAATGAAAAAATGTAAAGGAAGGAGGCTTAGCAGTACCTGATCTTAACCTGTATTATAAGGCAATAATCATCAAAACTATTTGGTACTGGTTGAGAAATAGAAAGATGGATCAGTAGAACGGAGTAAACATACAGTATACAGTAGTAAATGATTACAGTTAGTTTGTGTTTGACAAAGGCAAAGATTTAAGCTTTTAAGAAAAGAAGTCACTATTTGTTAAAAATTGATGGGAAAACTAGAAAGCAATCTGGCAGAAATTGGGTATAGACCAGTACCTTACACCATTTACCAAGGTAAGATCAAAATGGATACACAACCTAGACATAAGGAAAATATCACAAGAAAATTAGAAAAACATGGAACACATCACCTATTAGACTTATGAATGAATGGAAGGAGAATTTATGAATCAGCAACAGACAGAAAGCATTGTTGAGGTAGACAATAGATAATTTTGATTATAGTAAATTAAAAAAGATTTTGTACAGATAAAAAGAAAGAAATGTAAGTATCAATTGTAGATGACTTTTGTAAGCATTTTAACTACAAAAGAAAGAAGAGATACAATGTGACAGCAACTGACAATGGATGGACCAAGTGAGGATTTTTTAAAGATGGGGAAGGCATGGGTGTTTTTAGACAAGAGGAAAGCAATCTGGATGCAACTGATGATAAGTGAAAGACTAGAGACAATAGAGAGTACATTCTTTTAGAGAGGATGAGATGGAACTGGATAACTTGTGTACATGAAGGGTGCTGTTTTGGCAAGGAAATGAAGAAGATTTGAAGGAAAAGATACCTGCAGAAGACATCTGAGTGATATGAGAATGGCCTTAACTTTTTTTCAATGAAATATGAGGTAAAATTCTCAGCCACACAGGTGGATAGAAGGAGTTACGGGAGTTTCGAGGAGGTATAAAACAGGAACTGTGGTGAGTGGATTAGTGAATTGATTAGTGAAGTGTAAAATGATCATCTTTTTCACAATTTAGATTATGTATTATGTTATACATATATACTCCTCTATATATGTAGTAGGAGGAGTAGCTTACGGGAAAAAAGTAAGTTGAACAATAGGAATGTGAGGGTATTTGAGGGAGTAACAAAATGTAAGCTGAAGTCTCCTGACATGAAGGCAGGAGTTGGGAAGGATGAAAAGATGGTGAGCCAGGCACTGCATTTCTCAGGGAAGGAAGGAGTGTGTTTTGAAGATCTCTGATACCAAAATCTTAATTTCACACCCTGATTATGAGAAATAAGCACTTTTTCTCTTTCCTTTCCATTTGATCTCTCTCTTGTATTTATCTTTTTTTCTTTTCTTAACTCCTGTACTGATACTGCATCATTTCTACTCAACTTTGCTATTTTCATCAGCTAAGCTCTGAAGTTCTGTATCATGAAAAGTACATTTTTTACCCCTGTAGGATTATTCTGTTTTGTTGGGGGAGTTTTTCTTGGACATCTGTTAATATATTTTGGAATAGCTTATATACATATTACAATATAATAAATGATCATAGTAATCAAGTACCTAAAGATCCAAATTTTTGGAACAAAATTTCATTATTTAACAAAGACTGCTGGGAAAACTGGAAAACAGTATGGCAAAAGTAGGTATAAACTAACATCTCATACCATGTATTAAGATAAAAATGAATGCATGATTTATACATAAAGGGTGATATATTAGCATTTTAGGACAGCATGGAAGAGTTTGCCTGTAAGATCTAGGGAGAAAGAAAGAATTTAGGACCACACAAGACAATTTTGATTATAGAAAATTTTAAAAGTTTTCACACAAACAAAATCAATGCAAGTAAAACTATAAGGAAAGCAGAAAAGTGGGATTTTTTTATAACAAGTATTTTTTATAAAGGCCTCATTTTTCAAATAGATAAATAATTTGGTCAAATTTATAAAAATATAAGCCATTCCCCAATTAATAAATTGTCAAAGAGATGAACAGGCAGTTTCCAGATAAAAAAAATCCACCGAAATCATTAATGATCATATAAAAAAAAGCTCAATTATTCTTGGTAAGAGAAATGCAAGTTAAAACAACTCAGAGGTATCAACTCACACCTATCAGATTTGCTAATGTGACAAAAGTAAAATGCTAAATATTGGAGGAGAAGTGGAACACAGTACAGAGCAGGCTGTGGCAGCACAGGCCATGTCCCAGCAAGCCAGCAGCAAGTGGTGGGGGCAACTGCATTGGGAGCAGTGGTTTCCAGAACTCTTAGCCCAAAATCAGTCAGAAAAATATTACAGGGATTCCTTGGACAGCACGCAGCGCAGGCCTCTTGCATCGCCTATATGTGGATCTGTATCGCAGTCCTGAGTCACAGTGTGAGGAGAACACTAGCATATCAAAGTGTGTGATTACAAGGGAGCATAGTTCCAGGGTGGAAAAGAGTATTCATGGTTTCTCATAGACCAGATACAGGCCAGGAGAGTAGTAAACATACCTCTCCATAGATAATGCCACTTCAGAAGAACTGGAAACTCACGGTTTCCGAGAAGTAACTCTGAAAACAGCTACCCAAAAATCTGAATCTTGGGACAGTGCCTCCTCTATCCCAGGAGAAGAGTCAAAATTTAACACCAGCTCAAAGTCAATAAATGGGCTGGAAAATGAGCGAAAAATAACAAAAAAACCGATAATGGAAGGTTAATTTGATGGCTCATACTATGCCACACTGCCGTCTCATCTTACTCTAAAAGTATCACTTACCCTTCGCATATTGTGAGTTTACAGTTCTCTCCTTCCCTTCAGATGAAAAGGGAAAAGCAAGAACTAATCTCTCAGTTTCTATTGGCTTATAGTTAGATGGATTTTGGGAATTTTATGCCCAGCAATGGAAGTTTATCTCTTTGTTGTAACCCCACTGGAGATTTTCTTGGCCAAATACTAGAGTGGTTTGCCATTTCCTTTTCCATCTCAGTTTTACAGTTGAGGAACAGGGTTAAGAAACTTGCCCAAGATCACACAACTAATTTGAGGCCAGATTTGAATTCAAGAAAAACCTTCTGCTTCTAGGCCTGGCATTCCATTCTCTGTACCACTTAGCTGCCCAAACTTATCTCTAGTATCCTAGTACTCATAGATTGGAAACTGCAGTATATTGCTTTAGCACGTTCTTATACTATGTGGACTCAGAGCTCTAGAAGAGATGTATTGATTCAGTTGTACAACTTTCTAGGAGAGAGAGAAAAAATATGCCTGTGTTTCCCTAGTCAATGATTCAGTCAGTGGCTAGAGGGGCTAACTGATAGGTTAGTGCATGTGTGTTTGTGAAGGGGAGAAGAGGTGTCATTTTCTAAATTCTCAGGAGAATTTAGGAGAAGAAATCCCTTTCTGTAGAGGATAAGAGAGCCATTAGAAAAGAAGCAATTTTAGTGGGAGGACTGAAAAAGTGGGGGTAAGAACGAATGATAGCCCTGCTGGCCTGTTCATTAGCTCAACGAAAGACAACATCACCACTGTTAGATAACTGTGCATTTGAAAATGTTTACTTGTTTTCCATGAAAAGCATAATCAAATATGAAGGGAAATAGAATTTTGATTAGCATTTAATGTCAATTAAATATACTTGCAAGATATTTGTATTAACCTTGGATGCAATTAAGGAAGTTTAGGACAAGCTCTTTAGGAATATTTTAACTCATTGGCATATCCTGAATATATAGAATTTTTTAAAAAGGGACCTTTTTTTCTGTCATTTTAAATGATTTTATTTATGATCACTTTTTCAAACTATTTTGATAATGATCATAAAATGTACTCAACGAGTCTCCTCCAACACCATCTAGGGAGATGCTTAAGTTACTTTTAGGTATTTAGTGACTGACAATACATGTGTTATGTAACTTCACTTGCTTTTTATTTTGGTTAAGCTTGCTATAGTCCAGCAAGCCATTTAGTTACCATTATTATAGCTACTATTGTTATAATTTCTATGCTTATTTTGTTTTTTATTTTATTGACATGCATGAGTCAGTGTAAAATGTGCATATGCTATACCCTGCATGTAATTTGATTAGGAATTTAGCAAGGTTTGAGCTGGGGAAGGGACCTCAGAAGCCATTCGGTCTAACTCTAATTTTACACGAGGAAATTGAAGTGCATGGGATTTAAATGACTTGCACAAGGTAACGTAGGCAGCATGAATTGAGATTTGAACTCAGCTTACTGCCAGATTGCACTTTGTATTCCCCTTATGGCTCCTAGATGAGGATAACATTCTTCATCATTTCATCTACAATGATATACATATGTATATGTATATGTACATATACATATATATGTGTAATTTACAATTTCAAATGCTTGTGTACAACATACTACATCCTTTGCATGTATTTTCACAGTTTTGGGTTTTTTTGCTATGCTCTATGTCCTGGGGTGAGGTTTTGTATGTTGGGAATTTTGCCCTAGCTTTTGTTTCTGTGTCATATAATTACCTAGTATGTTGAAGCTGATTTGGCAGGGGACTGACAAATTTTAAGCCCCAAGGAGAAACATAACCACTCAGGTCAAGGAGCTGATTGGCCTCAAACCATTATAATTTTTTCCAGCTTGGGAACAGATCAGCCCCTCAAAAAGGAGGTTCAAAGTTATTTGGATAGATGATCTTAGCAGATATGAGAAAAGACAAGGAAGAAAAGGACAGCATGCATAGCTTTTGACACTGATTTTTAAAGCTGCAGTGATCCTTTCCACATCATGACTTGCCCCACTGCAGTTTTGATGTCATGGATCAGCATAAGGAATTAAATGGGAATATTGAGGAGTTTTGCAGAAGGCCCTGATGACACATGCAGGTCAGCAGATGACACAGAACAAGTGTAAAAACTCAGAAATGCATAGAATATGCATATAATATTGTATAATAGCAACATATTTTGTCTTTTAATACCAAAAATATACACAATTTCTTTTTTAAAGTTAAACTAAATAAAAAGTTAAGTTTGTAAAAAGAACATGAACGCCAAGAGACAACACACAAAGGTTGGTATTTTTACTTAATACTGGCCTACAAATAGCCTATGATCAAATACTTAACCCAAATTTTACAATAGCATATTGTAAACACTCCAAAAAAAAATAAAAATTCAGACTTCAGTGGTACAAAGGGAGGGTCAAAATTTTATGCAGATTTTTCAGATCACGAGGGTACTGTACCCCTAACTCCTGCAATGTGGAAGGGACAACTGTATGTTTCAAATAATAATGAGTCAATGACTTAATTTTTTTGAGGTATGCAGCCATAATATTTCATCTTGAAAATTTCCTACATGAAATTCTTTTTTTTTCATTAATTAAGTTTACATTTTATTTTGTAGCACCTTAGGAATAAGGAAACTATTGAAGCAAATTGGAAATTTTTTCAAGAAAGATAAATAGATTTTCTTGGAGTCTTAGATGAGAGTTGGATACAAAGGTGGATAGGGAGCCCCGAAAATGGTCGTACACCAGAGGTGCTAAGCCTTCCTGAGCACTTCTTATGACCCTCACGTGGGTAGTAACTGGCAGAGCTGGATCCTCCGATTTAAAATCCAGTATTATTTCCACTTTACCATACTGCCTTCTGAGACAGCAGCTGAGTGATGAGGAGTGATTTGAAGAAGGCAGCCTATCAGTGTCACCAGTGGAAGGAGACATGAGGAATTAATTGGTGGCATTCTGCAGAGGCTGGGCAACTTGGAAGTTGATAATATGGGACAGTGGATTCTAAGAGGAGACCAACTAAAGAAATCTCTAACTATGTTTGAGTTTGAGACCCCCTACCTCCTCCTCTGCTGCAGGAGTCTGAGACCTCTTCATCCATCTGCCTTCCTATTTTAATGCATTTATTTTTCATTACCTAAAAACACAGGAATCAAAAGAAGCATAAAAAGTAAAATTTGACTAATCAATCATAAGGTAATAAATCATGATATATTTTAATATCGGGTTACATATATATAACATAACAGATATATTCACAGAACCTCTGTCCTTTTAGGACTGCAATGTCATCATTAGAGTCCTAAAGGGACAGAGGTTCTGTGATTATATCTGTTATGTTTCAGTGATCTTCAGAGAAGAATGGAAAAGGATGAGAAAATTAATATGGGGGTGGGGTGACTAAGGAAAAGAAAGAATTGGGAAAATTGTGTCTCATATTGTGGTGTGTAAGAAGAAGACAGTATGAATATAATCTTGGCTCATTTCTATGAGGTCGATTTATACAAGAGAGTCTAAATTTGTAGCAATTTTGCATTCATGAATTGGCTCATTCCAATACCTCCAGTTTGAGTGCTCTATCAGAACTCTCTAACAAAGGGATGGAGTTTTAGTCTGAAGTCCTATACTAAGAAAGTCCCCTCTCTCTTGAGCAATTCTTATTCTAAGCCCAGACCTTTGTGCTGCCAACAAACAAAAAAAGCACCAAATCAATAAAATTAATATTAAATACCTATCATAATTAGTCTTCTAACGAAATCAGAAAACACACAAAAGTAAGTAAAAATAAGCCAGGAGAGGAGCAGCTAAGTGGTACAATGAATTAGAGCACTGGTTCTGGAGTCAAGAGGACCTGAGTTCAAATTCAGTCTCAGACATTTGACACTTACTAGCTGTGTGACCCAGGGCAAGTCACTTAACCCCTATTACCTAGCAAAAAAAGATAGGAGAAGGCTAGAGACTGTCCTTTCCTTTTAGCAGATTTTCCTTCAGAACTCCCCCCAAATCTCCCTTCTACTCCAGTCACACAACTCTTCATTTGTTCACACATAGGTCACCTCTCAGAGCTCTGACAAAGAAAACTTCACATGTCTTGGTCACCAGCTTTCATAGCTATCATGCTGTCATTGCCTTCCTTGTCTTTCCTAACATCTGCCAAGATTATCTATTCAAAATATCTCTGAACCCTCCTTTTAGAGAGCTGACCTCTTCCCAAGCTGGAAAGAGTTATAAATCTCAGATGATTTTGAGCCGGTCAACAACTTGACCCAAATGGTTATATTCCCCCTTGGGGCTAAAAATTCGTCAGTCTCCTGCAAAATCAGTTTCAACAGACTTGGGAATTGTACTTATATAATACAGCACCAAAACTTAGAGCAAAAAATTCCAACGTCCCAAAATTCACATGAGAACACCAAACATAGGAAAGTAAAAATAAAAGACAAAACTGCGAAAATATATACAAAAGATGTAGTACAATAGTTTTCTTTCATGAATAAATTCCAAATTGAATTGCGTATCACATATATCATATGCACATTTTACAGTAGTATATGCATGTCAATAAAATAAAAGCAAAATAAACATAGAAATTATAAAAATAGTTGACATTAAATAGCATGATGGACTGCAGCAAACTAAACCAAATGAAAAATCAGATGGAGTTACAAAACGTGCATAATATCAATGCAAACAAAAATATAAAATGGCAATGTAATATGCTTAAGCATAGTTGAAAAACACGAATCTATGAACATATACAGTTATAATCAAGGCAAACAACACAGGGTTAAACATTGGCATTAACATAAGTATACATGTATAACCATTTCCCAGTTTCACCTAGAACATGAGAAACTAGTTTGGCACCTGCGCAGATGGTCCTAATTTTCCTGTATTCTGCTAATCTCTTTGCCTCTGTCCATGTGCTAGTTCATGAAATAAAGTAATCACAATCCCCATCAGAAGTATATAGTCTACTTTATCTGATCCTGTAATGTTTAATTGTGTTAGTCTGGTCTGAGGGAAGTGTCTGTCCCTTAGAAGTTTCTAAGGTGAATATATTGGGGAGAGAAGATGTGTCTGTAGATTTATTTTTCTCCCTTTATCTAGATTAATTATCAAGGTACGGTACATAGGGTCATCTGTATTGGAAACATCTGTTGTTGGATCCATGGTCTGAATAAAACAACCTTTGCATGACTAGTAAGTAAAATTTTTTTATTAGCTTCTACTAAAGTGAGTATCTCCCAGCTTAAAACTGCCCAAAAGAGAGGACAACTAACACTGTCTAGCAATAAGGGATTTAAATCAATTACCTTTACTGGGTCAACCAGCTTCAAATGCTATCGTTAAACAAATGAGTTGCCTGGACTCTCTACATCTACGTATGGTTTCCACATCTAGCTTTTCATCACTCAATTAGCTTGTGTGTCCCCTAAGTGTCAAAATTGCTTAGCAGGACTTTGTCAACTGGTTGAAGGTCTTGAAAACAGATATAAGTATTATATTAATGTTTATTTCTTTCAACATTCTTCCTGCCTGATGATGTAACTAGATGATATGCATCTTTCAACTTCTCCCTCCAATCAAAGACTTACTAGTCATAAATATACTGAATCTCTTTTTCCTCAAGGGCTCTAAGAAACAAATCAGTAGGATAGCATCAGTATGTAGGGTATAAATCCAAAGACATCTTTCTTGGGTGAATTGTAAACACATCCAAGGAAACCTACATGCTAAATACATTGAGATTTTTGCTCTGGTCTCAGTATCCTTAACATGGTCATTAGAATATGGATCAAACACTCAGGTATATGCTTTTGCTACCTCCTTCAAGAAATAGAATTCAATGCAGACAAATTCCAAAATTTTCTAGTTCTTGCATTCTTCAAGTAAGCAGCAGGAAAATTGCTATTTTTTTTTTTACACAAAAGGTATAACTCTCACACTTCTTGGTGACATCCACAGCCATCGTGGGCTAGTAAAGTCTGTTTATTGCTATTATTATTTTTTTCTCTTCCAGATTTATCTATTTATTTGTTTAACATTTTCAACAATCACTTCCATAAGTTTTAAGTTTTCTCTCCCCTCCCTCCTCTCTCTCCCAGACAACATGCAACTTATATGTTCTCTATACATATAGTAAAACCTGCTTTTTACTAGTTCTGGAGTCCTTTCTTGACCAATACATCAAAAATATAGAAAGGTTTCATGGCCATAGAGTGATATGAGCTGAGGAAGCACTCATTGCTTCCAAGTACCATGAGTAGAATCAGTAATTGGGACAGTTCTCCACTGCACAGCTCCAAATTCTGACATTTTCTCAACAATAAAGAGCCTTCAAAAAACCTAAATGAATCTTTTTCTATCATCACTTCATTTCATGGCTTATATGATTTCACATACCCCTTTATTTTCATTTTCAGCCATCTTTTTTCTTTGCTAGTCATCCACAAATGATTGAAGTAAAAAAAGTGGTTCAATGAAGCTAGATTCATGTATGCTGCTAGCATGGAGTTTGGTGAAATTCCCACCAGACTTTGAACTGTGCTGTCATCACTTGGAGTACAATTTTTTGGTTATTGCATGAGGCTTCTACCCCTTCCCTAAATATTACCACTTTTGGTGTCCTGTTGTGTTCCAGATACTATATTAATATCTATATTAATCTCTCTATGCCAGTAGTAAATGCTGAATTCATATTTAACTAATGCTTCCATTCATCGTTGGCAAACAACATCCAACTAATCATTTAGAATAAAGGTTGTTTTAATGTTTTCTATCTACATCTGCAATCTAGCACTATACACATATTTTCTATATTTTTTGAATGAGAGTCAACTTTAAAAGCAGATATTCAAGGTTGTGATTGGAGTAGCATATGTTCACTGTTACTCATACTTATGCTGATAAATGCAACTGGTTTCATGTCACCATCACTTTCTTAGCACAGAACTCCCCGTAAATGCTTCACACTGATGTCTATATACAGGACAAAAAGCTTATCATTAGTCAATACTGGTACATGTGTACAGCAATTGGACAGGTTTTTAAATGCTTGCTCATACATGTCTTTCACCTATATTTACGGTACCCCCCAAAATTTATTGATTTCAAAACAACTTTGCACTTTTTGTCTCTTTGACTCTATGTTCTTTCTTCATACATTTTAATGAATTTATTTATTTATTTTTAGTTTTTAGCATTTGTTTTTATAAGATTTTGCATTCTAATTTTTTCCTCCTCTCTCCCCTCTCCCTTCTCCCTTCTCCAAGAAAGTATGCAATCTGATATAGGCTATCCATGTACAATCATATTAAACATAGTTCCACGTTAGTCTGGTTGTGAAAGAAGAATCAGAAAATGGAAAAATCTCAAAAAAAGAAAAAAAGAGAGAAAATAGTATGCTTCTATCTGCATTCAGACTTCACGGTTCTTTCTCTGGATGTGGATAGCATTTTCTATTATGAGTCTCTTGAAGTTGTCTTAGATCCTTGCATTGCTAAGAAGAGATGAGTCTATCAAAGTTGGTCACTGCACAGTGTTGCTGTTACTTTGTACAATGTACTCCTGGTTCTGCTCACTTCACCAGCATCAGTTCATGGAAGTCTTCCAGGTTTTTCTGAAGTCCATCTGCTCATCATTTCTTATGAAGCAATAGTTTTCCATTACTTTCACATACCACAACTTGTTCAACCATTCCCCAATTGTTAATCATACATAACAGTATAGTTTTAAACATTTTTTTTCTTACAGTAATCACTTAATTTGAGAAAATCCTTCAAATCTCAGAGATTCTTCAATCATGGCTAAGGTAGGAGTGCCTCAGTCTTCTCTGGTTCATTACCTATTTTCTGTCATATCATTATGTACTCAACATATTTGACAGAGGCCCCATAAAACTGGTATTTGTCAATTGAAATTTTTAAGCCATTTTCCTTTAACTAATCCCAATGCTTCTTTCAACTTCTGTTTCTATTTAGAGACATACTAACATCTCCAGGAAATCCCAAGGTCATTTTAATGTCGACCAAGTACATGCAGTTTTTGTCAGTCAGTCTTCCAAGGCTAAAGCCTATTAAGAACCTATAAGGTTATTTTCCTCAAATGTCTCTTATAAAACAACTGAGTAACCTATTCATCACTGTCAAGTACATCAATGAAATTTACATTTCCAAATTTTACACATATGTCTGAATTCATATGAGACAAGGTAGAAATCTCCAATGAGGTTTTGGCAATGCTTTTTGAGGCATATGTGACCTTCTCTACCCACATTTTCTTTCCCCCAGTCTAGACCTGTAGCTCTTAACCTCTGTACTACCAAAAGTCCCATTCTCTTCTCTGTCACTATTTCCTTCATAACTTTAACTGAAACTAGAGTTGCTTCCTCAATCTTCTCCAAGTGGGAATATGTATATGTTGGTCTGTCATATTGTCTCTTCCCTTGAAACAACACTCTTTCAAGGAAATTGTGGTCCTTGATGGTCACCTTCAGAAGTTTTTTCTTGAAAGTCTCCTGTGAGTTTTGCATCCAGATAATAATTTTGTCATGTTATAGTAATTGTTCCAGCTTGTACTTTAGATGCATGTTTTGCAACACACTCCCTGCTTTACAGTGATAATATTTTTGAGTATTCCTGAGACTATTTTCCATGCCACTTCCAATTAAGTATCCAACATTTAATTGTTGTGAGTTAAAACATTGGAACAATCTTTTAAAAATTAGGAGGGAAATAATACAAGTGCATTGGAAGAAGGGGAAGAGAGGAAGAATGGGGAACCTTCTCTCATCTTAATAATACAAATATAAATAAATTTATCTCATAAAAAAAGTACAGAAGGAAGGGTTTTTACAATGGAGAATGGGAAATACTGTTGTCACTGAAATTGGTTCAAAGAGTGAAGAATACACACACACACACACACACACACACACACACACACACTCAATTAGGCATAAAAAAATCCATCTTGCCCAACAGAGAAGTCATAAAAGAAGGAGATAAGAGAAAAGGTAGGGCTGATAGAACAGAGGGCAGATTAAGGGAGAGAGCAGTCAGAAACAAAACAGACTTTAAAGGAGGGCCAAGATAAAAAGAGAGAAGAATAAACAGAAGAAAATAGGCAAGAAATACACAGTAATCATCATTATAAATTTGAATGGGATAACCTCACCCATAAAACAGAAGAGAAGGGCAGAATTGATTAGAAACCAGAATCGAACAATGTTATTTGCAAAAAACATAGTAGAAACAGAAAGACGTTTCATTTGAGATAAAGAAGGCACGGATAGTAATCATGATCTCAGACAAAACAAAAGGAAGATAGATCTAGTTAAAAGAGACAATCAGGGAAACTTCATTTTGCTAAAACATGCCATAGACAATGAAGTAATATCAGTACTAAATGTATATGCACCAAACAATAGAGTTTCCTAATTCCATGCTGCAAATTTATTTCTATAATTTTCATTTAATGAATGTTGTAACTCAATAGAATATTGTCTGTCTGAAACTGCTAACATGTACTTCTCTAAAAAGTTTCTCATATCCTTCTATCTCAATGAGATAAATCCTGTAAAACCTCTCTTTCCCCAAACTCTAAAACCTTTTACTTCACTTTATCCTTCACTCACACTGTCAATGCAAAAGAACTCCACCTTTCTTTAAGGTTCCACCCATTCTCCTCTCATATCTACTTGCTTAAACCATCTCTACTGCATTTTTTTTTATGCAATACAAATTAATTGATCACTTTTACATCTTGAGTTGCATAGTCTATTACAATTGAGGGGATTTTCCTAAAACTTTACCTAAAAAACTGAATACTGTTGAATCATTTCAAACTAGTGTAAGTTCCTCTTATTCTGTATTAGGTTACATCATCTTCCACTAGAGTAATACATCTATAGTCCTCCAGGAAGGGAAGAGAGGCATGTACTGTTTGGACATCTTATGCCTAGCCGTAAATTTCCAAAAATCCACTAAGATATATATTTGAGCGGTTACAAAAACCATAATGGAAATTTACAGTAAAGATATTATAGTTTAGTTAAAATTTTTAGTTTTTAGTTTATAATGATATAAATTTCTACAAACCAAGAAAAAGATTTCCTTCCTTTTCCATATTTATCTCTACAATCTCCAACCTGACCAGGGAAGACAAAGAGAAAGAAAACTATCTCCTAGTTTTCTTCCTTATTTCCTACTGAAATTCTAATCAAAAAGGTCAGTGGAAGTCATTGTTCACTATTACAAATAGCTAATGGAATTGTTTTATGTGTGAGACTAGATTAGTCTTCCTCGCTCTACTAAGCTCCCTTTCTTTGCCTTCTTATAGCAGTCTTTCTCAGTGACAATGTGTTCCCCGACTAATTTTTTCCAAGGGAACCAAGACTTGGTCGGCACTAGAGAACTTTAGAAGTAGCAGCCTTAATCAAAGTCTACCTCACTGCCTGCCAAATACAAATTTCTCTTATCAGCCCCAATAAAATGAAGGCAATAAAGTGAAAAAGTTTCAGATAAATGAGGGGAGAAAGCCCCTATAATGTTTTCCTTATAAGAAACATATTTCTTGTGGTGGCAAAGAAGTAGAACTTGAAGGGATAGCCATCAATTAAGGAATGGTTAAACAAGCTGTGGTATATAGTTATGATAGGATACTATTGAGCTATAAAAAATGATGAGTTGGTTGATTTTAGAAAAACATGGGAAGACTTGCATGACATAATGAAAAATGAAATGAGCAGTACCAAGAGAACTTGTATACTGCAATAGCAATATTCTTCAAAGAATAATTGTGAAAAACCAAGTTACTCTGAATCAATTACAATTCATTTACAAATTTTTTGTACAAATTTTACAAATTTACAAAAATTCATTTACAAATACAATACAATTACAAATCACAAATACAAATCAAATCAATTACAAAGGATCTGTGAAGGAAGATACTATTCACTTTCAGAGAAAAAAACTGATAAATAGAAGTATACATAGTATACCTATATTTATAAATCTGTGTGCCTTCTCTAATGGGGAGTGGGGAGAGAGGGAAAGAGACAGTATGAAACCTAAAATGTAAACAAAATTAATAAAATTAAATTTTAAAAAAAGATGTTCAAAATATAACCATGATAATTACACTTTTAAAACAAAACATCAACATTTATGGGATACATCTAAAGCAGTAAAAAGGAATCGTATCTTTAGAATCGTTCATCAGAAAAAATAGAAAATTTATGAGCTGAATATACATTAAAGTTATAAAATCAACATAGCTGAAATAAACACAAAAGAGGAGATATTAAAATTAGAAAGAAAATATAAAAATCAGAAACAAAAAATCCATACAAATGATAAATAATATTAAAAGCTGGATCTTTTAAAGGACAAATTGAATTTCTAAACCCTTTCCTCATTTGATTAAAAGGAGAAGGAAACTAAATAGATAAAATAGTAAAAAATGAAGTCACAGCATAACCAGAAGAATGAAAAACAAAGATCGAAATACATTTTGCATGATTATGTGGCAACAAAAATGAGAACACAAGAATAATAGAGGAATGTCTTCAAAAATATGAAGTACCTAAAGTAGTAGAAAACTAGACAGAGATCTTAAATAACCCAATCTCAGAAAAGGAAGTCAATCTTACTATAAAGGAATTATCGAAAGAAAAAGAAAACTCCTGTTCCTGTTGTGTTCATGAAAGAATCCTGTCAAACTTCTGAAGAATAGTTGGTACTCATACTTCACAAGTTATTCTCAAGAGTTAAGAAGGAACCTTTTCTAAATCATCTTATGAGGCAAATATTGTCCTAAAATCTAAGCTAGGGAAAGACAAAAACATGGAAAAGATTAAGTAGAGAAAAACAACTATAGATCAATATTATTAATAAACATCGACTCAAAAATTTCAAACAAAATCCTCTCAAACAGACTACATCAATTTTCAAAAAAAGAAAATCAATCATTATGGTCAAATAGGATGCAAGTATAGTGTAACATTAACAAAACTATCACCATAATTAATCCTATCAAACTTGAAAACAGCTCAAGTCACAATATTTCAAGCCACATGGTTATCTCAATAGATGCGGAAAAAGCTGCTGAAATATTCTCTTATGCTAAAAAAAAATCTATAAGCATAGGTGCAGAGAGATCTTTATAATATCTTAAAGAACATCTATCTAAAACCAAAACCAAGTGCCATACTCAATGGGGATACATTAGCACAATAAAAATGGAAGTGAAGTAAGGATGTCCACTCTCCCCACTATTATTTAGTAGAGGTCTGGAAAACCTAGCAATAGCAATAAGAAAAGGGAAAGGAGCCCATAGAGTAAAGATATGTAAAGAGGTGATAAAATTCCCTGCTTGGTGATGATGCATTTCACTTGGAAAATCCTAGGGAATTAGCAAAGATTCCCATTGAGATAATTACCAGCTTCAGCAAAGTGCTGACTGCAAAATAAATATGCAAAAACAACAGCATTTCTATGTAATACTAATAACCCAAGACACAACCATAGAAGAGGAATTCCCATTCCAAATAACTACAAAATGCATAAAATAGCCTGGGAGCAACTTCTTAAAGCACACAAAAGACTTATATAGATTTAATTACAAAGTGCTCTTTAAAGAAATGAAGATTACGCAAAATAACTGGAGAAATACTCAGGACACGTAGCTATATCATACCATATTATAAAATGGTAATACTACCAACACTAATTTACACTTTAGTGTAAATCAAATCTCTATGCAGAGAAGTTAAAGACCTTGATCAAGTAAAAAATTCATTTGGAAAAAGAAGATTATAGAATATAAAGAGGAATGATAAAAAGTAGGAATAAAAAGGGGCAGCTTCCAGACCTCAAATTGTATTATAAAGCAGCAGTCATCAAAATCATCTTGTATTGGTTAAAAAATAGAAATAGACTTAAATAGAACACAGTAGATGATGGTGATTTCAGAAATACTAAAATTCAGCAGCTCACTCTTTGATACAAAGCTGGAGCACAAATTATCTTGGGAAAAACTCCTTATTTGATCATAACTATTAGAAAACTAAAATTATTCTGGCACAAAATATTCTGGCATCTTACACTGCATTCCAAGTACATTCTAAATGGATTAGTAACCCTGACATTAGAAATCATGGTATTAAAAATTAGAAGATAAATTATATACTTTTTACAGCTATGAACAAGAGAAGCATTTTAACCAAATAAAAGATTGAAGTGATTGCAAAAGATAAAACATATAATTTTTATTACCTTAAACTGAAATGCTTTTACATAGACAGGAAAGCATCTATGATAAGAAATGAAGTGGTCAGATGGAGAAAACATCTTTGTTTCAAATTTGGAAAGAGTTTGGCTTACAAAGTATATAAACAATTTTATAAGGATGTATATATATATATATATATATATAGTTATGCAGTTATATATGCATGTAAACACACACACATATATGTGCATGTTTTGTATATACATATATGTGTACACACACATACACACACAAACACACACACATACACAGTCAGATATTTCAAACCAATAGCTAGCATCCAAATCCAATAGTCATTCCCCAGTTAAAGGACAAAGGTTATAAACAAACATTTCTCAAAAAAAAGCTGCAATGTATTCACATCTACATAGAAAAATGTTCCACATCACTGACAAAAAGAGAAATGCAAATCAAAACAATATCCAAGGTTTCACCTCACACCCTACAAATTGGCAAAAAATGACAACAAGTGGCAATAGTTAATGTTGGGGGATGTGGAAAGACAGGCAAAACAATAGATTATTGATACAACAGTGAAGCAGCACTACCATTTTGTAAGGCAATTTGTAATTGAGAAATGATTAATTTCTCTTATATTAATAATCAATTAGTTAATCAATTAATTAACATCGAATAATCAATTAATAATCAATTAATTAATCTAAATTTATAGTTACCCTTTCTATTTCCTTATTCTGAAATCACTTCCCGTAGGTTATTCAGCTGACATCTGAAGGACATTGCTGAGAGATGAAATTGCCCAAATCCGCAGGATATGCTTTTTGGTCTGGGATAGAAATCCACTAAATTAGGAGAACTTACAAACATAATCCAGTCTAAGTGAGATCTTGCCTTTCATAATTAAATCACTGTCCTTGGAACCTTCCTTTAGAATTTAGGGTAACCCCAGTTATGAAGGGGAAAACCAACCGGTAGGTCTAGATAGAGATGGGTTCCTTAGCCCAGATTGCTGAAGGTGACTGAGTCTCATAGCTAGGTCACATTCTCTGCAGGAGGAGATGAACACCTTTTGTCCACCTCCTCACTAATATGTCTACCTCCTCATTAATCTTTAACCAGAGTTGATTTCCACCCTCATATACATCCCCTTTTCCAAAGGCTTTTTAAGCATTCAGAAATCCCCAAGGGTCATCTTTGACTTACAAGAGAAAACCAAGTGACCATTCATTTATTAATAATTCACTAACCATAATTAATAAAATGATTGATAGCTACACCCAGAAATCATGTTTCTTAAACTTTTAATGTGTCACATAATTATGGAAATAAAGTAGCTAAAGTAGTCAATATTATTAAGTAATATTGACTCTAAATATTTAAACAAAATCATATCAAAAAGTCTAAAAAGTTTTATCCAAAAAATTGTCCATTATGATCCCCTAGAATTTATACCAGGGACCAAAGGATTGTTCAACATTAGGAAAACAATAAACATGCTTCATCCTATTAAAAACAAAAATATTCAAACCACTCAACAGTGGAAGGAGGCAATGAAAGGGTAATTTAAGGGAGGGATTAGGATTAAGTAAAACATAGTCTCACTAACAAGTGTGAAAAGAAAGAACAGGAGCTTATTATTTGGCCCTGGGTGAAAGAAAGAGATTGGGGCAGGGAAGAGAAAAATATTATGTCAAACTTAAAATGTTGGTGCTGAGTTTATTCCTTCCAAAGAATCACTTTGTAGAACTAGAGAAAATAAGAATTTTCATCTGGATGAACAAGATCTCAAGAGAATGAATGAAAAAAAAAGTGTGGAAAGAAGTGAAGCCTCCCAGTACCAGAGTTCAAATAATGCTATAGATTAGTAAAGCATTGAAAGAATTTGGTAAGAATTAAGAAGTAAAGAAGCTGATGAGTGGAGTAAAGTACAATAGAACAAAATAAACACAGGATTCGAATTTTTGATAAACCTAAAGATCCCAACCACTGGAGCAAGAACTCATTATTACACAAAAAGAATTGGAAAAACTAGAAAGCAGTCAGAAGTAGGCATAGACTGACATCTCACATTGTAGACCAATGTAAGGTCCAAATTGACAAAAAATTGCCTCATAAACAAATTAGAAGAGTTAGCAAAAATCATTTATCCAATCTATGATTATGGAAAGGGATAAGAAATAGAGTCACAAGATAAAATGGATTATTTTGTTTGCATAAAATTTGAGAAGTTATTGTACAAACAATCCTGATGCAGCTAAATTTAAAAGAAAAACAAGGAAAAGGAAAAGTATCTTTGCATCGTTTCTATGATAAAGAGCCAGTTTCTAAGATATTTAGGCAGCTGTTACAAATGTATAAGAATAAGATAGATTCTCCACTTGATGGATGACCAAAGGATAAGAAGAGTTTTTGGAGGAAGAAACCTAAGTTAAAAATACTAATAATAAAACAAATTCTCTAAAGCAGTTATGATTAGAGAAATGCAAATTAAAGCAATTCTAGGTTTTACCTCATACTTTTCAAACTAGTCAAGTTGATAAAAAGGGAAAAATAAAAAATCTCTGTTCCTCTTGAACATTCTCCTTTGTAAAATATGATAACTCAAGACATATGTAAATTTGATTTCCTGCAGTCATTCTCTCAGGGTGAATTTGAAAAACCTAAGCCTTAGCTAAACTCCAGGTTTTATAGAAAAAGCCTCTTATGCCTATGTTGAAATGAAATTTCTTCCAGTAACTGTCAACACAGACTCAAGAAGGTTCATAGAATACCATAAAGAAAACATGGAGCTCCCAACAAATTAGTTTTATTGAGTGACGTTAAGAGACTGGTGGAAAAGGCTCTTGTGCCTTTGAACTTCCTAGAGCTTCTTGGGTTAGAAGGTCAGGGCTCCAGCTGTATTCTTACAATCTATCATGTATTCCCAAAACATTAAATGGAACCTGGAATCTGACTGGCCATATTTTGTTCAAGGAAATCTGTACATGGTATAAAATCTAAGCCTTACATAGGCAGTCAGATACTTAGACTATGACCCCAACCTAATCCCATTTATATAAGTAAATCCAGGAGAAAGAAACCATAAATCCTTTTTCTCTCTTCATGACCCTGATCTGTGTGGTGAGAACACTGACTGGTTTTTTCTTATTCTTTAGTGAGGTTATATACCTATAAACTTTCCCTGTGAGATTGATCCAAGAACAGCATGAGATGCTCTACAAGACATACACACACACACACACACACACACCATCACCACTACCACCATCACTACCATTACCACCACCATCACCATCACTATTACCTCCACCACCACATTCTCCAGGTATGTACTTGAGATAATGGTGTGTCAGGATCCCGGTGCCAAGGCAACATTTACCTTTTTACTATTAAGAGACACCATGTTTCCCAGTGCTAAGACCCAGTAAGCAAGCTGTGCCTTGAGTTTGACCTAACAATGATCCTTTGTGCTTACCTGCTGGATGAACTCAGCCATAGCAAAATCCCCAAATTGCTTCACACCACCATCATATGGTCCCTGAACTTGGAGAAGCATGTGTAACAAAAAATTTTCTGGTCGTGAAGTCCTGGTTTGAATCAAACTTGTCTCACAGTTGTTAGAGCTATAAGTCACTGCATAGTCACTGGTATAAGTGTTGAGATTTACACATACTAAAATAGGTCTCATATTGGTAGAAGACTGGCACATATGTGCCTCCAATGGAATAAAGAAAACTTTTTTGCTTATACTTACTGTTAGCTCTTTGGTTTTATTTTATGTTTTACTTTATTTTTAGAATTAGCTATAATTTTTATAACCTGTGTGAGTTCTCTGAATTTTTTTTAGAGTTATCAGTTACAGAGCCACAGTCATTCTTTGATCATTTGGTCAGGGTTGACAGGTGGAATGAGAGTTATAATCTCATATGGGAAGGGGATAATTGTGGAGAAATGTAGGGTGAGATTGGAGCCTTCTATTACATTTTCAGTGATATCCCTTGGCACAAAAGAGATCGGAACAGCTATCCAGTCTCTATTAGCATAAAAAATTTGTGATTTCATGAAAGTGTCCACAGAAAGCTCTGGGCTGATGTTACCATACTATTCTCACAAACCACCTACATAAAAAATGAAACTTCTTCTTCAGAAAAGTTATCAATAAAAACTAGCTCCATCTTGAAACCTTTACTGATCTTTAGTCATCAGCCACTCATTATGTTGCTATCTTGAGATACTTTTAATACATTCACTTTATTTCTCTTTATCCTGGTTTTTACCTCATTAATCAGGGAGAAAGTCCCAACAAAAAATTTTCCTTTCGACAATGTAACCTTCCCTGGCTTTCGGAGGAGTGACCTTAGCCCCTCAGTCAACGATCTGTCTTGAGAAAGTTCCCTGAGGAAGCCCAAGAATTTATTCACAGTGCAAAGGGCCTTTCATGAGTTTGAACATTTGAAATAGAGACATCTCTAAATTTTCACATTTCATGGTTTTTTTTGAGCTACCACATTTCTGCTTTGCTCATAGAGTGCAGAGCTGTCTTTGATGTGGGCTCACCCATGCTGGGTGGTTCTGTGCTAGTGTCTTCCATATTTCACAATCAATGCCAAAGTTCTTCAGAGAGACATTGAGTGTATCCTTGTATTGCTTCTTCTGTTCTCCACCTGAGTGCTTGCCTTGTGTGAGTTCTCCATAAAATAGTCTATTGAGCACCGATGGAGCCACACTGATCAGTGAAAAGGACGTTGATTCTGGAAAGACAGGCTGAACACATGCATAATGTTCTCAACAGACCATTATCAACAAATATTCAAGTCATTCACCATATACCTCTGATTGAAGTCAGTCCTTCTGTAGACAAACTTCCAACTGAAGAACAGATTTTGAATACCATTAAGCTGTTCTTTTGTGGTAAAGTGCCTAGTGGTGATGCCATTTCAGCAAAGAGTTACAAAGCAGGGGGTACACTGCTCATGAAAAAGCTGACTGAAATCTTCTAGGTTATATGTCAAGAAGAAATTATACCTCAAGGGACCAAGGATGCCTCTATTGTCCATCTTTATAAAAGAAAGAAAATAGGTTGTGCTTTGACATTAATGGGTGGGGAGTGTGGAAGTTCTCCCTGTTAGTCAATAATGGCAAATTTCATGCAGTAGGCCTCCTTAATTGGCTGATCCTACCCCTGGAATATGGGCATCTGCCCAGGAGCCAGTATGACTTCAGAAAGGGTAGAACAATGGTCAGTATGGTGTTTGCTACTTGACAGCTTAAGAAGAAATTCCAGGAGCAGAATAGACACCAGGGACCAGAGGATTAAAAAATAGGCAAGCAAGGTTGAGCAAAAAACCTAGTCATGTGGCTGGAGAATGGGAGTGGGGGCACTTATCGTAAGTAAGAGTTGTAGATGATGGGCCTACTAAAAGTCTAGGGAGTGTGTCTCTCTCATGAGGCCTCATCTTGTCCTGCCCTGGTGCAATATGCTCAACCTCAGCTTTTAACCCCATCTTAAGGGTTTTAGAACTAAACCTTGCAGGCTGATAACTTAAAAGAAACGTTTTAGTTTGGATGACAGAAAAAGTTTTTTGAGGCTGGGGGAAACACATGGAAATTACCATTTGCAACTCTTTAGTAAGGGCAAGGCGATATATTCTGATTGACCATGTGTGGCAGTGCTTGGGTATTTTGGAGAAGATGGAGCCATCTTCTTATTGACTATTGAGGAGGAAAAACCAACGACTCAGTGATGAAAAGAATGCCTGTGCCTTCTGGCACTATTTTCCTTCAGCTAACAGGTTGTAGGTTGGTATCATGTAACTCTAGGATTTCCTGTGAAGGGGGTGGGAAGGGAAGCATATGCCTTTATTCATCTAGTCTGAGACTAAGCACATGATAACTAAAGCACAGGTCCTTCCAAAGTGAGTTTACGACTAGATCTCAGATATCTTTAGTGTTTTGTGTTTCTTCAGTATAAGAAACTAGACATTGACCCTGAGATGGACATAAGCTGACTTGGAAATGACCTTAAAGGATCAAGAGGTTTTGAAGTTCTGGGTCCTTTGATAAAGGTGAAGGTAGGAGTTTCTGCATAGTAAAAAATGACTATTGATGAGAAGAGAAACCAAGTTTTGTACTACCTGAAAAATAGAGATGAGCTCTACAGGTAAAATGTGACAATGCATATTCAATCAGAATGAAGCAAGAAAAAGTTTAAATCCCAGTCTCCTGGGAGATCTGTATTATGAATCCTGAAACTCATTCTGTCAATAAGTACTTCTAAGACTTTTGCATAAGAGAGATATCTGTTTACACATGACCTATATTGTACACTGGATACATTTTGACTCTTCACTGTGAGAGACACGAGAAATGAGACAAAACCAAAATCTTAAGTAAATTTTGCCAGGAACAACAGAAGCTTCAGGGACCTGAAGAGTGTGAGATAAGGAGTTTGACCATTCTATGCAATCAAATTCCCTTCAGTAGTGATCCCTATCCATGCTATGTAGTAGAATATCATCATTTAATTTAAATATTTTTATATGAAATATATTTCACTTAATTTAAAAATATTAACGACAGTTGTTCATAATTATATGAATAAGACAAATAATTCTATTTTGAAATGTTATTACTTATATTCATGTTGTCTTGCTTCTCTTGTCAGACAACCTAAATAAAATATCATACATCCTATTGAATTTCATTTTCAAAGTTTTATTGTTGCCATTAATTTTAATACTATAGCCATTTCCTCTTAAATCTTCTCTACCACATTGAAACATTGTTTAAATTCAATTTAAAGCACACTAGAAGTGCAAAAGTAATCAAAGATTTATTTTATTTTATTTTAAAAAGAGGGCTCAAAATCAATTTTTGTTAAGAATACTAACATTTATTTAAGATTGTTCATTAAAATTGTCATATTAAATCAATAAAATTGTCAATTTTTAAAAATTTTTGAACTTTTCTAAGTATGATGATTTTGCTTGAATTATGATATATGTCTCAGAAGTTTGACAAAACTAGGTTAATGTTGTACCAGGGAAATCTCTCCTGATCAAGGAGCAAACCTGTTTGTTCTACCAAGTCAGTTTATATATTTTTCTGAGTGGCATAAACAACTAATCTTAGATATGTATCTACTAGAAGTTTTTTTTTGCTGTTGTTACAACTCCATTGCCTAAAGACTTGGTGTATCTAAAAGAAGTTGAAGTAAATACAAAGGGGTAGATAGAATAGCAGTCCTACATAAAGAAATAGATATAAGAAAAAGATAATTTTTCTGATTTGTTTGAGAGCTGGTAACTACTTATCTACTCTTAGTAGAAAATGGCTTATTTTATTTCATAACCTCATAAGCAAATATAATGTCCTATATTCCACTGACATCAAAGGGAAAGATGAGAGAAACTGTATTTTGCCTTTAGTTACTGGCAAATTCTGTTTAATAAAGTAGTCATCTCATCCAACCTTTTTAGTTTATGTACACATAAGAATCAAGTTGGAGTCACTATAATTTTGGAGTTTCCTGCAGTGTCAGATTCTCAAGAAGCACTACTTATTAGTATTTCATGGCTTCTGTAGATAATTACAGAGTAAAACTGTAATCAGACCTGCCCACTGATATAACAGTTGTTTTTCACCATCTTTCATGACAATTCTTGAGTCTTTTTCTCTCCACCCTAACCTGCCCCAACCAAAAAACAGAAATAAAACCCAAACCAGAATTGCAAGAGCATTTCAAAATCATGCCCTAATCACCATACCAAATTATAAGAAGAAATAATTTCTTTTTTCATATTTCTCTTTTCTATTTCAAAATATTTCTATTTCTATCGACAAAGATATTGTATTTAAATGATATTGGGAAGTTACAAAACATACATGATGAATTTCCAATGTTAACTTTGGCATTGTTCCCTTATTTCAATGTTCCATGTAAAAAGACTGACTTGAATGTAATCCTTCCCTCGGATGGATCACATCATGCTACAAATACTCATGTTTAACATGCTGTTTAACCTGAAAACAAATTTTATACAGTTACTTTTATTACCTACTGTTTACAGCAGAGCACTGTGCTTTTTTTAGTATTGACAAAGAAATAAAATTGGACAAATTTGGGAATACTACTTTAAAATATGCCTAATCCTGGTCTGTAAATGGATAAAAATCAATGGGGGGAAGCATTGATCTGAAACATTCTGCTGTGGATGTTTTTCATTCAAGTCATTCAGTTTGCACAGCATGATTTCATACCATGTCCTTTTGCAGCCTGTCTCTAGACTCAGCTCTGCTTCAGTTACACACACACTTTTTTTAAAGTCACTCTTGGAAGAGAAAAAAGACTATGCATATGCAAGGCTCTTTCTCCTTCTTGTCTGTTTGCTCAAGGCTAAAGTGAATAGCCTTCACTTCAAAGACATTTCACAATGTCATTGACTATAAGAGGACTCATAGAGGGAGGTGAGAATTTGAATCATTCTAGTAAAGTAGTATCTTCTACAATGATGAATTTAAAAATTATTCTGTATTTTTTTATTAAATTTCTTTCCTTTTTTGCCACATAATTTCCTGAAAGAGCTGCTACAGTCAGAATTATAGATGTCTACATACAACATAGGGATATTATAGTTTATATAAAAATATTCATTTCTGCATATCATTCTTGTTAATGAAAATATTTTTATAACATACTCTATAGCATATGTAGCATCTCAAGCATAGCAAATAAATAAAACATTTTAAAAGTGATTGCTAATGATTAATTAAGTGCCATCTAAATATATCATTTTCTCTAACAAAAATTTATATCATTCTCCTTAGGCTGCAAATTCATAGGATGAGTTTGAACTGAGGGATGGAGTGCACTTATACTACATTTGGTTTTAAACATAGTGACGTTGACAGTAAACAGGAATCTGACTAGATAAAGGATAACTTGACAGCATTTTAATGTATCTTCTCTGAGTTAAGATTCTCAGTGTACAAATGTTAAGTAAACGTGGCACAAAATGGAAAAGGTGGATTTTGGCAGGCAATGAGATCTATACTCTCAGATTGACATTAAGCTGATCCCACATAACACAAGAAGGAGATTGTTTCTCATAATGGATTCAGTTGTTCAAACAACAGGAATCTAGCAAATAGCTCTCAGAATGGGAAAAGGAAGCACTCTGAGTTTTCTTCCTAGAGCATTAAATTTCAAGCTTCTCTATTTTCCAAAGAAGAGAGGTAGGAATATTCCACCCTCCTTCTCATGTAGAACTGGAAGAAGATGGGATATGTAATGTTGCATATAATAATCACTTAACTTATGTTTGTTGGGTTTGCTGAATTTTTTTCTCCTTTTTTTGTTTTTGATTGTAAGGGGTGGTTACTGGAGGGTTTTACTGGAAAATTTACTAAGTTCCTATGATGTGCTAGGTGCTATGATAGGTCCTGTGGATACAAAGGAAAAAATGAAAGTGGCTAGCATCATCCAAGAACTGACATTTTTCTAGGGCTAGAGAAAGGAATATTTACATTGATAAATTTAAAATATATTCAGTGGATGTGTGATCTCACCAATTTAGATGTTTTATCCACCAATATAGATAATGGTCTATCTATGCCTGTTTCTTTTTTGTAATGCTTAGCCTACCATCAATTCATCACAGAAGGTGTTAAAGCCTTTCTCATTTTCTCTTGACATTGTAAGAACACCAGGGGAGCACTAAGACTCCTCTGATCCTCCCTTATCCTCATTACAAGGCCAGTTCATCTTATTTACTATCTTATATTACTTTAATTTCATTCTACTAGTCCTCATCCAAGTTACTCAACATCCAAGTTACTACAACAATGATTATAAATATTAAATAACCTTCTCTTGTCCTCTACTTTCCTGCCCTGTTCTCTCATCTTTCCAAATGCCCTTACCTGAGCATGTTCTGCCCAAAAGAAACTAGTTTTTTATAATTCATTATTCTTTTTAAAAATTTCATTTCATTCGATTATATAAATTATATAATATAAATATTATATATTATGCGTGATATGATATATTATTAAATATTATATAATATAAATATAATACAATATAAATGCATCTTACCAATATGATTTTGAAATAGATGTCTTTCCTACCAGTTCTTTATACTTCACATACCATTTTCCCATCAAATTTTTTAAATTTATTTTTAGTTTCAACATTCACTTTCATAAGATTTTGAGTTCCAAATTTTTTGCCATTTCTGCCCTCCCCCCACCCCAAGATGGTGTGTAATTTGATATAGGCTCTACATATACATTTATATTAAACCTATTTTCACATTAGTCATGTTGTGAAAAACAATTAGAACCAATGGGAGAAACCACAAGAAAGAAGAAATAAACAAAAGAGAGAGAAAAAATAAGCTTCAATCTGCATTCATATTCGGTATTCTTTATCTGGATGTGGACAGCATTTTCCATCATGAGTCTTTTAGAGTTGTCATAAATCCTTGCATTGCTAAGAAAAGACAAATCTATCAAAGTTTGTCATCATATGCTGTGACTGTTGCTGTATATAATGTTCTCCTAGTTCTGTTCACTTCACTGAGGATCAGTTCATATATGTCTTTCCAGGTTTTTCTGAAGTCTTCCTGTTCATTATTTGTTATAGCACAATAGTATTCTATTACATTAATATACCACAACTTATGCAGCCATTCCCCAATTGATGGGCTTCCTATCCATTTCCAATTCTTGGTGACCATAAAAAGAGCTGCTATAAATATTTTTGTACATGCAGATCCTTTTCCACTTTTGTATGATCTCTTTGGGATAGAGACCTAGAAGTAGAGAAGTAGTATTGCCGGGTCAAAGGGTATGTACAGTCTTATAGCCTTTTGGGCATACTTCCAAATGCTCTCCTGAATGCCTGGATCAGTTGAAAACTCCACCGACATGAATTAGTGTTCCAACCCTCCCACATCTCCAACATATGTCATCTTCCTGTTTTGTTATGCTAGTCAATCTGATAGACATGATGTGGTAGCAAAGAGTCCTTTTGATTTGCATTTCTCTAATCCATAGTGATTTAGAGTATTTTTTCACATGGCTATAGATAGCCTTAATCTCTTCATCTGAAAACTACCTATTCATATCCTTTGACCATTTATCAATTGCAGAATGACTTGTATTCTTGTAAATTCAACTCAGTGAATTCTCTATATATTTTAGAAATGAGGTCTTTAAAATCTAAAAATAAAATTAAGAGGTGAGAGAGAGGAATGTACTGAGACAAGAAGAAAGGGAGAGGTAGAATGGAATCAATTTTCTCACATAAAAGATGCTTGAAAAAAAATTTGGAATGGAGGGGAAGAAAGAGTGGTGAGAGGGAATGAATGAACCTTACTCCTATCAGATTTGGCTGAAGGAAAGAATAATATACACACTCAATCAGGTATGGGAATCTATCTTACCCTGCATGACAATAGGGGAGAAGGAAACAAGACAGGGGAACTTTTACCTCACAAATTTTCATCTAAAGAACAGCAGAAAACAGAGTGTTTCCAGAAATCTGGCCTATTGATGCTGACCAGAAGTGTTCCTTAGCTGTGGCTGTGGCTGTGGGTCAATTGTGAGTACAAACCCCATGAGAGCAGGAAGAACATTTTGGGGACAGCTTTAAGTCCCTAACATTGAGTCAGAATTCAGAAATATGTTAGAAAGAACGAACTGAAGCCTAGGACAACAAAATTTAGGATTAAAACTTGATATGAACAATATTAAGCTGCTAAAAATAAAATAAAACAAAAATAAAGATGAGTAAGGAAAGGAAAAAGAACCTGACCATTGATAGCTACATTTGTGTCAAAGAAAATTTGGGCTTATATTCAGAGGAATTCAGTGAGATTTAAAAAAGAGCCATCCTAACCTAAAGAAAACATCAACTGATCACAAGCTCAAAAACAAATATAAAAAGAATTTAAAAAGGAATTAAAAAATCAAACATGAGAGAACAAGGCAAAATTAGGGGAAAAAAACAAAAGCAGTATAAGAAAGTTATGAAAAGTAAGTTAACCAAGTAGCAAAGGAGATACAAAATCTTCAGGAAAAAAAATGGTCCTTGAAAACTAGAATTGGACAAGTGGAACTGAATGATGTTATAAAATACCAAGAAATAATAAAGCTAGAAAAACTATAAGAGAATTGGAAAGATTTCATTAGAAAAACTACTGATCTGGGGTAGGCTGAGCCAATATGATAAAAATGACAATTCTACCTAAATTAATTTACTTACTTAATGAATGCCATACCAATCAAACTATCTGATAATTATTTTCTAGAGCTGGAAAAAACAATATCAGAATTCATCTGGAAGAACAAAAGGCCAAGAATACCATGGAAACTAATGAAAAGAAATGCTAGAGAAGGTGCCCTAGCTCTACCAAATCTTGAATTGTATTATAAAGCAGCAATTATCAAAACTACTTGGTACTGTCTAAGAAACAGAAGGGTAGACCAGTGGAATATGCTAGGTACTCAAGATAGGCAATGAATATGGCAATCTACTGTTTGATAAACCCAAGGCTTTCTGGGATAAGAATTCACTGTTTCATAAAAATTGCTGGGAAAACTGGATAAAAATGTGGCAGAAACTAGGCATAGACCAATGCCTGACATCGTACACAAGAATAAAGTCCAAATGGGTACATGATCTCGGTATAAAGATTGATACTATAAACAAATTAGTGGAGCAAGGAATAGTATATTTATCAGATTTATGAAGAAGGGAAGAATTTTTTACTAAAGAAGAGGTAGAAAGTGTTATGAAGTAGAAAATGGATAATTTTGATTACATTAAACTGAAAAGTTTTTGCACAACCAAATGCAATGCAGTCAAGATTAGGAGGTAAGCAGAAAACTGGGAAAGAATTTTTGCAAATAGTGTCCGTGATAAAGGCCTCATTTCTAAAATATATAGAGAACTGAATCAAATGTACAAGAATACAAGTCATTCCTCAAATGAAAAATGGTCAAAGGATAAGAACAGGCTGTTTTCAGAGGAAGAGATTAAAGATGTCAGTAGTCATATGAAAAAAATGCTCTAAATCGCTATTGATTAGAGAGATGCAAATCAAAACAACTCTGAGATACCACATCACACCTATCAGATTGGCTAACATGACCAAACAGAAAGATGATAAATGTTGTAGAAGATGTAGGAGAGTTGGGACACTAATTCATTGTTTGTGGAGCTGTGAGTCGATCCAACCATTCTGGAGAGCAATTTGGAACTATGCCCAAAGGGCTACAAAAATGTGCATACTCTTTGACCCAGCAATATCTTCTAGGACTGTATCCCCAAGAGATCATAAAAATGGGAAAGGGTTCCACATGTACAAAAATATATATAGCAGCCCTCTTTGTGGTGGTCAAAAACTGGAAATCAAGGGGTTGCCTTTCAATTGGGGAATGGCTGTGGTACATGAATGTAATGGAGTACTATTGCACTATAAGAAATGATGAATAGGAAGACTTCAGAGAGGCCTGGTAAGACCTAAATAATCTGATGCTGAGTGACAGGAGCAGAACCAGGAGAACTTTGTGCACAGCAATGACCACAGTGTGTGAGGACCCATCTGTACAAAAAGATTTAGAGCAATTTTTACAGTGATGGCAAACAACTAGAAAATGAGGGGTAGCCATCAATTGGGGAATGACTGAACAAGTTATGATATATTATTGTGATGGAATATTGTACCATAAGAAGTGACAAAGGGGATGGTTTCAGAAAAAACTTGTGAAGCCTTATATGAACTGATGCAAAATGAAGTGAGCAGAACAAGATTACTGTATGCAATGAAAGCTTTGTCCAAAAGTCTTTATTATATATTACTCTGTGACCTGTAAATCCCTATACCATCCTGAAACTGTTGTCCTATGCATTTTTTTTCACTTTGCCTTTTAATGGCAGCAGTGCTAAAAACCAACACCTATGTCTCTATAATCTTTAGTTTCTTTAACAAAACTTCCTAATCTCTAGAATTGCCCTCTTGATTCCAAAAGTGGGTAGTAATCACCCAGTTTGGTAAGTCCTGGGTAGCTTTTCAACATTTCTTAGATGTCCCGAGAGGACAACTATTATTAGGTGGACAAATACTGCTTCAGTACTCCTAAGCATTGAGTCACCAGATATCACTATTTATCTTTTCCTCTTCTGATGCTCTTTTCTACAGTATCCATTTCTTCATCTCCTGATAGATAGGCAGTTGTTTTCTCCTGACTCCAGTTCATTCTTCCTAAAACGCACGTCTGATCATGTCATATAGACACTCCTCCTCCCCCTGAATAAACTCGAGTGACTTACTATCAATTCCATGATCAAATATAAAGTCCTCTGTCATCCAAGTTCCTTCTTATATCTTACTCACTCCCTCCTAGTCAGTGACACTGGCTTCCTTTCTGTTTCTCCCAAAGGATACTCCATGTCCTCTGACTGACATTTCCACTGGCTGTCTCTCATTCCTGGAATTTTCTCCCTCCCCAACTTTTTTGCCTCCTGGCTTCCCTAGCTTTTTCAAGTCCTAACAGAAGTCTTACTTTCTCCAAAAATCCTTTCATGATGTCCCTTAATGCTAATGCTTCTCCTCTGTGGATAACCTCTAATTCATCCTGTATATCTTGTTTGTACATAACTGTTTGCATGTTCTCTTTCCCAGCAGACTATCAGCTACTTGAGAGTAGGACGTCTTTTGCCTTTCTTTGTGCCCACGGCTTAAGCGCAGTGATCAGCACATAGTAGGTGGCTAACAAATGCTTGTTGAATAGTTGATTGATATGAGAGTCTGACTCCTTCTTCCTCTAAAGAGTTAAATACTCCCCTGTCTTCCTCTTCATCCTTCTACCTTGTAACAATTTTGTCTATGTAAAGAGAAATGTTGAGGGATATCTGTATAACCTATAATGTAAGATTTCTTCCCCTTCTTCCTTAACTTTCATCTTCTGGGTCCTTCTTTATTATGTGATTTGTTACTTTCAGGTATCAGATTTCTTGGTATTCATTTGTAGTTGATTAATTATATTATTTTCAACGTATTTTTGGTAACACCAAAATAAACTTTTCTAACATGTTTAACCCAATTTGTACTTGTATTCTAATGAGATATTACAAGTAATAGGTCTTGGACACTAATTCCAGTATTTTTGTTGCTAGTTAAGTGCATATATTTTGATATATTTTAAATTACTTAGTAGTATATGAAAATTTTTACAAAAATTTTTTCAACAACTTCAGGGGTCTTATAAACAAGAATAAGTTACTTAGGCTGCAGTGCAATTTCAGGTGTTCTTCCTCTCTTTTTTTTTTTTTGGTAGGCAATAAATCTCTATTTTAAAACACAAATAAAGTATCTCTTTATTCTTTCATGTCCATACAAAAACTCAGTTGGACTATACTTACATCTATTTATCTATCCATATATCTATCCATCTATAGACAGATAAACACAGACATGTGTGGGTGCATGAGTGCGTGCATGCATGTGTGTGTGTGTGTGTCTGTGTGTGTGTATTGCAAAGGAAGGATGAGGAGAGAGAGAAAGAAACAGGGAGACAGAAAGATAAGAAATAGAACCAGAGAGACAGAGACTGAGACTGAGGAGAGAGTAAAATTTAAGCATCTCTGACACTCAGCAAAGCCTATGTGATAGATTACTGTCCCCTTATGGGAACAGAAAAGAGTAAGACACTTGATTATGATATAGGTTGTGATTTATTTGCTTTTCTCAGATGAAATTGAGAAGTCAGTGCATTAATAGTTGAAGCTTTTGACTCAGAACACCTTGTTCCTTTTATTGACTCCCTGAAATTTTCTGTTCTGTTTAAAATTTTGGTCTCTAAGACACATGTTGGCAAGAACAACTTTCTTTCCTAGAGTCTTCAAAGTAAAGCCATATGTTTGATATGAACATGAAAATGACTTTAATTCTGGATGACCTTTTCAGTGAAAAGCAAAATATTGGCTTGAGGCTACTTAGAAAGAACAGATGTAAGTTTTTTCTTCCTTTTATGAATCATATATTTATTTGTTTTTTATTTGAAACTAAGAATCTCCCTTAAACACCCCTTGAATATTTTTGTATCTAAGGCAAAATGCCTTCCACACTCAGAGAAAGAAATATGGAAGTCATTCGCAGAATGTAGCAGATCATGTTTGTGTGTGGGTGGGTTTCAGTGTATTATGTTTTGATTTGTTATATGATTTCTTCCATTTATTTTAGTTCAACTACATAGCATGACTATAGTGAAAATGTATAGGAGAACCTATACAGAATTGTATGCTGTCACAGGGAGGGAGGGGGGGTAGTGGGGGAAGGGGGGGGAAATCTTAGCTTTAAGGAAATGATTGTAAAACATTAAAAAAATTGAAATTAAAAAAATTTAGTACCTTTTTACTAACTTTAGCATATTAATTCTAAGTTATCCTACTTGTCTTTGTTTGACATTGAATTTCCTGTTGTCTTCTGTATATTAAAAAAATATTTTACTGTGTCCTCCTCCTTCCTTTCATTCTATTCCTAAGAAGTAAATGACAGGGAATCTGCAACTTCATTTTTGACTTCTGATTGACCTGCCTATTTTACTGGAAACTTCCTATATTGCTAATACTAATTTAGACAGTTTCACTTAGGTAATGAATTGCAAGACTCTCCTGGCTGTAGTCAGTTTGATTCTTTCTTGTTTGAGCATGTGCCCCTTCTCAGTGCCTCATCCAAAGTCTCTCTCTATAATTTCTTTCCTTCTTTTGGCATCATTTTTATAGTACTCTTTCTCTTTATCTGTATCTCACCTCCCCTTGCCCATTAAATGCAAAATTTTAATGTAGTCAAACAAAAGAAATACATGATTGTCTGTGAACAAAAATATATGTCTCATTCTGGAATGCTTATACATTACTTCTCTTTGAAGAGATGGGAAGTATGTTTCATCATTCATCTTCTGGAAATATAGTTGGTAATTGCAATAATCAGAATTATTTTGGAGCAACTTTTACTGATGTTTTCCATAATTATGTCAATAAAAGTTCTTCCACTCACTTCTCCTTGTAGAGAGCCTTTCCATATAACAAATAATTTTAAGTGAAAGAGGAAAAATTCAGCAAAATAAATCAATACATTTCAAAGTACTGAAATCTTAGAAATATTCCAAATCCATGGACACCTCACTTCTGCAAAAGACTGAGGCATGATTAACACAAATTTCTCTTCTTGGGGGGAATTATTAATTTTTATACTTTGGTGACCTTACTTTTGATTGTTTTGAGATTTTGCGATGCTTTCCATTTATTTTGTGGAAGTCAGTGTATGTTCTTTTTATCCCTCTGCATTTTTCCTCTTCATTAGTTCACATCTTTCCCTGTGTTTCTGTAAGCATCATATTCATCATATCTTAAATCAGAGTAACATTTCCTTCCTGTCATATATCACAATTTGTTTAGCCTTTTTCCAATCTCCTTTGTTGCCAGTTCTTTATTAATACAAAAAGTGATGCTATAAATATTTGCTATATTTAGAGGGGTTTTTCTTATTAGTGACTTTCTGATTTAAAGGATATGGATATTTTAGTCTTTATGTGAATAATTCAAAATTGCTTTCCATAACTGTAGTGATTCACAGCTTCACCAGCAAAGCACTTATATTTCAATCTTTACACAAAGCCTCCTCCTTAATTTTAACTATTCTCTTGTTTGATCATCTGTGCCATCTTGCTGGGTATGAAAGAGGTTTATGTTGAATTGCCTTTCTTTTATTGTTAATGTTTTGGAACATTATTTCATTTAGTCATTAAAAATTCACATTACTTTTGAGAACTATTTATAACTTTTGACTATTTTATTATAATATTATGTCATAGGTGTGTATGTGTATGGTTAGTTAATTGCTGACATATCTAAGATATCACATTCTTATCTAAGAAATCTGATAACAAATTTTTCCCCCCTATTTGACTACATCCCTTCTTAACCTAGATGCATTAATTTTGCTTGTGCAGAAGCTTATCAATATGAAGTAGTTAGAATTAGTTATTTTACCTTTTGGTACTTTCATCTTTCATTTGGTTAATAATGTGCTTCCAAATCATTGTTATAAAAGGTAGCCAATATGCTTCTCCCATCTTTTTAATGATCTCATTTTTAATATCCATTTTGAATTTATTTTAGGTCTAAGTCTAATTTCTGTGAAATTGCTTTCTAATTTTCCAAATAATGCTGTATGAAATAGGTACTTTTCCCAGAGTAATTTTTTTTCATGCTTATTGGATTCTAGGACATTTATCTCCCTTATCTATTCACTTCCATTGATGTTTCATCATCATCATCATCACTACCACCACCACCAACATCACCACCACCATTGCCATCACCATCATCACTACCAAATGATTCTGACATCTCCTTCTTCATAGTATAATTTTAGGTCTAGGAATGACATTCCTCTATTTTTTTTTCCTACTACAACTTGGAAATTCAAACTATTTTTCCCAAATGAATTTTGTTACTATTTATCAAGTTCTGTAAAGCACTTCTTTGATTAATATATCATCAAAATGTAAATTTACTTCAGCTGTATTTTCACTTTGTTCTATTGAGACTTGATACTGTTTCAACTATTTAAATCATTCTTTATTTCTTTTCAAAACTCTATTTATTTTTAGCTTTCAACATTTATTTCCACAAGACTTTGAGTTCCAAATTTTCTCCCCATCTCTCCTCTTAACCCATCCCAGGACACCATGCATTCTGATTATCCCTTCTCCCAATCTGCCAAACCTTCTATCACATCCCTCCTTTCCCTGATCTCCATTTTCTCTTTTTTCTTGTAGGGCAAGATAGATTTCTATACCACACTACCTGTATTTTTTATTTCCCAGTTGCATGTAAAAACAATTTTCAACATTTGTTCCTAAAATTTTGAGTCCCAACTTCTCTTCCTCCCTCCCCACCCATCCCCACTGAGAAGGCAAGCAATTCAATATAGGTTATATACGTGTAATTATGCAAAACACTTCCATAATAGTCATGTTGTGTAAGACTAACTACATTTCCCTCCATTCTACCCTGCTCCCCATTTCTTCTAATCTCTTTTTTGACCTTGCCCCTCCCCAAAAGTGTTTACTTCTAATTGCTCCCTCCTCCCACTTGATCTCCCTTCCATCATCCCTTCACATTCCACTTCTCCCCTTCTCCCCTACATTCTTGTAGTGTAAGATAGCTTTTCATACCAAATTGAGTGTGCATTTTATTCCCTCCTCAAACCAAATGTGATGAGAGTAAGCTTCACTTTTTCCCTCTCACCTCCACTCTTTTCCCCTCCATTAAAAAAGCTTTTTTCTTGCCTCTTTTATTAGAGATAATTTGCCCCATTCCATTTCTCCTTTTCTCCTCCCAATGTATTCCTCTCTCACTCCTAAATTTTATTTTTTTAGATATCATCCCTTCATATTCAACTCAGGTTGTGCCCTCTCTATATATGTAAATAATCCCTCCAATTACTCAAATACTGAGAAAAGTCTCAAGAATTACAAATATCTTTCCATATAGGAATGTAATAAGTTCAATTTTAGTAAGTCCCTTATGATTTCTCTTGCCTGTTTACCTTTTCATGCTTCTCTTGATTGTTGTGTCTGAAAGTGAAATTTTCTATGCAGCTCTGGTCTTTTCATCAAAAATACTTGAAAGTCCACTATATCATTGAATGACCATTTCCCCAGAAGTATTATACTCAGTTTTGTTGGGTAGGTGATCCTTGGTTTTAATCCTAGTTCCTTTGACTTCTGGAATATCATTTCCAGACCCTTTGATCCTTAATATAGAAGCTGCTAGTTCTTGTGTTATCCTGCTTGTATTTCCACAATACTCCAATTGTTTCTTTCTGGTTGCTTGCAATATTTTTCCTTGACCTAGGAACTATAATATTCATAGGAGTTTTTCTTTTTCAGATCTCTTTCAGGAGGTGATCAGTGGAATCTTTCAATATTTATTTTTGCCCTCTGGTTATGGAATATCAGGGCAGTTTTCCTTCATAACTTCATGAAAGGTGATGTGTAGGCTCTTTTTTTGATCATGGTTTTCAGGTAGCCCCATAATTTTTAAATTGACTCTCCTGCATCCATTTTCCAGGTCAGGTCTTTTTCCAGTGAGATATTTCACACTCTCTTCTATTTTTGACATTCTTTTGGTTTTGTTTTGTAATTTCTTAGTTTCCCATAAAGTCATTAGCTGCTATCTGCTCCATTCTAATTTTTAAAGAACTATTTTCTTCAGTGATCTTTTGAACTTCCTTTTCCATTTGGCTAATTCTGCTTTTTAACGCATTCTTTTTCTCATTGACTTTTTGGACATCTTTTGCCATTTGAATTAGTCTATTGTTAAAGGTGTTATTTTCTTCAGCATTTTTGAGGGTCTCTTTTAGCAAGCTGTTGACTCAGTTTTCATGCTTTTCTTGTGTCTCTCTCATTTCTCTCCCCATTTTTTCCTCCTTTTTTCTTATTTGATTTTCAACATTCTTTTTGAGCTCTTCCATGACCTGAGACCACTGCATATTTTTTGGAGTTTTTGCATGCAGAAGCCTTGACTTTTATGTCTTCCTCTAATAGTATCCTTTGTTCTTCCTCATCCAAAAGGATGGAAGAAAATGCCTTTTTACCAAAAAAACTTTCTATAGTCTTATTTTTTCCCCTTTTTGGGGCATTTTCCAAGCCAGTTACTTGACTTTTGAGTCCTTTGTCAAGTATAGTGTATACTCTAGGGACCTGTAAGTTCTAAGTTCCTCCAAGGTGGCACAGTCAGGTGAGAGGAGTTTATTTCTCTCCTGACCTGCATTCTAGTATGGGAGCAAACACAAGTTTTTCCACCCAGGATCCTCTCCAAAGCCTCCACCAGTTCCACCACAGCAGCACCTGTGCTCCTCCTCACCCCAGGACCGCAACTCAGAAGTGAGACCAAAATCTGCTGCTCAATTCCACCAGGGTCTTTAAGCTGAGGGCTCCAAAAGTGGAAATTGCTGCTGCAATGCTTGCTGCCACCCTGGGGCCAGGACTGTGATCCAACCCTTCTCTCTTCTCATTCAGGTGAAAGAGATTTCTCATTGACCTTTCAAGCTGTCTTTGGTATTTGTTGTTTGAGAAATATGGGGATTGCAACGTCTGCCTGTGATCCTGCACCCTGAAGGTTGCTTTAGTCCTGTCCATGCTATGCAGCCAAGGCTAGGCTGTGTTGCCCCTTAAGCCTAGTGTCATAGACCTTTCCTGTCATGCTTCCAAGATGTCTTGGGCTGGAAATCTGTTTCACTTTGGTTTTTTGTGGTTTCTGCTGCTCTAGAATTTGTTTAGAGTCATTTGTTACAGGTATTTTATGGGACTTGGGGATATAACTAGAGTTGGCTTGCTCTTCTACTCTGTCATCTTGGCTCTGGCCTTCCCCACCAATGCCCATTCTTCATTTTTTTAAGTAGGATGCTGAAATTGAAATCATTCAAGTGTTTCAAGTGTGTAGGTAGATCGATCTTCAAATATTTTAAGCATTTTAAATTCAATTTTAAATTTATTTATTTAACTTTTTACATTCATTTTCACAAAATTTTGGGTTTCAAATTTTCTCCCCATTTATCCCCTCCTCCCACTCCAATACACCAAGCATTCTAATTCTCCCTATCACCAATCTGCCCTCTCTTCTATCATCCCTCCCTTCTCTTGTCCCCATCTTCTCTTTTGTCCTGCAGGGCCAGATGACTTTTTATTCCCCATTAACTGTATTTCTTATTTCCTAGTAGCAAGAACAATACTAAACAGTTGTTCCTAAAACTTTGAGTTCCAAATTCTCCCCATCCCTCCCTCCCCACCCATTCCCTTTGGGAAGGCAGGCAACTCAATATAGGCCATATCTGTGTAGTTTTGCAAATGACTTCGATAACAGTCGTGTTGTGTAACACTAACTCTATTTCCCTCCATCCTATTCTGCCCCCCCATTGTTTCTATTCTGTCTTTTGATCCTGTCCCTCCCCAAGAGTGTTGACCTCAAATTGCTCCCTTCTTCCATTGCCCTCCCTCCCATCATCCCTCCCTCCCTGCTTATCTCCTTCTTCCCCATTTTTCTGTACTGTAAGATAGGTTTTCATACCAAAATGAGGGTGCATTTTACTCCTTCCTTTAGTCGAATGTGATAAGGGTAAACTTCATGTTTTTTTCTCAGTTCTCCTCTTTTTCCCTCCACTAAAAAGTTTCCTGCTTGCCTCTTGAATGAGATATAATTAACTCCATTCTATTTCACCCTCTTTCCTCCCCCTACCTTTCTCTCTCACCATTTGCCTTAATTTCTTTTAAGATATGGTCCCATCCTATTCAATTCACTCTGTGCTTACTGCCTCTGTGTGTGCATGCTTGTGTGTATGCGTGCATGTATGTACATGTGTGTGTGCATGTGTGTGTGTACATCTGTGTGTGGTCCCACCAACTACCCAGATACTGAAACGTTTTAAGAATTACAAATATTGTCTTTCCATGTAGGAAGGTAAACAGTTCACCTTTGGTAAGTCCCTTATGACTTCCCTTTGCTGTTTACTTTTTCATGCTTCTTCTCATTCTTGTGTTTGAAAGTCAAATTTTCTTTTCAGCTCTGGTCTTTTCATCAAGAATGCTTGAAAGTCCTCTGTTTCATTGAAAGACCATATTTTCCCCTGAAGTATTATATTCAGTTTAGCTGGGTAGGTGATTCTTGGTTTGAGTCCTAGTTCCTTTGACTTCTGGAATATCCTATTCCACGCCCTTCGATCCCTTAATGTAGAAGCTGCTAGATCTTGAGTTATCCTGATTGCATTTCCACAGTACTGGAATTGTTTCTTTCTAGCTGCTTGAAAGATTTTCTAATTGACCTGGGAGTCCTGGAATTTGGCCACAATGTTCCTAGGAGTTTCTCTTTTTGGATCCCTTTCAGGTGGTGATCGATGGATTCTTTTAATACTTATTTTGCCCTCTGGTTGTAGAATGTTAGGGCAGTTTTCCTTAATAATTTCATGAAAGATGATGTCTAAGCTCTTTTTTTGATCATGACTTTCATGTAGTCCCATAATTTTTAAATTGTCTCTCCTGGATCTATTTTCCAGATCAGTTGTTTTTCCCATGAGATATTTCACATTCTCTTCCATTTTTTCATTCTTTGGTTTTGTTTTGTGATTTCTTGGTTTCTCAGAAAGTCATTAGCCTCCATCTGTTCCATTCTAATCTTGAGAGAACTATTTTCTTCAGTGAGCTTTTGAACCTCTTTTTCCATTTGGTTAATTCTGCTTTTGAAAGCATTCTTCTCCTCATTGGCTTTTTGAACCTCTTTTGCCAATTGAGTGAGCCTATTTTTCAAGGTGTTATTTTCTTCAGCATTTTTTTCGGTCTCCTTTAGCAAGGTATTGACCCGTTTTTCATGCTTTTCTTGCATCTCTCTCATTTCTCTTCCCAGTTTTTCCTCCAGTTGTCTAACTTGCTTTTCAAAATCCTTTTTGAGGTCTTCCAAAGCCTGAGCCCACCCGACATCCCCCTGGGATGTCAGGGATAGAGAGGTCCCACCCTCCACATCTTTCCCAGATGGTAAGAATATTTCCTCATCATCAGAATTGAAAGGCGGGAACATTTGCACCTGTTGAAAGAAACTCTCTATAGTCTTATTTTTCTTCCCTTTTCTGGGCATTTTCCCAGCCAGTTACTTGACTTCTGAGATTCCTGTCCACCCCTGCCTAGATCCGCCCAGCTAGTGTTTGGGGTCTGAGATTCAAATGGGCTTTCCACAGCAGGCGTGGCTGCTATTCAATGTGAGCTTAAGTTCTGGTGCTGGGGTGGGGGCAGGGCCGCCTCCCAGGCTCAGTTCCCTCAGGGGCTTTATGCAGAGACCTTCAGTAATGGAGCGGGTGGGGACAGGGCCACCTCCCAGTCTCAGCTCCTTCAGGTGGTTTATGCAGAGACCTTCAGTAATGAAGATCCTGCCTGCTTGGGGAGTCCCAGGGGGCCACCGCTGCTGCCGCTGCCCCTGCCTCTGCCTCCACCACTTTCTTCCGAGGGGGTCCGAGCCATATTGTTAGGTGAAATAGCTCCAAATTCTTTTGTATCTACTTCATTGTGGATTCACCTTTTTAAAATATTGTCATTGTCTTCTTTCTTTTAGTTCATCAAATCAGCTGACACTTTGTCATTTTTATTGTTTTTTGTAAAAAAAATGTCATTTTTTTCTTACTATTTTGTTCATTTCTCCTTTGATTTTCAAGATTTCTTATTTGGTATGTTTAATTTTTTTTTAATGTTTTAGTTCTTAAAATTTGATTTACCAGTGTCTGAGAGTGGTGTATTTTTGTCTTTCACCATGTTAATTTTACTCTCTAATTTTCTTGTAACATTTAACTTTGCCCTTATGCATTTAAATGCTATACTATTGGATATGTGTGTGTGTGAGTATTATATTGTATTGATATTAATTCATTGTCTGTGGTACCTTTCTAAAATGCAATTTCCTCTTTAACATCATCTATAGTAGGTGCCTGCAATTTCTCTTCTCTCACTCTTATCACACCTTATCATTCCATCAAAATTGCTCTCTCCAAAATTACTCTCCTAGTCCCTAAATCTAATGGCTGTTTTTTAGTCTTCATTGTCTTCAACCGCTCTACAAATTTTGGCACTGTTGATTGCTCTCTCTTCCTTGATACTCTCTTCTGTCTAGGTTTTTAGGATACCTCTAACTCCTGGTTCCTCTTTAACCTCTCTAACCACTTTTTTCTGTCTCTTGCTAGATTGTCTTTCAGATCATAGCCCCTATCTATAGATACCCCTCAGGGTTCTGTCCTAAGGCATCTTTTCTTCTTCCTTCACACTATTTCACTTGGTTATGTCATCAACTCATATGACTTTAATTACCAATTCTATGCTAATGATTCACATCTACCTTTCTTTGCATAGACCTTCATGCAATACAAAATGGACATGCAGTAGAATTTTTAAACACAGTATGTCCAAAATAGAATTATCTTTCCCAAAACTTCTCCCACCTATCTTCTCTATTACCATGGAGGGCAAAAACATCATTCTGTTCCTTCAGATTCAAGACCTATGAGTCACGATGGATTCCTCACTTTCTCTTACCTTCCATATTCAATTTTTTCCCCAAGGTCTATAGATTTCACCCTTGCAGTAACTCTCAAATATACCCCTTTTCTCCTCTGACACTACTACCATTCTAATGCAGTCCCTCACCATATCTTATTTGGATTATAGCATGCTGGTAGATCTGCCTGTCTCAAGTATCTCCCTACTCCAATTCATTGTACATTTTACCACTAAAGTTATTTTATAAAAGCACAGGTCAAGCCAATAAGCTCCAATGGTTTCTTATTATCTTTAGCACCAAATACCACGTTTTTTGTTTGACATTCAAAGACCTTTATAATCTAGCCTTCTTCAATTTTTTCAATTTTCTTCCTACTTTACTGACCACCACATACTGTTCAAACCAGTAACAGTGATCTGTTAATTATTCCATAAAAAAGACACTCCATCTCTTGGCTCCAACTTGAGGCATTTTCTCTGGCTGTCCTTCATGCCTGGAATGGTGTCTTTTCTTGACTCTGACTACTGACCTCCTTGGCTTCCTTTAAACCTTCCTAAATTCTCACCTTTTTTAAGAAGTCTTTCCAACTTTTCTTAATTCCAGTGCTTTTTCTCTTTTAATCTTTTCTAGTTTGTCTTGTATATAGGTTACTTTGTACATATTTGTTTAAATGCTGTCTCTCCCACTAAATTGTAAGGTTTTGATGGTGGGTATCTTTTTTTGTAACACCTTTGCTTAGCAAAATGCCAGCCACATAAAAAGTATTTAACACATTTATTAATTTATTAGAAACTGCTTTTTTAAAAGACTTACAAAATTTATAAACCCCAAACTAGTCTGATTAAAAATAAGAAAACAGAAAATCAAATCAATAAAATAGCAAATGAGCAGTGTGAAGTTATAGTAAATTTAGGAGGAATATGAAGTAGGATCAGAATATATTATATGCAGCTATTTGGTAACCAAAGAGAAAGCAAAAGAAACAGAGGAACAGCTTCAAAAACATAAAATGCCAAACTACCACAAAAACAAATAGAGATCTTAAACAATCCAATCTAAGAACAGGAAATTGTAAATTTTTAAAAAGTTACCAAGGAGTGGGGATGGGGTCTCATGATGGATTCACAAAGAAATTCTATAAAATTTTATAAAAAGCTTAAACCTATACTTCAAAAATAGAGAAAGAAAACACTCTGCTAGAATTTTTTATGAGAAAATTTATTCTTAATATCTAATGTATGGGAAGATAAAACACATAAAGAAAACCAGAATGATATCACTAATTAGTATTAATTCAAAAATTTTAAACAAAATATGTGAAACAGACTACAGTGATTCATCCAAGAAACCAATCATTACAATCAAGTAGGATTTATACCAGAGATAGAAGAACAGCTCAACATGAAAAAGTGTGATAAATTATATTAAAACCCAAACATCTAAAACTGCAGGATCATCTCAATGGATGTAGAAAGAAAAAGCATAAAACTCTTCTGGCTAACCACCTTTCAAAGTATAGGCTAGTCAGCTTTTAAATTTTTGTTTTAATAAAAAAAATCTATCTGAAACCAAAAGTAAGTATGATATACTATGGACATGCGCTAGAATTTTTATAATAAATTTGATAGTGTAGTAATCATACATTTCCCCAAGACTGAGTCTGCACTGGCCAATCTCATTTTATCCAAAAATGGGTTGGAAAAAAAATCCATGCAAACTGTTATTGACTCCAATATTTGTCATATTAAAAAATGGGCTTGCAGCCTGCAAGTGCTACCACTCAAATTCAACCTTTAATAACTCTTATACAGCATGCTCACAATCATGTGTGTGTGTGTGTGTGCGTGTGTGTGTGTGTGTGTGGTGTACCCTAAAGGCAACCTGATGAAACTTACCAGGATAATGTTTTTAAATGCATAAAAATACATAGGATTACAAAGGAAACCTATTGAAGGAATGATCTATATATGCAAGTATGTGTGTATATACACATACAAATTTATAGATTCCAGGTTAAGAATGTCCTAAGCAACCATTTTATTGTTCATATATAGTATTCTGGTTGATAAAAATATTTTTTGTTAACTTTTTGGAAATAGTTAATTCTTAATTAGCCAGAATGCTGAAGTAGAGGCTGCTATGAATCATTGCTTACACTCACTATAGTGATAATTCTCCTGAATTATACTTATACTTAATGACTAGATGTTTTTCAAGCATCACTTGTCCTGGGGAGGTCAAACAATGTAATAGATGTTAATTGTTTGAAATAACCAATTCTTCTGAAATTAATATTTATATGCCTTTGATGTAAAAAAAAATCATTTTTTCTATATCTAGGTATTTAAAATGCTTTGAATTATTACCTGCAACCAGAAATGAATGCCAGAGCAAATTCCATTCTAAGCTCTTGCCATTTCATCTAAAATTGTTTTCTGCAAAACACAGCTTTCATTACAACTAGGACATGTGTGGGTAAGTAATATATTTCAGACTCAAAAAGATCATATTTTAAGTTCAACAGAAATAAACATAATGAAAGTGCGAAGCTTGTACTTAGTACTGGCAATCTGAAAGAGTTGTCTTCTATCCTTACCTATAATTAAATTTTTGTTTCTCCTCCCCATTTACTTTTCATGTCTTCAACTCCCCATCCCTTGTTTCAGAACAAAAACAGATCTAAAAAATGTCAAAACAATTTCTATTTCCTTTAAGAATTAAGCAACACTAGAATATAGGCATTCTTGGAAGGGGTTAAGGAATAGGAGGGCAAAGTCACAAGTAGAAGTAAAATAGAGGAGTGAGGAGAGGGATAGGAATAGGGTAAAAAGGATAGCAAAGAAAATGGGAAATAATTATAGTTTAGAATATGAATGGGATGAATCTATCTATGTAATAGAAACTGATAGCAGACAATTTTACCTAACCACTTCATTTATGTAATCCTAGTTAAATTACTAAAAATTATCTTAATGACTCAGAAAAAAATAATAGCAAGGTTTATTTGGATGAGCAGAGGGTCGGGAACTTCAAGAAAACCAGGAGAAAAATATGTGAAGGAACTAGATTCAGTATTATCAGACCTTAAAGCTTATTTTAAAGTGAGAGTAGTATTTCAGTATAAAATCCATAATTTCAATTATTTTAAGTTAAAATTTTTCTGTATAAACAAAACCTATGTAGCCAAGAAAAGAAGGAAAGCAGAAAATTGAGGGGGAAAACTCTCATAGACAATCTCCTGGATAGAATGTGATTAAGTTAGAATAATGCTGTGGTGTAAGGAATGATAAGCTGGAGGATTTTGAAAGTTATGGAAAGACTTGAACTTATCAAGGAAGATGATATCCACCTTTGGAGAAACAGATGACAAATGGAAGTAAGCACTATCTGGTCTTACATATATGTGTGTATATGTGTATTATTATGGATATCTATATATGTATACATATGTCTATGTATGCATGTGTACACACACACAAACAAGATGGCTTAATTGTAGAGCTGTTAGTGGAGGGAGGAAGGAGAAAATAAAATAGAAAGTCCACAGCAGAGGATAAAAGACAACATACAAGGAAGCAAAGAAAAGATGGGACAGATTTGAAAATAATGTGTATTACTCATTATGGAGATTTTCTTGAAATGGAAATTGATTGTTTTAAATTGAATCCTCTCTTGTGTTCTGCTGTGTACATGGCAATGTTTTTTCTTTTCTTATTTTGTATTTAAGTTGTAAATAAATTTAAAACTAAAAAAATCAAAAAGAAAGAGGGAAGAAGGAAGGATGGGAAGATGGATAAAGAAAAAGGAAGAAGGGAAAGGAATGAAGAAAGAAAGAAAGAAAGAAAGAAAGAAAGAAAGAAAGAAAGAAAGAAAGAAAGAAAGAAAGAAAGAAAGAAAGGAAGGAAGGAAGGAAGGAAGGAAGGAAGAAGGAAGGAAGGAAGAAGAAGAAGAAAAAGAAAGAAAGAAAGAAAGAAAGAAAGAAAGAAAGAAAGAAAGAAAGAAAGAAAGAAAGAAAGAAAGAAAGAAAGAAAGAAAGAAAGAAAGAAAGAAAGAAAGAGAAAGAAAGAAACTGCTATCATTAGACATCCTATTCAGAAGTGACAAAACATTACACATTTCTAGTTTTAGATCAAGAGCTACTAAGTATTATTAGCTTGACTGAAACTTAAACATAAGGACTTGTATGTAGTAACTGTGTTCCTCTTCTGTGACAACAGCTGTTTGCTTGCAAAATATGTGCTCTGGAAAGAGTGGGGAAAGATGTGGATTGTGATATTTTTAGGCTGGAAATAAAATGCAAACAGACAATTTTATTTACCCAAAAGTGTCTGCTAGTTTCAACAGCAGCAACTCACAAGAGTTGGGAATACCTCTGATATCTCCGTAATGAAGCTGCTTCTGATTGAATAATTCTCTCAGTTAAAAAAAACAAAACAATAACCTAATTGTGAACTGATCATTTAAAACAGTTTTTATTCAGGAAACAAAACAAAGCAAAGCAAACCAATACTGTTCATTTACTATATCAATAAAAGACCAGCTCATTATGACTTTTTTAAGGCTTTTAAATTGTAGTAAATTTCTGAAGAAGCTATGTAGACTTTAGGGTTTTTTTAATATAAAATATAAAACTTAGTGTGTATTGTGCTATATTGAAATTTTATAGCCTCTTTCCTTATCTGTAAGCAAGTTTTCATATCCAGATATTTACGTTTGGTGATATTATAACAATTTCATGATAAGATTCATCATGATTTTGAGAATGCGTATTAACTACAAGACCACAGTCTTACTGTATTGATGCAATTTTTAAAATACTCTTGGGGATGTTTTTCTCTTTTACCTTTAATTATGTAGATGAAACAAAAACAGAATGAGATGTTTCCTTTTTATCTTATGTTGGATTTTGTTGGTTATTTGCTGAAGTTTCCAGTGCCTTTTTTTAAGCATGGTGTAGGGACTAGAGAGCTGACCTCAGATCAAGGAAGACCTGGCTTTTAACCCACCTCTGACGTATTGGCCAAGGGCATTTCCCTGCCTGGGAGACCCTTGTGCTGATCTAACAGCATATCCAACCCTTATACCTGTCCTCATGCTGAAAACAATATAATGATAATAATTAATAAACTCAAGATGAAAAAATGCAATTTGACTACTATAATGATTTGCTTCATGATATAAATGGTACTGTTTTTCTCCCTCCATTTTTCTGAGCAACCTCAGCAATTGGCTATTGTTCTCAGTTCTAGGAGTCACATCATAGAAAGGACATTCACAAATAGGAGATTATAGAGAAGATGGCTACAAAAATGGTAATTGTCCTTTAATATTATGTCATGTGCAGTGCTAGAGAAAGGACTATGAATGGTTTACTTAGAATGAGACTATGTGAAGGGTTGTCAAGTAAAAGGTTTATTCTGCTTGGTTCTAGGCAGCAATAGGCAGAGAAATAATAAGTGCAAATTGCAGAAAGAGAAGTTTAGGCTTGATGTAAAAAGTCTAATTTTGGTTTGCAAAATAATTCAATTCTGCTTATTAGATATTATCAAATTGGATTTAAGAAAGTAAGAATATTTTGCATTTACTTTCACTTGACTAATTACGTCGTTCTTCTTATTTTCATCTTACAACTTTGTGCTGGATAAGTCAAAAATGATCAAACAGCAGAGCAGTCATAAAACAGAATGGGTTGTTTGGGGATGTGGTGGGTTTCCCCCCATGTGGGGACATCAAATAAAGAATGGATGATGACTTCTTGCATATATTATAGAAAAATGGATTTTATCCTCTGGCCATCTAGAGAGGCCTGTGGATCCTTTCTTAGAACAGTATTTTTAAATAAATAAGAATTTAATATATAAGATTGCAAATAAAACTATGCTTTTCCATAACCTTATTTAGGCAGGAGTCATACCTAGAGGGTCTCATATCTTTTCTATCTCTGAGACTCAATGCTTCTCTGAATAGTTTGAGGTAGCAGTGGCAATGGAAGGAATTATCCATATGTAGTTAATGTCTGAGTGTACTCTATCTGCAAACTTACAAGATCTTCAAATTTGTAAATCTTTAAAAATGTTTAAGATTATTCTATTTCTCTAGGTTCATATGGTACATGGAACTTGTCTCAACCATCACACCTATATGTAGTATCTAATGTATACAATATATCTGTGTGATTTATTGCTGGCTGACTGAGTTTTTAAATATGTTTGTTTTAGAGTTCCCTTAATGAACTTAGATATATTGTTACTTGAAATCCCTTTTATGATTTCTTTTGGCTCCATATGGCATTCTGATAAAATTGCAATTCACCTTAAGAGCTTCTCTATAAGAAAATAACAACCTGAAACAAAGTGAGTCATCTGGTTTTCTTTGCTTTCCTTGCATGAGATACTGTGGAGGTGTTAATTACAATACTTCAGGGAGTCCTGACTAATAACAGTATGCAAACAAATCTGTGTCAGGCTCAGCTAAAGAAAAACCAACACTAATGACAGGAAACTATCCATTAGGGCTGACAATTAAATAATATTTTACACTGCATATTCACTTAAGGAGTTTATGTTTGGTGGAAAGGATGCTCTCACTTTTCAGATAGAAATTCAGAATAGGAACCACCGGCCATTCACTTAAAGTGCATTAAATGTCATTTGCAAAGCCAGCATACTGGATTAATTCATTTTTGTACTAATGCATTGACCCTTCACTTCAAAGGCTATGATGTGATGTTTGCTAAGGTTCTTCAATCCATGACCTTGGAATAATAGGGACAAATTGAATTCCTAGAAGATGATAAATGACAGTGACTACATAACACCACTAATAGCATGCTTGAAACACCATTTATTTTATTTAAATTCCACACTGAGTTACAAGAAGCATGCCTATGATTAGCTCACTAAACTCAGCCATGTCACTTAGTCGAGTATTTTTTTTTTCCATAAAGCAATTTTGACATGCTTCTTTAAGCACGCAATTTCCTCTGCTCCCATGCTGAATTAATGCCTGCCAAGAACAAGCCAGCTGCACATTAAAATCTCTTTCACATTCAGGGATCCTGAAAATAAAAAAAAAAAAATTATAACTGTGGATTTGTACTTGCTTCTCTTCCCTCTTGTTCTTCAGGTTATGCTATTTCTGAACCATAGAAGCAAAGTGTTGATTGATATGTGTTTTTAGCACTTTTTGGTGAATGTGCCACATTGAGAAATATTAATGAAAGACATTTCATTGTAACTTTAGCATTTAGTCAATTAGAGAATCAGAATGCAAGTAATTAGAAATAAATTTCCTGTACAGTGACAATATAGAAGCCTCCACTATGTACATATACAAAAATCATGTTTCCAATGATAATAAAACAAAGTAGTCATTGTATGGATATCTAAAACTGAATGATTTCTTTTTTCTTTGAAATAGCCTGAGTATTTCTTTCTTTTGATAAGAGTGAGCAAGGGCAAAACTATTAGCCTCTGAGCATCATTTTTATAATCTTTAAAATGGAGATGTTAAGAGTTTCAGTAAAGATAAAATTAAAAAAGAGATATAAAATGTTTTGTAAATCTTAGACTTCTATTTAAATGACAGTTATTAGTATCATCAGCATCATCTTTTTTGGTAGGGTTTAGAAAGAAATAATTTTGGACAAGGTATGCTATATTTCTCATTCATATTCAATCCTCTAAGAAAAATGTCAAAAGTGGATAAGATAATTGCTTTTCATAGTAAGGTAGCATGCTAACAACGATGTGCAAATAATATAAGACAAATTGGGAATAACAAAGAAAGAGATGGCACTAGATTTAAGATCTGGGAAACATTTACCATAGAATGTGGGATTTTAGGTGGGACTTGAAGGAATTCAGAGGAGTTAGGAGATGAAGAGAAAAAAAGAAATACATTCTTAAACATTGGGAGGAGCTAGTGAAAAAGATGGGAAGCAGGAGATAGAGTGTTTTGTGAGAAGAAGATCAAGGAAGTCAGCATTGAAGACTGAATGGGAGTGGACCAGGTGCACTTTGAAGGGAAAGAATCATGAAGGGTTTTAAGGGTTTAGGATTTTAAATTTTGTCCTTAAGGTGATAGGGAGGCACTGAAGTTTATTGAAAGGGTATGATCATTTGACAGATGAGTGGAGATCATGGTAGCAGAAAGACCAACCAATTAGGGTATTACAACTGTTCAGGTGTGAGATGATGAGGGACTGCACTGAGTGACAACAGGATCTGATGAGAGAAGTGGACATATGTGAGAAATGTGACAAAGATGAAATTGACAGGAGAAACCAACAACATGAAAACAGAGAGAAGAGAGTGTCTAAAAGAGGGCGATTGACAGTGTTCAAAGCTGCAGGGAGATAAAGAAAGATGAGGATTGGGAAAAGGTCACTCAGTTTGGCAATTAAAGTTCATTACTAATTTTGGAAAGAGAAATTTGGATTGAATGATGAAGTTGGAAGTCAGACTATGAAGAATTAAAAAGAGTGAATGGAAAGAAATTAGAGGCATCTATTGTAGGTGAACCTTCATGAGGAACTTAGTCACAAAACAGAGAGATATGAGATGAAAGCTAATAGAGAAGGATTTCCAGAGTGGGGATTTTTTGGAGATCAAGTAGACACAGGAATGTTTGCAGGAATCAAGAAGAAGTCAGTAGACAAAGAGAGATTGAAAATAAGTGAGAGTAAAGATAGAATAAGCAGTCTATTGGAAAATATGGAATGGGATTACTTGTCCAAGTAGGGGAGTTTAACCTTGGAAAGCAAGAAGACCCTCATGTGAGACCAAGGGAAGGAGGAGAAAGTGGCATAAAACATCTGTCTTATGTGAGATAAAAAGGATAGGAGAAAAGGGAGTTCTCAATGAACAGCCTCATTTTTTCCAGTAAAATATGAGGTAAAATTTTCAGTTGGGAGAATGGAGGGAAAGAGAGGATTGGGGATTAAAGAAGGAATGAAAAGGTTTGGAAGAGCAGTTCTGATGATGGAGATAGTAGATTAATTAGTGAAATATAGAAGACAATGAAATCGAAGCTGCCATAACCAAACTATGAACTATAAATTTGTAGTGGACATAGTATATTTTTGTGTTGTTTCTTCACTTTATTTGCAGTTCCTCTATAAAAGTAAGGACAGTGAATGGTAGGAGTGATCTGTGCTTGAGGTTTGGAAGGGCAAAATAAGCAGTATGTGGTAAGAAGGGAATTAAGAGAAGAGGACAATGTAGAGTTGAACTGTTTCACCAAGAAAGCAAGATAAGAAAATGAGGAGAGTGTAGCCAGAGCAGCAGCAGTTATGCCCTAAGTGAGACCTGACAGTTTAAGGGACGGTAAGTTGTGGTGTAGATAAAGTACAGTACATGAAGATGAAAAGCTGAGGAAGAGGCAAAATGATAATAAATTGGGATCAGATAAAGGCATTTCAAAGTTCATAAATGTAGAAGTGGCACATTTGTGGGTGATGATATGATGAAGGATATGAACATTTTTTGTGGGGCTGAGGTGGGGTAGGGGAGTAGGTCATGTGAAAAGAGTAATTTGAGAGCTGAGAAGTTAAGGTGTTTGAGGGAGCATCGATATACACATGCTGAAATCCACTAGTATTAGGGAAGAAGTTGGGGAAGAGTTGAATAAAGCTATTATGATATATGCTTATTCTCTGTAGACCTCCTAAAGTATACTTAGTTCTATTACATTCATAGGTAAGACAAAAGGGGCGCTGTATGCCTAATTCTATTCCCATGTATTTTTAAAATCAATTTCCCCTCCCCCAAACCCAATCACTATGCTTTGATAGTTTATTTTTTCCAAGTAGCTTGAGGAGTTTGAGTATTTGATGATGCCCATTAAAATGTTTTTTCCTAATTGTTTTTGACATGAAAAATTTTTGAGTCCCAAATTCTTCGCCTTCCTATACCTTCTCTCTACTCATTGATAAGGCAAGTAATATGGTACCTATTATACATGTAAAATCAGACAACCCATATATTTCCAATTTAGCCATGTCAAAAAAGGGAAGAAAAAAAGTGAGAAAATTATAGTTTAATTTGTACTCAATTGATTAGGTCTCTCTCTGGATGTGGGTAGAATTTTTCATCCTTAGTCTTTCCAAATTGTCTTGAATCATTGCATTGCCCAGAATAACTAAAACTTCTGTAATTAATCATACTTACAATATCATTGTTACTGTGTACAGTGTTCTCCAAGTTCTGTTCAGTTCATTTGCATCGGGGTCTTTCTAAGCATTTCTGAAATCATCCCCTTTGTCATTCCTTGTAGAATAATACTATTCAATCAACAATCGTATAACATAACTTGTTCAACCATTCCATGATTGAGAGGTGTCCCTTCAATTTCCAATTATCAATCACTACAAAAAGAACAGCTACAAACTGTTTTTGAACATATGGGTTCTTCCTCCATTTTTTCATTATTTCTTTGTGATGTAGACCTAGTAGTGGTATTGTTGGATCAAGAGGTACACACAGGTTCATAACAAACTGGGCATAGTTCTAAATTATTCTCTGGAATGGAGAATTCACAACTCCAGCAAAAGTTCATTACTGTTTCTATTTTTTCACATCTCCTCTAGCATTTGTCATTTCAGATAGGAGTGAGGTAGTAATTTAGAATTGTTTTAACTTGTAATTATCTAATCAATAGTGCTTAGAGCATTTTTTTTACTTTATTATTTAAGTTTTCAACATTCATTTCAACAAAATTTCGAGTTCTAGATTTTCTCCCCATCTCTCCACTCCCTCCACCCCAAAATGCCTTGCATTATGATTGCCCCTTCCACCAACGTGCCCTGCCTTCTAACATCCCTTCCTTCCCTTATCCCCATCTTCTCTCATGTCCTGTAGGGCAAGAGAAATTTCCATTCTCCATTACCTGTATTTCTTATTTCCTAGTTGTATGCAAAAACAATTCTCAACATTTGTGCCTAAAACTTTGAGTTCCAACTTCTCTTCCTTCCTCCCTCTCCACCTGTCCCCACTGAGAAGGTAAGCAATTCAATATAGGCTATATATGTGCAACTTTGCAAATCACTTCTGTAATAGTCATGTGTTGTAAGACTAACTGTATTTCCCTCCATCCTATCCTGCCCCCCATTTCTTCTATTCTCTCTTTTGACCTTGTCCCTCCCCAAGAGTGTTTACTTCTAATTGCTCCCTCCTTCCATTTGCCCTCCCATCACCACTCCCATCCTCCTTATCCCCTTTTCCCCTACTTTCCTGTAGTGTAAGAAAGATTTTCATACCAAACTGAGTGTATATGTTATTCCGTCCTTGAGCCAAATGTGAGGAGAGTAAATTTTACTTTTTTCCTTTCACCTTCCCCCTTTTCCCCTCCATTGGAAAAGATATTTCTTGCCTCTTCTATGAGAGATCATTTGTCCCATTCCATTTCTCTTCTCAATGTATTCCTCTCTCACCCCTAAATTTTATTTTTTAGATACCATCCCTTCATATTCAACTCAGATTGTTCCCTCTCTATATATGTAAATAATTCCTCCAATTACTCAAATACTGATAAAAGTCTCAAGAGTTACAAATATTATTTTTCCACATAGGAATGTAAACAATTCAACTTTAGTAAGTCCCTTATGATTTCTCTTGCCTGTTCACCTTTTCATGTGTCTCTTGATTCTTGTGTTTGAAAGTCAAATTTTCTATGCAGCTCTGGTCTTTCCATCAGGAGTGCTTGGAAGTCCTCTATTTCATTGAAAGATCATTTTTTCCCTGAAGGGTTATGCTCAGTTTTTCTGCATAGGTGATTCTTGGTTTTAATCCTAGTTCCTTTGATTTTTGGAATATCCTATTCCATGCCCTTTGATCCCTTAATGTAGAAGCTGCCAAATCCTGTATTATCTTGATTGTATTTCCACAGTATTCAAATTGTTTCTTTTTAACTACTTGAAATATTTCATCCTTGACCTGGAAACTCTGGAATTTGGTTTTAATATTCCTAGGAGTTCCTCTTTTTGAATCTCTTTCAGGAGGCGATTGGTGGATTCTTTCAATACTTATTTTACTCTCTGGTTCTAGAATATCAGGGCAATTTTCCTTGATGATTTCATAAAAGATGATATCTAGGCTCTTTTTTGATCATGGCTTTCAGGTAGTCCCATAATTTTTAAATTGTCTCTCCTGGATCTATTTTCCAGGTCAGTTGTTTATCCAATGAGATATTTCATGTTATCTTCTATTTTTTGATTCTTTTAGTTTTGTTTTGTAATTTCTTAGTTTCTCATAGTCATTAGCTTCCATCTGTTTCATCCTAATTTTTAAAGAACTTTTTTGTTCAGTGAGCTTTTGAACCTCCTTTTCAGTTTGGCTAATTCTGTTTTTTAAAGCATTTTTCTCCTCATTGACTTTTTGAACCTCTTTTTCCAACTGAGTTAGCCTATTTTTAAAGGTGTTACTTTCTTCAGCATTTTTGGGGTCTCCTTTAGCAAGCTGTTCACTCACTATTCATGCTTTTCTTGCATCTCTCTCATTTCTCTTCCCAATTTTTCCTCCATCTCTCTTACTTGATTTTCAATATCCTTTTTGAGCTCTTTCATGGCCTGGGAACATTGCATATTTATGTTGAAGCTTTTGGGTGCAGAAGTCTTGACTTTTTTGTTTTCCCTAATGGTAAATATTGTTCTTCCTCATCTGAAAAAATGGGAGAAAATACCTCTTCAGCAAGAAAGTAACCTTCGGGGGCAGAGCCAAGATGGCAGAGTAGAAGGATGTACGTTTATGAACTCTGAAACCACAGCCCATAGAATTAGTGTAAAAAAAGACCCCCATAAATTCTGGACGACTGAAAGGTGTACAGAAACAGAGTGGAAGAGATTTCCATTCCAGAGAGCCCTGGAGAGCCATCTCCAGTGTGCGTCGTGCCCCAGAAAGCAAACCCCACCCCAGCGCTGCCCTGGCAACGGCCCCAGAGAAGCTGACCCGAGCAGGCTTCAGGGACAGAAGCTCCAGCAGCCGGGAAAGTCCCTCCGCCCACAGAAGCTACAGGTCAGTGAAAGAGACGCCTGGGCTGGAGGAGGGGAGTGGAGTGTCTCCGTGACTCGGGCCCCCTCCGGAGGAAGCCGGGGCAGCAGAGGCGGGGGCAGTGGCAGAGGCAGAGGTGGGGGTGGCGGAGGCAGCAGCGCCTGCGGCCCGGGACTCCCCCAGCAGCAGGCAGGATCTTCATTACTGAAAGTCTCTGCATAAACAACCTGAGGGAGCTGAGCCTGGGAGACGACCCTGCCCCACCCCGCTCCAGTACTGAAGGCCTCTGCATAAAGCCCCTGAGGGAGCTGAGCCTGGGAGGCAGCCCAGCCCCCACCCCAGCACCAGAACTAAAGCTCACATTGATTAGCAGCCGAGTGGTGCGGAAAGCATATTTGAATCTCAGACCCCAAGCACTAGCTGGGTGGATCTAGGTGGGGCTGGACAGGAATCTCAGAAGTCAAGTAACTGGCTGGGAAAATGCCCAGAAAAGGGAAGAAAAATAAGACTATAGAGAGTTTTTTCCAACAAATGCAAATGATCCCGACTTTCGGATCTGATGAGGAGGAGGACATATTCTTGCCATCAGGGAAAGATGTGGAGGGTGGGACCTCTCTATCCCTGACATCCCAGGGGGATGTCGGGTGGGCTCAGGCCTTGGAAGAGCTCAAAAAGGGTTTTGAAAAGCAAGTTAGACAGGTGGAGGAAAAACTGGGAAGAGAAATGAGAGAGATGCAAGAAAAGTATGAAAAATGGGTCAATACCTTGGTCAAGGAGACCCAAAAAAATGCTGAAGAAAATAACACCTTGAAGAATAGGCTCACTCAATTGGCAAAAGAGGTTCAAAAAGCCAATGAGGAGAAGAATGCTTTCAAAAGCAGAATTAACCAAATGGAAAAAGAGGTTCAAAAGCTCACTGAATTTAATAGTTCTCTCCAAATTAGAATGGAACAGATGGAGTCTAATGACTTTACGAGAAACCAAGAAATCACCAAACAAAACCAAAAGAATTAAAAAATGGAAGAGAATGTGAAATATCTCATGGGAAAAATAACTGACCTGGAAAATAGATCAGGAGAGACAATTGAAAAATTATGGGACTACCTGAAAGTCATGATCAAAAAAAGAGCCTAGATCTCATCTTCCATGAAATTATCAAGGAAAACTGCCCTGACATTCTACAAGAGGGCAAAATAGGTATTGAAAGAATCCATCAATCACCACCTGAAACAGATCCAAAAAGATAAACTCCTAGGAACATTGTGGCCAAATTCCAGAACTCCCAGGTCAAGGAGAAAATCTTACAAGCAGCTAGAAAGAAACAATTCCAGTATTGTGGAAATAAAATCAGGATAACTCAAGATCTAGCAGCTTCTACATTAAGGGATCAAAGGGCGTGGAATAGGATATTCCAGAAGGCAAAGGAACTAGGACTCAAACCAAGAATCACCTACCCAGCAAAACTGAGTATAATACTTCAGGGGAAAATATGGTCTTTCAATGAAACAGATGACTTTCAAGTATTTTTGATGAAAAGACCAGAGCTGAAAAGGAAATTTGACTTTCAGACACAAGAATGAGAAGAAGCATGAAAAAGTAAACAGCAAAGAGAAGTCTTAAGGGACTTACCATAAGTGAACTGTTTACATTCCTACATGGAAAGACAATATTTGTAACTCTTAAAACTTTTCAGTATCGGGGTAGTTGATTGGACCACACACACACACATGTACACACGTGCACGAACACACACATACACACATGCACACACACAGAGAGACAGAGAGCACAGAGTGAATTGAATAGGATGGGACCATAGCTTAAAAGAAATTAAGGTAAATGGTGAGAGAGAAATGTAGTGGGAAGAAAGAGGGTGAAATGGAATGGGGTAATTATATGTCATTTAAGAGGCAAGTAGGAGACTTTTTAGTGGAGGGAAAAAGAGGAGAGCTGAGAAAAACAAAAAAACAAGAAGTTTACCCTCATCACATTTGACTAAAGGAAGGAATAAAATGCACATTCATTGTGGTATGAAAACCTATCTTACAGTACAGGAAAGTGGGGGAGAAGGAGATAAGCAAGGGGCGGGGATGATGGAAGGGAGGGCAAAGGGAGGAGGGAGCAATTTGAAGTCAACACTTGGGGAGGGACAGGGAAGTCATTTGCAAAATTACACAGATATGGCCTATATTGAATTGCCTTGCTTCCCAAAGGGAATGCGTGGGGAGGGTGGGATGGGGAGAATTTGGAACTCAAAGTTTTAGGAACAACTGTTTAGTATTGTTGTTGCTGCTAGGAAAGAAGACATACAGTTAATGAGGAATAGAAAGTCATCTGGCCCTACAGGAGAAAAGAGAAAATGGAGACAAGAGAAGGGAGGGATGACAGAAGAGAGGGCGGATTGGAGATAGGGAAAATTAGATTGCTTGGTGTATTGAGGTGGGGCAGGGGATAAAAGGGGAGAAAATTTGGAACCCAAAATTTTGTGAAAATGAGTGTAACAAAAAAAGTTAAATAAATAGATTATTTGTTGTGAAAAAAAAAAAAAGAAAGTAACCTTCTATAGCCTTATTTTTTTTCTCTTTTTTGGACATTTTCCCAACCAGTTACTTGACTTTGGGGTCTTTTGTCAAGAGTAGGGTGTACTCTGGGGAGTTGTAAGATCTCAGTCCCTCCAAGGTGGCACAATCAAGGGAGAGGAGTTTACTCCCTGATGGGGCTCATAGCTGAGGTGCAGATCATCTGCTCAATTCTCCCAAGGGCTTTAGGCAGGGGCCCCTACTCGGGGCTGAGGTTCAGATCAGCTGCTTAATTCCCTCAGGGGCTTTAAGCTGAGAATTCCAACAATGGATGCTGGTTACTGCCTGCCACAATCACTGTGCCACCATCACTGCAGCCACCTGCTGCTGCTGTTGCAGCTGTTGCCTGGAGCTGGGGTTATGGGAGAACACTGTTCCTTTGTCACTGCAGTGAAGAAGGTCTCTCACTGACCCCTGAAGTGTCTTTGGCACCTGTGAGTTGAGGGATCTGAGAACCTCTGCTGCTGCTGGGGATTCTACCCCTGAGGCCTGCTGTGGTCCTGCTCTTCCCAGCCCTTCATGGCAAAGTCTGGGCTGCACTCTCTCTGCATCCTGTGCAACAGACCTTTCCCATCTGACTTCCAGGTCACCCTGGGCTGGAAATCTCCTCCACTCTATTGTTCTATGACTTCTCCTGTTGTAGAATTTGTTGAGAGTCATTCCTTATAGGTATTTTATGGACTGTGAGGGAAGAGCTAGAGGATGTGTGTCTTTCTACTCTGCCATCTTGGTTCCACCTCTGAGGCAGCTTTTTATATGATTGTAGATAGCTTTGATTTCTTCTAAAAATTGTTCAAAACTGAAGAATTTATCAATTGAGTAATACCTGCTATTTTTTGTAAATTTGACTTTTTTATCTATATAATTGAAAAATATGCCTTTTATCAGGAAAACTGGATGTAAAGTTTTTTTATGTTAATGCATTGTCATTGGTAGATTTTAGTGTAATGAAGTTTCACTTATTATTTCTTTTATTTTGGTCTATTTTTGGTTTTGCTTTGACTGAGATAAGGATTGTGAAACCTATCTTTTTTACTTTAGCTGAAGCATAATAGATTCTGTTCCAGCCCCTTCATTTTGTTATAAGTGTGCTTTCTGTTTCAAGTGTCTCTTGTATACAACATATTATTCTAATTTCCTCTGTTTAATCCTTCTCTTTTTACCCATCTCTCCTCAAAAGTACATTTTGCTTTTGACCACTGCCTCCTTTAATTTGCCCTCCATTTTACCACTCCTTTCTTCCCTGATCCTAATCCCCTCCTATTTCCCTGCTGTGTGTATGCATTTCTTTGAACCAATCCTGAGTAAAGTTCAAGTACTGTCCCCTCCACTGTAAAAGCTCTTCATTGCATACCTCTTTTTGTGAGAAATTTTCCTCATTCTTCCTCTTCCTCCCCCATGTTCCAGTGCATCCATCTTTTCTCATTTCTTCATTTTTTGAGATCATCCCAACATGAATGACTCACACTTCTGCCTTCTCTCTATATAGATTCCTAACTATCTTAATGATGACAAAGTGGTTAGGGATTACAGGTACTTTCTCATAAAAGAACGTAAACAATTTAACCTTATTAAATCCCTTTCATGTTTGCCTTTGTATATTTCTCTTGAGTCTTATGCATGAAAGTCATATTTTCTATTCATCTTTGATATTTTCATCAGGAATGCTTCAAAGTCCTCCACTTCATTAAATATCTGTTTTTTTCTCCTACAGCATTATACTCAGTTTTGCTGGGTAGGTTATTCTTGCTTATAATCTTAGCTCCTTTGTTTTCTGGAATATCATATTCCAACTCTTCCACTCCTTTAATGAAGAAGCTGCTAAATCTTGTGTGGTCCTGACTATAACTCCACAATATTTGGATTTTTTCTGTCAGGTTCTTGACCTGGATTGACCTTGGAGTTCTAGAACTTAATCTTGGGAGTTTCAAATTCTGGATCTTTTTCAGAAATTGATCGCTGAATTTTTTTTTCAATTTCTATTTTACCCTTCATCTAAAATATTTGGACAATTTTCCTTAATAATTTTTGAAACAAGATATCTAAGCTCTTTTTTTATGATGGTTTTCAGGTAGTTCAATAACTCCTATCTTTCCTTGATCTATTTTCCAGATCAGTTGGTTTTCTCATGAGATATTTCACATTTCTACAAAGTTCTTTCTCTTGATTTTGTTTTTTTTTTGTTTCTTAATGTCTTATAAAGTCATTAGATTCTATTATGTAATACTAATTTTTAAGGAATTATTTTCTTCAGTGAGCTTTTGCACCTCTTTTTCCATTTGTTCAATTCTACTTTTTAAAGAGTCTTTTTCTTTGGTGAGTATTTATTCATATTTTATTTATCCTATTTACTCTTATTTTATCATTTGGCTAATTCTTTTTTTTAAAAGATGTCATATTCTTCAGTATTTTTTTGTGCATCTTTTTACCAAGCTATTAATTCTTACAATTCTATTGTATCACTCTAACTTCTTTCCAATTTTTTCCTTTACTATTCTATTTCTTTAACTCTTTGAGGAATTCTTATTGGACTTGAGTTCAATTAGTATTTTTCTTAAAGTTGTCTTCATGTTGTCTTCTTCTGAGTTTGTGTCTTGGACTTTGTTTGAGTATTTATTTTGTTCTTTGCTCATTTTTCAACTTCTTTCTTGACTTTTAACTTTATGTTAAAGTTGGGATCTATTCACCTGGGGGTGGGAAAGCAATGTCCTAAGCTTCAGGTCTTTTCATTCTGCTGTTTTCAGAGATAATTCTAGAGGTCTGCAAGTTTTCAGTGTTTCCAAGGTGGTATAGTTCACAGAAAAGTGGGAGAACTGCTCCTGTGTTCTATGCTTTTTTCTTTATTGTAAAAAGGTTCTTGTTCACTTGCAAATGCAAGTACTAACATTCCTTCTAACTGACACTCTGACCAGATCCCCTGCTCTCCTGCAACTGTAAGCATTCATGCTCCTCTCTGCCTTGCACCTGTTACCAGGGCCTTGGTTCCCATGTGACAAGCATAAGTGCTCTTTTCTGTCCTGAAACAATGATACAGATCTCAGAGCAAGACCACAGTACCCAGTCATATACATCGATTTAATAGTCTCCTGTAAACTCTTTCTCAACAGTTGTCTTCCCCGCTCCCCAGCCTCACCCATCACTGTCTCTAGGCTGAGAGCTTCCAAACTTGTTGCTGTTGCTTCCTCAACCATCTCTAAGGCCTGCTGTTGGTGCTGCTGCCACAAGATGACTTTCTTCCTGGTGTCAGACACTTCTTGTACCAACAACTTAAGCTGTCTTTGGCTACACAAATGTTTCACCATAACTTCGGTGTTGTCATGGTAGGTACCAAGTTAGTACTAATATTTACAGGCTGCTCTGATCTGTTGCATCATTTCTATTGTTTTGTTGCATAATCAATATTGACCAGTAAATCTGGGTTGAAAGATGTCTTCTGTTATTTCATGAGATCATAAAATCATAATATCCTTTTTTATACTTATTTATTTTATTTTTAACTTATGGGGGGGGGAGAAGGACCAAGCATTTCCATGATTTGGTATAATAAAAAAGAGGATTTTATGTGAAACTACAAATTTATTCCTACAACTTGATATTCTTTTAAAATATGCAATAAAGTTATCATGTAAATCTGTTTTTTTCCTTCTTTCCCCCATTTTTATTCTTCCCTTCCATCTCCCATCCTAGAGATGGTTATAAATAGATTCCATTATGTGTGTGTATGTTAGCAGCAAAACAATAACCACTTAGGACATTCCAGACCCATGAACTCTGAGATCCTGAACAATATTTTTCCTGAGCTTCCAGAGAAGATCATGATTATTGAGGGTTCTGAAATAGAGAGATCTGGGTAAACCTTTCAGGAGGCAGAGGTCAATTTAAAATTTAGTTGACACGGACTGAGGCAAATTAAGGCTTACCACCCTACCCAAAAACACAATAGGGGAAGAGACAAGTCTTACCACAAAGCCCCAATTCAGAAACAAAAGCTAGAGAGATGAGAGGGAGGAAGAAAGAACAAAGCAAATAGTAGTCAGTAAAAAAATATAGCAAAATCAAAGATTCTCCAAAAAGAGCAACTCTATAATTAATTGAAGCAGATATTAAAATGAAAAAAATGAGCTTTTCACAAAGAGTACATGAATAATTAAAACAAATGAAGCAAGAGGTTTAAAATATAAAATAAAAGTTTTGTAGAAAGTATTGGACCAAGAATAAGTATCTTAGAGGAGGCAGTAATACAATTTCCCCAAGAAATGGACTCTCTGAAATAGTGAATAAACCAAACAGAAATTACTGACTTCTTGAGACAGGAAGAAATATTAAAATGCAATAAAAAAAATTAAAAAATAGAAGAAAAATCTAAGATATATAAAAAACTGAACTGAAAATGAAATCCAAGGAGAGAATTTAAAAATCACTGCATTTCCTGAAAAACATGATAAGAAAAAAATGCTTGAACTCTATATTTCAATGAAAAATTAAATGAAAACTGCTGAGGTTAATTAAAACTATAGGGGAAAGGAAAAATAGATAGAAACTACTACCTTCTGAAATAATCCTGAAAAGACAAGTTTCAGGAAGGTCACAGCCAAAATTTAGAATGTTCGTATCAAAGAAAAATATTAAAGGCATCTAAAAACAAGTAGTTGCAATATGCAAAAAAGGCCATACAAAGCGTGGCAGCTTTTACTATATACTATCAACAAGAGACATCTTGGGAGCAGGTAGGTGGTGTACTGGATAGAGCACTAACCTTGGAATTGGGAGGACATGAGTTCAAATCTAGTCTCAGACACTTGACACTAACTGTATGACCCTAGACAGGTCACTTGACCCAATTCTGCCTTACCACATAAAAGGACAGACAGAGAGAAAGAAGAAGAGAGAGAGAAATCTTAGAATACAATATTAAATACACCAAAAACCAAAGATATATACTTACAACCAAGAAAAAGTTACACTATAAAGCCACACTACAAAGGTGAGCATCCTATAGGAAAAAATAAATGTTCAGTGGAATAAATGTCTTTCAAGAATTTCTGATGAAAGTTTAGAGCTAAATAGAAATTCTGAAATAAAAACAGGAATCAAGAAAAACCTTGAAAGATAAATTTATAAGAGAGATAGGGAGGGTCTTTACATTGATGTAGAGGAGATAGGACTCATTGGAAAAGATTCCAATATTGGGAAAGATTGAAAGCAAAAGGAAAAAGGGATGGCAGAGAAGATGGATAGTGTTGTGGAAGAAAGAAATATGAGTTTGGAAAGATTTCAGGGGATAAAGGAGATAAAAGGGCCTGGTATGACTTTGGAGTCATGAAAGTTCAGGCATGACTGAATGATTGAACAACAAATAAATATGTGTATGGTTTCCAAATTAAAAAGCAAGTTGAACAAAAACATTTTGTTAATCACTTGACTGCATTGTTAACTTTAAGCTATGTGATTCCATCAAAACACATCTTTCTCCAATGATATCGAAATGCAATTTTGATTCAATAATATAAAATTCTTAACATGTGCTATATAAAGAAAGAGATTGGTGACTTCAAACTTGATTCCACACTGCACAATGAACATTTGTCCTCCATCACGATTTGTAAGCTTGTATTTTTTTGTGGTCCTAGGGACTCTCAAAAGTCTTCTCTAGCACCGCAATTCAAAACCATCCATTCTGAAAAACTCAGTTTTCTTTGCAGTTCAACTCTCACAACTATATATTGGTACTGGAAAAACCATAGCTTTGATTATACATATCTTTTTTGGAAAGGTGATTTTTAGAATGCGTTCCATATTTGCCATAGCTTTTCTTTCAAGAAGCAAGTGCCTTTTAAATTCATAATCACAATTACCATCAGCAGTGATCTTTGAGTTCAAGAATATAAAATCTGACATTGCTTCCATTTCTTCTCCTGAAAGGGATCCCAAATTGAAAACACCAATGAATATTGTTGCCAAATTCCAGAATTGCTAGGTCAAGGAGAAAATGCAGCAAGCAGATAGAAAGAAACAATTCAAACATCAAGGAACTACAGACAGGATCACACAGGACCTTGCACCTCCTACCTTAAAACACTGGGGGAATTGGAATATGATATTCCACAAGGCAAAAGAACTTGTACTACAATCAAGAATCAGCCAAATTGAGCATAATCTTTCAGTCAAGGAGATAGAAATTCAATGAAATAAGGAATTTCCAGACCTTCCTGATGAAAGGCCAGAGCTCAATGGAAAATATGATCTTCAAAGACAAGACTCAAGGAAGGCATAAAAAGGTAAACAGGAAAAAAAAGAAAAAAACGTTATTTAATACAGGCATATATGGGAGAATGATACTTGTTAATCTTGAGAACTGTATATTTATTATGGCATTTAAATGGAATGTACATACATAGAGGACACAAATTAATTGATATAATGACAAAAAACCTAATTAATCAGTGTGAAGGGAGAAGAGAAAAGGAGGAGGAAGAAAAGGTTAAATTACATCACACAAAGAGGCACAAAAATGTATTATAGTAGAGGGAAAGATTGGACTGAGAGGAGCATTGTTTGAGCTTTACTGTCATTGGATATGGTTCAAGGAGAGAATAACATATTCAGTTAAGTCTGGAAATATAATTTGCACTATAGGGAGTAAGAGGGGAAGGGGGAAAGAAAAGGAAGGGGGATGATGCTTATAAGGGAGGGAAGAAGTAGTAAGGGAAAATGTAAAGAAAAGGGAGGGGTGCTAATAGAAGGGAGGGATGATTGAGGGAGGTGGTTGTCAAAAGTAGAACCTTTGAGGAGGGCAAGGGAGAAGAGAGTAATAAAAGCATAAACTGGGGGGGGGGGCGGCTGTATATGATGGAGGGAAAGACAGAGACAGTAATCATAACTGTGAACGTGAATGGGGTGAACTCTCCCATTAAACAGAGGTAGATAGCAGAATGGATTAAAAATCATAACCCTACAATATGTTGTTTAAAAATGTAACACATTTGAAACAGGGGGATACACACAGGGTAAAGGTAAAAGTCTGGAGCAGAATATATTATGCCTTAGCTGAAGTAAAAAAAGCAGGAGTAGAAATTGCAATTTCAGACAAAGCAAAAGCAGAAATAGATCTAATCAAAAGAGGTAAGAAAGAAACTATATCCCCCTAAAAGTTATCACAGGCAATGAAGTAATATCATTATTAAACATATATGCACCAAGTGTTATAGCATCCAGATACTTAGAGTAGAAATTAAGGTAGTTATAGGAAGAATTAGACAATAAAACTATACTAATGGGGGACCTTAAACTCCCACTCTCTGAACTTGATAAATATAACTTTGAAATAAACAAGAAAGAAGTTAAAGAGGTGAATAGAGTTCTTGATAAGGTTGACAGATCTCTGTAGAAAACTGAATGGGGATAGAAAGAAATATACCTTTTTCTCAGTGGCACATGGCACATATAAAAAAAAAGGCCATGCACTAGAGTATAAAAATCTCACAATCCAGTGCAGAAAGGCAGAAATAGTTGATGCATCCTTTTCAGATCATGAAGCAATAAAAATTATGTGTAATAAAGGGCCATTGAAAGATAGACCAAAAGTTAATTGGAAACTAAATAATCGAATCCTAAAGAATGAGTGGGTCAAATAACAAATCACAGAAACAATCATTAACCTCATTCAAGAGAATGACAATGAGCCAACATAACAAAACTTATGGGATGCAGTAAAAGCAGTTTTAAAGGGAAGTTTTATATCACTGAATGCTTACAGGAACAAAAATAGAAAAAGAGGAAATCAATGAACTGGGCATGCAGCTTAAAAGACTAGAAAAAGAACAAATTGAAAATTTCCAATTAAATACCAAATTGAAAATACTGAAAACCAAAAGAGAGATGAATAAAACTGAGATTAAGAAAACTATTGAACTAATAAATAAAACTAAGAGATGGTTTTATGAAAAAAAACAATAAAATGGATAAATCTTTGGTCAGTTTGATTTTACAAAGAAAGAAGAAAACCAAATTACCAGTATCAAAAATGTAAAGGGTGAACTCACCTCTAATGAAGAGGAAATTAAACAATAATTAGAAATTATTTTTCCCAACTGTATGCCCATATATTTGACAATCTTAGTGAAATGGAAGAATATTTACAAAAATATAAATTGCCCAGATTGACATAAGAGGAAGTAAAATACTTAAATAACTCCATCTCAGAAAAGAAAATTGAACAAGTCCCTAGGAAAACATCTCCAGTTGGATTTACAAGTGAATTCTATCAAATATTTAAAGAACAGTTAATTCCAATACTATAGAGATTATTTGGGGAAATGGGTGAAGGAGTCCTATCAAATTATTTTTATGATATAAATATGGTGCTGATACCTAAACCTGGAAGAGCCAAAACAGAAAAAGAATATTATAGACCAATTTCCCTAATGAATATAGATGCATGATTTTAAAATAAGATATTAGTAAAAATATTACAGCAACTTATCACGAGAATAACGCAATTTGATCAGGTAGAATTTATACCAGGAGTGCAGGGCTGGTGCAATATTAGGAAAACTATCAGCATAATTGATCATACCAACAACAAAACTAACAGAAATCATATGATTATCTCAATAGATGCAGAATAAGCTTTTGACAAACACTCATTCCTATTGAAATCAAGGGAGAGCCTAGGAATAAAGAGCCTTCCTTAAAATGATAAGCAGTATCTACCTAAAACCATCAGCAAGCATTATATAATGAGGATAAGCTAGATGCATTTCCAATAAGATTGGGAGTGAAACAAAGATGTCCACTATCATCACTTATTCAATATGGTACTAGAAATGTTAGCTTTAGCAATAAAAGAAGAAAAAGCAATTGAAGGAATTAGAATAGGCAAAGGAAAAACAAAGCTATCAATCTTTGCATGTGATATGATACACTTAGAGAATTTTAGTGAATCAAGTAGAAAACTATTTGAAATGATATTTGAAAAAATTTGAAATAATAATAATTCGAAATAATAAACAACCTTAGCAAAGTTGCGGGATATAAAATAAACAACTGGCACATTACTAACAAAAGCCCAACAACAAGAGATATAAAGAGAAATTGCATTTAAAGTTACTGTAGACATTATAAAATATTTGAGATACCTGTCAAGACAAAACCAGGAACCACATGAACACAATTACAGAACAATTCACAGAAATAAAGTTGGATCTAAATAACTGAAAAAACAACAGTTGCTCCTGATAGGCTGAAGTAATATAACAAAAATGACAATTTTACCTAAATTAGTTTACTTATTCAGCGCCATACCAACCAAACTACCAAAATATTATTTTTATAGCACTAGAAAACATAATAAAATCCACATAGAAGACCAAACGTGTCAAGAGAATTAATGAAAAGAAATGTTAGGGAAGGTGGCCTACCAGATCTTAAATTGTATTATTAAGAAGCAATTATCAAAACCACTTGGGACTAGCTGAGAAACAGAGGAGTAGATCAGTGGAATACATGAAGTACACAAGACACAGTAGTCAATGACTATAGTAGTCAATGATTATAGCAGTCAACTGTTTGATAAACTAAAGGACCCCAACTTCTGGGATAAGAACTTACTGTTTGATAAAAAGTGCTGGGAAAATTGAAAAAATAGTGTGGTGGAAACTGAGCATAGACTAATGCCTGACATCATATACTAGAATGAAGTTCAAATGGGTACATTATCTAGTCTGATACTGTAAACACACTAGGGGAGCAAGGAATAGTTTGTCACATTTATGGAGAATGGAGAAATTTGTGACCAAATAAGAGACAAAGAGCATTACGATATGCAAATAGGTAACTTTGACTACATTAAATTGAAAAGTTTTTGCACAAACAAAGCCAATGCAACCAAGATTAGGAGGAGAGCAGAAAACTGGGAAAGTATTTTTTATAACTAGTATCTGTGATAAAGGCCTTATTTCTAAAATATATAGAGAACTGAATCAACAAGAATACAAGTCATTCTCAAACAGAGAAATGGTCAAAGGATATGAACAGGCTGTTTTTCAGATGAAGAAATTAAAGTTATCCATAGTCATATAAAACAATGCTATAAATCACTATTGATTAGAGAGGTGCAAATCAAAACAACTCTGAGATACCACATTATACCTATCAGATTGGCTAACAGGACAAAATGGGAAAATGATAAATGTTGGAGAGGATGTGGGAGAGTTGGAACACTAATTCATTGTTGGTGGAGCTATGAGCTGATCCAACCATTCTGGAGAACAATTTGGAAGTATGTCCAAAGGGCAATAAAAAGGTTCATACTCTTTGAACCAGAAATACTGATATTAGGGCTATATCCCAAAAAGATCATAAAAATGGGACAAAAAACCCACATGCACAAAAATATTTACAGCGGTTCTTTTTGTGGTGGTCAAGAACTGGAAATTGAGGGAATGCTCATCAATTGGGGAACAAGCTGTGGTACATGAATGTCAGTGGAATACTATTGTGCTATAAGAAATGATGAACAGGTTAACTTCAGGAAAAACTGAAAACTTATATGAACTAATGTTGAATGAAGTGAGTGGAGTCAGGAGAATATTATACACAGTAACAGCCACAGTGTGCAAGAACTCTTTGGATAGACTTAGCCCTTCACAGCAATGCAAGGATAGAAATATTTTCAAAGGACTCATGGTACAAAATGCCATCCACATCCAGAGAAAGAACTATGGAATTGGAATGCAGAATGAAGCAGATTATTTTCTTCTTTGTTATGTTTTGTTTTCTTTGTCTCCTGGTTTCTCCTATTTGTTTTAATTCTTCTGTGAAACATGACCAATGTGAAAATGTGTTTAATAGGAATCTATGTGTAGAACCCATATAAGATTGCATGCCTTCTTGGAGAGGGAGGTTGGAGGGAGAGAGAGAAAATTTGGAACTTATGTAAGTGATTGTTGTAAAGTGAAAACAAATAAATTTGGGGTGGGGGGGAAGAAGAAGTTACAAGCCAAGACCAAAGTGGAGGGAAGATTGTACATGATTTCCTATTGCAGATAATTGTCCACTTAATGTAGCTTCTGAAGCTGAGATACAGCAAAGTATGGATCAATTCTCTACTGCTTGTGCTAATCAACCACCACCACAGCATCCATCTGTGGAATCATCGGTTACACCAAATGGAGAAGTTTGGATGTTTTGGAAAAGTTTACTTACCTTGGTAGTACACTTTTCTGGGATGTACACATTGATAATGGAGTTGACACAAGCATTGCCAGAGTTAGCTCAGTGTTAGGGAGGCTCAAAAGGAAAGTATGGGAGAGGAGGTAATTAGATTGATGACCAAATTGAAAGTCTATAGAGCCATTGTGCTGATCCCATTGTTACATACCTCTGAAACCTGGACAGTATACCAGCGCCATGCCAAGAAACTGAATCGTTTCCATTTGAATTGTCTTGGGAAGATTCTGAAGATTACCTGAGAAGATAAGATATTAGATGCTGAGGTCCTTTCTTGGACTAGACTGCCAAGCATTCAAACTCTGCTTCAGAGAGTGCAACTTTGATGGGCTGGCCACATTGTTCAAATGCAAAATGTATGCTTGCCAAAAAGACTATTTAGTATAGTGATGTCATTTTGGTCCTCTTTGACAATGAAGAACAGCAATCACTACATATGCAGCATTAGTATAGATATCTAAAAATATGTATGTATATATAAGAGTATGTATACGTGTATATGTATAGATATATGTATGTGTGTGTATGTGTTTGTCTAAATATACATACATATCTGCACTTAAGAAGATAAAAATACCTTTTAAAAAGAAAATAAAAATTACTTGCTGTGATTTATTTCTTTTCCATGATATTTTAAGTTTCATGTAAACCACATTTTGGGGAAAATGGTATTCAATACACAAAAGTCTGGAGGAGAATTTACTTTCAGCAAGAGCTACCTTTAAGAAAGCTTTAAAAAAATGGTAGAATTTAAATAGAGTTTTGAAGGCTGGGAAGTTTGAAAGTTTTCCTTTTGGTTTCGTTTTGTTTTTTGTTTTGTTTTTTTTTTGCCCATGTGCATGATTTGGGATTCCAAAAATGGAGTGGTCAGTCCAATTAGAGGAAACAACATGAGTAAAAACATAAACACCTAAAAGGATTGAGATGTTCCAGAGATGGTGATCAAAACAAGTTTAGCAGTAACTACAGGTGAATACAGAGCAGTGGAAGGTACTCAAGAGGAAAAGGCACCTGGAGAAAACTGTAAATGTCATTGGATGCCAGGCTAGGTTGATAAGGCGCTGCTCCATACTCACCATTTGCTGAAAGAGTAAAAGTCTCAAATGTACACCACGAGCAAGGGATTACAAGGGTTCTCTTTTTAGAAAAGGAAATAACACAGTTTCCTTACAACAAACGGCTTTAAAATTAGACAGTCCGAAATGAACAGACCCAACTAGCTCACTAAAATGAAACCAATGAGAAATCAGGTGGGAAATGCTTCCATTCTCCCCTGCCACCCTTGGACGCCTCCCAGGCCCCCTTGATGGGTAAGGGTCCTCATTTCTGAGTTTTGCTCTAGTTTCGGTTTAACAGCAAGTTTTTCATGACTTAGTTTAATGGAACTACTTCATCTACTACAGCAATAACCGCATTAGGACAACAACCAGCCAACCAGTGATGCCAAAGACCTCTTCTCCCCAGACAGTGGCTGATGGACAGCTTCTTAGAATCACAGGTGACAGTTGAGTGCCAGGTAGACACCAAAGGTGGATAAGCAGCCTTGAAAAGAATTCAGTAAACCTTCACACCAAAGGGGCTAGTCTTCTCAGAACCCCACATGACCCATCCTTAGTTAAAGTAAAATGCACTTCTTATTTCCATGTTATTTTTATTTCTTCTAATAAAAGCAAGGACAATTTTTGCCTCCAGCATATAATAGGTTCTTAACAAGTGATTATTAACTGATCATTAAATCTACATTTTAAAAGCTTTTTTCCCTTGTTCCTACAACCAATTAGCACAGCATATAAAGTATGGGCCTGGAGTGAGAAACACCTGAATCAAACCTCGATTCAGCCACTAAGTTATTTCACCTCTAAATATATCAGTTTCCTCAATGGTAAAATGGGGATAATAATGGCATTTATCTCACAGGGATGTTGTGAGGATAAAATGAGATTATATTTGTAAGGTACTTAGCACAGTTCTTGACATATGCTAGGCATTTAATAAATGCTTGTTCCCTTCCCTACCCCTTGTGCAGCTTGGATATTATTGATTTGGTATGGTAGCTGCTATTCAAATAACTGTTCTTTATTTTGTGAATGGGTCAATGTAATGTCTAGGGGATTGTGGGCAGTAGTTTGGTCTCTACAGAGATCTGGTTCCAGCATAGGTTGCTGATTGAGCTCTCCAAGATAGTCTGTTATCTATGTATTTAATGTGAGGAATTGTCATCTGTTAGTTCATGAAAGAAAGGGATCTTCTAGCACAGACTTGGTACTAGGTGATGTCTTCGTAGGTTCTAAATTTTTACCACTTACAATAATGTGTTGGACAGTTTCTATCATTTCCTTAGATCATAAAGCCTGACTTCAATGAGATTAACCCTTCAATGACTGTTGGTGGTACCATGAAATCTGCCTACTTCCAGAGAAGACGTGAATAAGAGAAATTTAAGTTGCTCAGGTCAGATGGAACCTCTGGAATTGTGATTGTGAAAAGGAGCACCAGAACTCTGAGGGGTTAATGGAGATGCTGAATAGAGAGAAGCAGCAGGAGAGAAACAGGGAAAAAGTGGGGGCAAGAAGCCCTTGTAGAAATGGGGTATTCAAGTCAGCTCCAGAGGCCACAAGCCCTTTTTATTCAACAAGATAAAACAGATGGGTGTGTCTAAAATGTGCAAAAGCTTGTTCAATTTTGGTCATTCCTTGGGATCTGCAAAGTGCCAGTAAAATTGTAATTTCTTCCTCTCATTTTCTGCCTACAGATGACAGAAATTAGTCAAATTTCCCTATTTTGACCTTTCTAATGCTTGATTTTTTTTTCACACGTAACTCCTGTCCCAACATTGATAGGTATGGGATTATCTCCTTATTGATGGAGATCAATGTCTTGTGCCTACGTGGAAGATAGGACAGAGTTGGCAAGAGTGGGAGAATTCCAGTCATTTCAATCTTCCTCTTGTCTTCAAGTTTCTGAGTTTCTTTGAACTTCTGGAACTTAAAGCTCCCAGATTTGAGAGAAGATGGAGGATGCCAACTTCATTTCAGAGTGCTGAAGAAAAAGACTCTGGGAAGAAGCCAATATGAGAGGATCTGGCAGTCTCTATCATGTCCCTGTTCTTAGTTTCTACACTATAGACATTGAGGAAATTTTCCTTGGGTGAGATGTAGGACTTGATTTCTTAATTAACCTGAGTTACCTCACCCCCAGTTGGAGAACTCCTTCACTCTGTATTGCTTGATTTATATTCTTGCATGCACACTTTCTCTGACTTCTAATGTGCCACGAATTTGGATAAATGGGTTTCTTGGATAAGTGCTAGGTATATTCATGTTAAAATTAGTATGAGTGGGAAGCCTTGGATATAAAACTTGGAGTCCTCCTTTCTAGCCAGTAATAAAATATCGATCACAAGTTAGCTTGAAACTGAAAGTCACATCCCCATACTAACGAAAGTCACTTCCGCATACTAACAATATTTAGAGATCAGACAGATATAATTCTAACCAGTTACTCTCTGAGTAGAGCAGAGTGGTGGCCTCTGGTCCAAACTTCCTACCTCCCTTCCAAGGCAGAAAATCTCCTTTGGAGAAGGATGAGGTGAGAAGAAACTAGGGATGTTTAGTCTTCCTTCCTTTGATCAACATAACAATAATCCCATGCTATAAGTCAGAGGACTGTGGCATCAATCACTCTGACACATACAGGATGGCCTGCTAGCCTATCTGCTTTTCTAAAAGAAAAGCAATTGTTGAGGGATCAACAATCTTCTTTAATTACATTCACTAGCAGAGAAAATACAAGCACAGAAATAAAGATCAAAAGACAGAGCATCTAACTGTCTGACCATAAGCTATACATATATCAAGATCAACAGACAGATTCAACTGTCCGATCATTATACATACATAGTTACCAAAGACTGAAGCATCAACATCTGGATTTTCAAAGCTGGAGGTGGGAAAGTGGGAGGGTGTTTCTCCTTAGCAGCTGCCCAGAGTCTCATGCCTTAATGGGCTTCATCTCTTTTTCTTTAAAAAGAACTGACTTGTGAATCCATCAGGTTCAGAAACCCCTGACCCTTTTTTGGTAGTTCCTTTACAGCTATTTCTATTATGTTTTCTGAGATTGTGTATAATATTCTTTATCTAGTCTTCTGACCATTTGGTATTTTACATTTTTGAGGGTAATCCTCTGCTACTTTTGTGTTTTTGTTAATATGCAACTATGCATGTTTTCATTTTTCTTTTTATTTCCTCTGGCTTTATTGTGATTTCAGCTTGCTCATTTGCTATTTTATTGATTTGTCTGCCTTCTTATTTTTCAGTCATATTAGCTAAAATATATTAATTTGACTAATCTTTTCAATGAATCAGATTTACATTTTATTTACTATTTCAATGGATTTTTTCTTTCCATTTATCTATTTCTCCTCTAATTTTAAATATCTTATCTTTTGGGCTTATTTTAGGGCTTTTTAACTGTTGATTTTCTAACTTTTAAATAGCATATTCAGTTCATTAATCCTGTTCCTCTATTTTTTTGAATTTATGGTTATGGCTCTACATTCTCTTCT